>JAYDZF010000002.1:8623008-8654163 GCA_034509105.1 Microcambeva barbata
TGTGTTTCACTGCACGTATTGGGTTAAATGCGGAGAACAAAATTTCACTGCAAAGTGATGAAAAAAGTATAAATCTATCTATCTAGAAAGTGACGGTACTCAGATCTCCCATTACTGTGCTAATTTACTTGCCAAGTTCACACAGTGAGTATAGCCGTAATTCATATAGTGCCACTATAGTAACGATACGTCTCAACTATTGCTGTGTAGCATTAAATAGGTGTACAACTTCAATCAAACAGTAACATATACTTTGGGACTTACATTTCAGTTGCACTTTGGGGTCAAGTTTATTATGTTAATACATTGGGAAAGAATACACTGCTTAAAATCAATTAAACTTGTGAATGAAAGTGACAGCAGGTGTAGTGGAGTGGTGACAGCAAGACAGGCATTAGAAACTAAATGGTTTTGCATGTGGGGAGAATAACTGGTAGCAGTACTGGTAGCATTGGTGGTTTATTAAGGTTTAAATTGGGCAGAGTTTATGTCTGACACATACATCAACATGGTTATGCTGAACCTTCTGTTCTTGCCGTGTTCATTGTTTGTTTTTCCACAGCAGGGAACAAAACGAAAATTGGCAAGTCTACCACAGAACAGAGTCTTCTTCACAGATGAGAGCAGGTTTACACTGAGCAGAGGTGAAAAATCTGGAGAAGCCTTTGTGAACGTCATGCTGCCTGCTACATCATCCAGCATGACCAGTTGGGTGGTGATGGTCCGGAAAAGCATATTCTTAAAGGCTGGCCAATTTGGGGCCCACAGGCCAAATTTGGCCACCATGTCTTTATTTTGGCCCACCCCGCTAGATCGAATTGGGGTCTACTTTTGTCATTATATGGGAATTGCTTTTGACAAGTGTTTAATTTACTGTAACTCTTGCTACAGTACATAAATTGTCCCCAATTTTACTTGAGTCTCTAGAGAAGAGAGAGTCGCCCGGCAGAGTAGTAACGTACAATGACGGAGGAATGCTCGGCGTTGCCAGGTTTCTGGCAACCTCAATCTAAAAAATAAAACAGTTGCTTTACTTTATGTATTCCTCAGTTTTAATTATCTCTAAATATAATTGTTTTCCAGAGATATTTTGCCCTGCATGTTTCTGCTCCTTAAAATAAAGAAATCAATAAAATCTCTATTAATTTGACTTGACAGCTTAACAATAAAACATGATAGTTTTTAATTAAATGCAATATTTAAACAAGGGAACTTTTTACTTTTGGCCCATGACAGTGAGATTTTTTGGGCCCTTATAATAAAATACTTGGGCACCCCTGCTGGAGACAGTTCATGGACAATGAAGGTATGCATAATATTGACTTGTATTCCCTAACCTCAGAATCCAGCTGAGCAGCCTTGGGAAGTTTATCAGTGTAAAGGACTCTGCCAAGTAGTGCCACAAACTGTCCAGGAACTCACAGATGCTCTGATTCACATCTTGGAGGAATTTGGCCAAATACAACTATTTACTCATTATGATCTCATCAGGAACATGCACAGACGTTCTTTGAAGTGCCTACATGCAAGTGGGGGCCAAAGGCACAACACATTATGAGTTGCTATGATAACATTCAAGCAAACTGGAATACCATCTGATTTAATTAACATAGAACAGAGGAATTATCTGTGAGCACAACAGCACAGAGAGTCTGAACTCCCTGGTTAAAACTCGGTGTTGCCAGAGGTGCCACCCTGGCCAAATTACAGTGCATTGTAGAGCTGGTACCAAGCATGGACAACATGGAAGGGTTGTGTTGGGAAGGGCATATGACGTAAAAACCATGCCAAATCAATACTGTGGATCACGATCCACTGGGGTGACCTCTCAAGGGTGCAGCTGAAAGGATTCACTTTGTCAATAGCATGTTACAAAAGTGCCAAAGTTAAGCCGGACTGCAACTTGTTGCTGATCATAAGAACAAAAAGCAGGAGCAAGAGCTTCTTTTGTAGGTAACAGCCATTATGCGAAGGATGATGTCAAGCTCATTTGGCGGTTCACCTGTGTTCTAGAAGCTTTGAATTTATGACAGTTTTTTTTGAGTGAGCAGGGGAAATGGATGGGGTTCAAGGTTCTAGGATTACATCTGACCTCTCTGACATTTCAGTTTAGGATCTAGAGCTTGAAAAACAACCATGTTTTATGTGTTTTTAGTGGTGTAGTTAAATTATAGTCAGATTTTAACTGCAACACAAAGTTTTAAGCTGAGCTCAATTCTGACAATTATGTATTTATTTCAATTATCGGGTCCCAAAGACATTAAATGGAAGAACTCCCTTACATTGTATCTTTTGTATTGAATTGAAGCAAAGTAATAATCCTTGTATTTGTTAAATTAGCGTTTTTTTTTAACAATAACTTGATTAGTACACACTAGGGATGTCAGTAAACACTCTAATCATGATGCAATCAAGTCACAATACTCTTTCCCATTTAAGTTGAATGAATGCCCCAAAACATTAAGCTTGAAAAACCCTAAACTTGATATTCAATTGCAGCAGTGGGTATAGCAGTGTGTTAAGCCAGTTTAGCACCAGTGTAGTACGAGTGGTCTTCACTGCAGCCCTGGAAACCACTCACAATAAGTGCAAAAAATTGCCTTTGCTTGCAATGGGCTTGGGCCCAGGGTAAAGTGAATGGTAAGTAGTTCAATTAAATTAAAAAATGTATTTTATGTGTAATGAATCAATAATAATGCATTTATTTATCAAACATACAGACACATCTATACAGTACAGTTAAATTACTTTTATGCGCATCCCATTCTTTAAAAGCAGAAGAATTGCTCAAGGGCTTAACTGCGGCAAAAGCCTTGATTCAAAGCAACAACCTTCTAATTTATAGCCCAAATCATGGCACTACTACACTTATAAACAATACATCTACTATGTATTTACTATGCATATTACTTTAAATGTATAACGCAGGGCAGTAAAGCTGCTATAAAAAAGTGGATACCACATTAGCCCCCAATTTCCTCACTTGCTTAAATGCTTAATCCCACCATCAGGTAGAAAAAAGCATCCAGATGTAGGCTATGTTGGCGTGCAATGGTCCTGTAACCCAGGAGTGACCAGGACACAATCAGAACACACACAAACACTGGTTCATTTCCTGATGTGGAACATGACCTCCCTTTGATAAGGATCAGACTCGGATCTTTTTCTTGGGGGCATTATTAATCCCATTTTCTTGCACTAATAGCAGTAGAGTTCTTTTCAGCTTTAACCACCCTTTCACCCAGCTTTATAAATGATCTTAACATTCGAATCTCAGCCCTATACTGAAATAAAATCGATTGTGTTCACTATGGCTTTGGCTTGTTTTTAACAAGGAGTAATGATGTTATGGGGTCATGCACACACACACACACACACACACACATATAGACACGTGAATAAAAGTGAGGCCTGAAATCCGTGAACCCAGTAAACCCATGACCAGCAGATGAAATGCATTCCCATGCAGAGTTTGGGAGACGGAGGGATAGTAAGGCTGAATTAGTCACCCTAAAAATCTGGGTTGCATCAGCTGACCGCAGACATCCAAGCAGCTGATGATCCTGTTGGTGCAGATCCTGTGTTCATATGCTCTACATGTTTTTAAATGGTCCCGAAACTGTATTGTAAAACTGTCTGATTAGAATGTGTAACGTCATGATCATCATACACACCCTTGTAGAAAGAAAAAAGTTCACACCTACTAGTAACACCAAGTTCACACTATACGATTCAGATCACTGTACAGTTCACACTACACAAATGGTCTTTGAAGTCGATGTGGCTTTCACACATTTATTCAACTATTTAAGATTAAAGAGAAACTATACTTGTATTTATGAAAAAAAGACCATAAAAGACATAAGAAAAGTTTTGGGGGTCTGACACTGATTAATTCTATTTACATTATTTCTTATGAAAAAAAAAAGGTTTTACATACATACACATCAACATTTTGACTTAAGAACAACCCCGCGGAACCAATTCAATTTGCTATTGGGTGCCTTAAAGTCTCCAAAACCCTAAAAATGACTGCATGGATAACTAAAGTAAATCAGCAACAGGTTTTAAAATTTGATGGAGCAACTATGGTGCAGGGCGGCACGGTGGCTTAGTGGGTAGCACTGTTGCCTCTGCAAAAAGGTCCTGGGTTCAATACATGGTGGGGTGATCTAGGTCCTTTCTGTGAGGAGTTTGCATGTTCTGCCTGTGCTCGTGTGGGTTTCCTCCAGGCACTCCGGTTGCCACCTACAGTCCAAAGACATACTACCAGGTTGATTGGAGACACTGAATTTTCCTGTAGGTACCTGTGATGGACTGGTGTTACTTTGTGCCCATTGAAGAGCTGGGATAGGCTCCAGCACCTAACTAGGATAAGGGGTTAAAGACAATCAACTGAACTATGGAGCAATGGGAGACATGGTAGTGCAGTGGTAGTAATGTCATGGTAAGAACTGCCTGGGTTTGATTTGCTTGTTCTTCCAGGGTCCACGTGGGTTTCTGACGGGTCTGCTGTTTTCCTCCCACAAATAATAAGACTTGCCAGAATGTATGACCAAAAATCAGACCCACCGCAACCCTGACCAGGAACAACCATGGGAAAAACAAACAGTTTATAAATGAATTACCTATGAAACAAAATGTTACAGTGTATGCTAGATGACAGGATCACATTAAGTGATTACATAAGTCTCCAGATAAATGCCCTATCCTCTATTTAAACATCCATACCTTCCATTCGATTTCACAATTGCTCATGTATCTGGAGATTTTCAACACTCCTCCAATTAGTGAATGCTTAGAAAGAATCTGTTGAGCGTTCTTGAGCTGCGTAACTGTGGATTTATGCAACTCCTCATAAGTACCAATGGTTTTGGGATTTTGTTTTTGTTTTGTAAATACACTTGGCCACATAATGCATTCTTAAATTGGTCATTTTACATAAATAACAATAAAATATATTGAATAATACGTTTTACTGGCTGTGGAGCTGTGTTTTTGTGTCATGATCCTTGAAAACACCCAGCAGATCATAGGTGAGCAACTGCAGTCATCTATCTGTATTGACTGCATATACACCACAGAGTTAGAAGAAGTTTTAGGAGGAAGAAGATTTTCATGTGGTGTGAAAGAATGGGTGCATCAGTAACTATAAGCTCAACCCAACACTTTTTTGTTGTTGATGGCATTGGAAAAGTATGATTCTGGGAAAGATGCGGACATGTAGATGTTAAAAGCAGGATAAATGGGCAAGTTTGGGTCAATGTTACTACTCTCTCACTGAAGTTTGAGTATAGATTCAACACATAGAAATAGTGTTTAAATAATAATAATAGTATTTCTTTGCATGTGTATCATTAGCAGTAGCCAGTAATGTGAATGGTTTGGACTATCAGAGCTCTTCAGAGGGTCGTTAACTCTAAGTCTCTAATGGAATTTAACCTTGACCTGGCTACTAAAGTCTGGTCCATTTAAGAGACTAACCTTGCGGGAGAGAGAGATGAGAGATTGACTTTATCTTGGCACTTCCTTCATGTGGAGTGGATGTCACCGACATGTCACATTAAACCAACAAGAGATTTTTTTCCCCCAGAAGTCTACTTAAAATAACCCTTTCAGGATCTAGTGCACCCCATATACACACCCTCGCACACATGCACACGCATGCACACGCATGCAAGAAGACAGATAGGGCTCACCCTGTTACCCTAAACACCATCAGTGAAAACAAACGCTACAGGGTGTTGTGATACATTTACCATCAAACAAAGCTGACCTTCTGTCCCCCCTGCAGCCTCCTCTCAACCACTCCTGACCCCCCTCAATCCTACCTCCCGCCACGAAGATATGCAGTCTGGGGCTGTGAGAGCTTTAATATAGTAAAGAGGACACAATGCGGTAACATGTCAACTAACGTTTGCCACCGTGTACCAAAAAGCCAAGCCAATATGATTTTTCATTTGTTTACATTTGAAAAGAAGTGTTGGTGGCAAAGAATAGTTAAACTGGCCTGTACAGAAGACATGGGGATCGATATAGTACAGAAGGGATAAAAAGGGTTCTGTTATGGGCTGAGCACATGACAGAGGTGTGAACATTAGGGATCCAACAACAGTGGAAGACGAATTGACTCCACCAAACTGAGATGGGAGAAAATGCAGAAACAAAATAGAAAAATAAATATATATTTTTTCCTGGGTTCAGTCTGGGTCCTTTTCATGTGGATTTTGTCCCCATTTGACCTAAACCTGAACTTATGAATCTTGTGTAACCAGTAATTACATCTCTTTTAATAAATTAATTCAAACAAATATATACACACTAGCGAACACTAGGGAACAGTAAGCACACATGGCTGAAGAGGTGGGCATCCCCAGCCACAGTGCCTGGGGAGCAGTAAGGGGTTGGATGCCTTATTCAAGGGCACTTCAGTCATGACCTGTTAGCTCTGGGAATCGAACCGGCAACCTTCTTATCCCAAGCACAGTTCTCTAACCACCAGGCCACAGCGGCCTCATGTCATTAGTGTAACAATACATTGACAAGCCTCTGTGCATTTTCAAACGTTTATGGACCTTGCTTTGTGTAGAGTGAAACATACTGGAACATGATCTTCCAAACTGCTCTAAATGCTGAAAGCAAATTGTTTATCTTCTATTCCAAGGCAGTTGTAGCCTAGTGGTTAAGATATTGGTAATTAAAATGTCACTGGTTCAAGCTCCACCACTGCCAGGTGGTCACTGATGGGCCCTTGACTCTGGCCCTTGACCATCAATGGCTAGACCATATACTGTCACAATACTGTAAGTAACTTTGTATAAAAGCATCAGATAGATTTGAATAAATATTGATGGTATTTGCTTCACGTATCATTTATAAACTGTTATCAATGGTTGTTGCTAAAACATCTGAACTTAGAATCATCCGAAGGGTGTCCGCATATTTTAGACCCACAAGTGTTTGTGGTGTTCTAGGTGTACATCTGTGTCTATGTGTGGGAGTATGCTTGTGTGTGGTGGGCCTTTGGAGAGGATAATACCCTTATATTTCGGACTACTTCAAAGAGAGAGGCCTCAAACTGTCACATCCCATCAGCAGCATTGCCTGTGTGAGGGGGGACCGGCTAGCCATCTTGCTCCAGATCAAAGTAAGCTAATGTTACCACTGGTCAGGTCATGGGAATAGACCTCACCTTTCCAAAGACACAAAAACTACACACAGTGCTCACTTTCTTTATGCTCAGACATACCTCAAATACTCAAACATCAAAACAATCAATGTGTTCATGTGCATTGTACTTTTACAAGTATGGAGTTTTTAAAAGTCACAGAAAGTACGATTTATATTCGAAATATTATATTTATACGAAATATTCAATCATGATTTCATGATGATGAAACACAAAAAACGTGAATCCAGCAGTTAAAATGTTTTTTTTAAATGTCTACATATTTGTTTTTATTAAAATATTGTTTAGTTTATTACGTAGGCGTTTTAAATTTGAAACTGAACATGGGGAAAATACTAGCAAATTTTAAATTCCCAATTTCCCAGACTTAAACCCAGTTGAGCATCTGTTGGACCATCATGTTCGTTCTGTGGATCCTCCCTTATGCGCCGTCCAGCAGCTGTGGGATGCACTGAAGTCAGCATGGCTCCAGATATGTGTGATAACCTACTAGGGTCTTACTGAGTCACTCACAGCTTGTATAACTGCCCTAGGTACTACACAAAGCAGTTACTCTGGATATGAGGTCATAAAAATGCCCTAGGTACTACACAAGGCAGTTACTCTGGATATTAGGTCATAATAATGCCCTAGGTACTACACAAGGCAGTTACTCTGGATATGAGGTCATAAAAATGCCCTAGGTACTACACAAGACAGTTACTCTGGATATTAGGTCATAATAATGCCCTAGGTACTACACAAGACAGTTACTCTGGATATGAGGTCCTAATAATGTGCCATAATAATGTAGTTTGCTAATGCAAGTCACTACGGAGTCTCATTTCAGTCTGGATTGCGTCCATTTATCTTAAACGATGGCGTTACCCTATGGAGCGATTACATGAATGCAGCTCAGCATCCATGTGATTCTCTTTCTTCATCTGTTTTTCAACTCCCCAGAGATTTCACCTTCTCCTCATACATCACTCTCTGACGTCTTTTGGACCACCAGTCTGCGGGTTAAGCAATATGTGAAAATTCTTTTAGCCTCCAATACTCACATTACACACACAGATACTTTAACAGGTTCGTTTTAGAAGAGCACATGGGCTTCTTGAGTTGCTGCTGGCAGTCGGCGGAGAATGAATGAACACAGATGAGCGTCCACAGAAATATTACACAATCCAGGGAAAAGAACAAAGGGCGAAGAGGTGTTCTCTCACATCCCTCACTGTCATACTCTTTTCCAGAAGATTAGTTCCAGGGCATTAAAATAGAGGTAAGGATTAATTCCTGACCCAAACTCTTAGTATCAAGATGTCCTACTTTCACCCCATCTGTCGAAAACATTTCTCTTTGGATTTTAAAATTAACTCAAATTGTCAGTCTAAACAATTGGACGTATATATTTTAATTCATTTTTTTTAACATAAGTAGAAATCAATTTTTCCTTCTTTCAGCTGCTCCTGTTAGGCATCCCCAAACTGGATCGTGATCCACATGATTGATCCGGCATAGTAGGAGACACACCACCATCCAATTTATCTAGGTTTGGGACAAGCACTACACAATGCATTACTGTTAAGCATCCCAATAGTGAGGTGCCTATTGGACAATTCACCAGGCTGCATTTTTTTGGACTGTGTGAGGAAATCCATGCAGACACGGGGAGAACATGTCCACACAGAAAGCACCCGGGCTGTCCAGCCTGGGGATCGAACCCAGGACCTTTGACTGTGCTATCCACTTAGCTAACATGTTGCACTATATGTAGCAATTATAGGATACCAAGATACATTTTACACACAAAACCCAAGTAACCTAGAGCTTTACTGTATTGATCATTTCACTGCTCTACATCATGCAAGGATTCACATGTTTACACACTCATCATAAAGAATGTTATACACTAATAATGTGGCAAAATATGTATTTAACCTCTGTTTCAATTAAATATGTCTCAATGAAAGTGGGGCAAAAATGTCTTACCTTCCATATCATTAATATGAGAGCACATTGTAAAATATTGTACTTGTATATTGTTTTATTTCCATTTTATACATTTATGTTTGAAAAAAAAATCATTTTTGTCTATTTTTGTCTATTTCTAGTTCTTCTGGGGTTTTTTTTTGTTCTACGTTAGTTTTTAATTTTCCCTCATTTTTATTTCACTTGAATTATTTCTAATCTATCTTTATTTTTGTCCAACAATTCTAGTTCTCTTTTATATTTTTCCTTAATTGTTCTGCCAGTAACTATTTTATCTTCTCTATAGTCCCCAGTATTCTGTTCCTTTTTCTATTCTCGTTATTTGTTTATTTAATGTTGTCTCGTTTTAACATCTGCCCTTGTTGTCTTTTTCACCTAGATGTTTTGTTGTATTCTTTCATCCTCTACATTCTTTGCTATTATTCTTTCATTTTAAATTCCCCCCACGTAGTGTATTTGGCCCTTTTTCTTTTGAATCATTACTTTTCTGTACATCTGTTGTATTGCTATGTTGTTTTTTTGCAATTTATTTTATATAGCTTTTTCCATTTGTTTTTAGCGTCGACTCATCGTTTGTATGCTGTATTAGTATGGGCTCTTGAGCAAGACTTGAGCGCCCTCTGCTGGTAGAACTGAACGCAACAATAATAATGATAATAATTAAAGCTAATTCAAGGATTTGATTATAAAACGTGAAATCTCTCTATTGCAAAAAAGTGAGCAAAATGCGCCTATATTTACAGTTGAAACATAAATGCGGCTTATAATGTAATTACATGCAGTCTGTATAAACATAAACAGAGCGTAACAGTATGAAACAGGAACAATTAGCTAGGTACCTTACGCCGACCGGAAAGTTTGTTTATAACGAGGTCCTAAATCCAAGGGAAATGTGCGTCATGTCACGGACCTCGTTTATTAAACATCAGTTTCACAATATAACCAAACAAGTACCACATGTCACAGTAGTCAATAAATAGCACACACTAATTAAATTATATAATTAGAAGCTACAATTTACAGCACGTCCTACCTTGATAACACGTCGTCCTCTAAAAATCGCTTCAGAGTCGTCCAAACTCAATTATCCCAAGTGAAGTTTTGTAACTGAGAGTCTTTACACTTTTGATGCAGCTTTCATCCGGGTAATTCACTCTTAATGGTTAATTGGCATTCCAGTTTGGTGTGGTATTTTTTTAAATTGTGGATTTCATCTGAAATATGGCAACCTTATTTTAAGAGTGAATATTGATTGGTAAATTTACTTTTAAATAATACGTTTTAAATAATGAGTTTCCTTAACCCATATTTAACCAACTCATTGCAAAAATACGTACAAAAAGCAAAAATGCTAGTTAAATTGGCTAAGTAGGAGCTGTTTAAGAAATGAATGGGTGTTTATTGGACGTTCACTACTGCGCATGTTTATGAGTGCAGCGTGAGGGTTTGAGTAATTAAACACGTCCTTAAAACACTGATTATGTCCAATAACTCTACATACATCTTTCTGCTTTACTGGCTTAGCAGTGCATACATTCTCAAATCTAAAACGTACTCTTTAAGTATTCAATTTCAGCCTGTTGCATATGCAATCCAATGAGATATGATTTGAAGGCCTAGCTGAAGGCCTCAACAGTAGTGCCTTGGTGTTTGTGTGATCTGAACCAGCCACCCTCTGATCATTACACCCCTACCGTTAAGCTAACGCGGTATATTTGTGTTATGTTTATCATTTCTTGCACTATTGAACGTGAACACTTTAGGTATAGAATGTTTACTTCATTATCTATTTAGTTATATATTATCAATTAACTATGTGCCACACAACAAAAAGTATTGAAGACTAAAACTTGGGTAATGTAAAACGAAATAGCAAATAAATAAATGTTTCCAATATTTTGATATAAAACGTAATCAGTTATATTTCGTCTTCACTCGAGCTCTTTCTCTCCTTACTATCTTGCTCTCGTGTTGATGGACCAATCAGCTTCTTCTGACCTATTATGGTAATGGCCGTGACAGGCTGCTGCCCATGATGCATTGCGATTCGAGGCTGGTCTGCTGGAGCTAAGATGAGCGACTTTGAGGAACCGCTCTCCGATGAGGAGAAGGTAAACGCTTTTTCTTTATTTTACTGTAGTACTAATGGCATAGAAATTCAAATAGTACATTTTACAAAGTCGCTAAAACGATATCTACGAAGTCTGGTTAAATCGCTTTGCGTTCAAGGCGAGTTAAGGCGCGCTTAGCCGATTAGCATTCGATTAGCAGTTAGCTACATAGACAGGAAGCTGCAGAGCGATCCGTTTCGGGAAAGCCCAGTCTATAGTAAACACACTGGCTTCTTTCAACCAAGCACATATTGGGCTTTAATTACGTCTGCATTTAATATAACGCAATTTTCAGTCGGTGTAACAAGTCTGTGTAAATAGCCGGATGCATTAAAATAAAAATGATCGAATAATTGCTTGGAATAAAAGTTGAATCTTAAGCTCGGGCGTTAGCTTGTCAAAATGACTGACTGTGCAGGAAGTAGCGTCAAGCCGCTAGCTACCATAAATAGTTCTCGCTCCTCTTACATTCGTGTTTAATTTCACTCAGGAACCACTCTGTAACTTTAATATAGAACACACACCGCCGGTTAGGTTTGGGAACGTATTAGTTTGCAGTTACGCGGGTTTTTAAAATTAAAACTCAAGTAATGTCTTGACAAACGGGTAAGCTTACAGTTTCTACACGTAGAGTTCGTGTGTTTTGTTTGGGTTTCATGTAATAGTTAATAACATGTGTTGTTGGAAGATAAATAGTGATTACATGTCAATGTAACCTGTAAAACTGGCCCAGTTGCTCAATACAATCCGCTCGTAAACATGTGGTTAGGTTCACCGACTCGAAATCATTACAGTTCATCAGTGGTTTTCAGGAATGCTCTGATTTTAATACTTACTATCTCTATTGTGTCGGCCACTGGCCATAATGCGTTGTTATGAATGTTTGTGGTAAGAACTGGCACAGAATAATAAACTCATTGTCTGACCATAATTCTGCTTTTGACATTTTCCAGTGACCTGTTTAAGACTTGTAAAAATCCATGCTATTCTTATGATATTTGCTATTCTCCCCAGTAAATAGATTTTAAAAAGATTTAAATAAAAGGCCCAAAAACTGCATATTTGATTGAAATGGAATTGCCTAATTTATTATTAATTACCTTGTGGATAATTAAATTGGACTGAATTGCTATTAGCAGATAGTCAGAAATTTTGAAAAAATGTAATTGACACACCCTTATTTTTTATTCTTATGAGGTTGCATTACACTTTTACAATGAACAACCTTACCCACAATGTTTAAACAAAGCTTTAGTTTTATTACTGGTATTGTTACTTTACTGTCTACCTTTAGTGTGAGTTTACTAACCATTTCACCTTTTCTAATAGGGGTTAGTATATAATGTTTTAATGAATTAAATATGTTCAGTGATTTAATCTTCAGCCCTAATGATAAAAAATTTCTTAACACTATTTTGTACTTTCGGTGGGTGAAGTCATTGATAATTAAATTTCTTTGCAGGTCTTCTAAGTAACACCACTAGGGACGGTTGAATTCTGTAATATCAAGCTGCCATTAGTAGAGGGTTAACCGATAAACTGTTCAATTGAAAAAGAAGTCGTTTCTCTGAATATTTTAGTAACAATTATGGGTTGTTGTTATGCTTTCACTTTTGTTTATTTTAGAAAATGGACACGGTGCCCCCTCTGTATTCTCACGTGATAGTAGACTTGACTGTAACCAGTTCAGAGTAAATCTAGAATTGGTGGTAACCTAAATCCTGAAAGTTTTTAATGTGCTCAGATTCATCAGACATTTTTACATTCTTATCAGCTATTTCTAAGAAAGGGTGATTGCCATACAGTCATGCCATCCTAATACTGTGACAATATGGCAGACATTTTTAACATTAGGTTAGAGTTATCAGACTTGTTTGTTACATTTGCTACAAGTTATTACTTCCTGCATTTTGCAGACTACCTTTATCAGTCACAAGGGATTGTGTCACACTGATGGTGATCTTATCAGTTTTGTTCTATCTGCTGTAAGTCATGTCCAGTGATTTTAATAATTTCCTTCTTTTCTTCACAATGATCAAATGGGTAAACAGTCGAGTTGAGTCATTTGCTAATTTGTTCTTGTTTTATACAAGACCTGGTAGATCAAAACCTTAAGTGTGGACAGCATGGACATAATCGAAAGTGTGTGCGGTAAATTCTGATTATATGAAGCATTTTTAAGATTAGATAGTTGTAGGTTCGGTGGGTAGTTTGACTGTGAGAATAGTGTCCTGATCAGAGGCCTTGCCCAGCCTAAACTATGACCGGAAAATCCTAATAAACACACAAACAATAGTTCCCTGAAATAAGGTGCTCACCATGGTTGCAATTTACCGTGAACCCCTGAATCTAGTGTTGTTTTTACAAGAAATTATGGCCATTTTTGATCCCAGTAGGTTTATTATGTTGAAACCCAATGGTATCTTAGAGACTAGAGCTTTACTAACTTGTCTGTCTTATTCAGAGATTAAATGGCTGTATCATGACAGTATTAACAAAACCATGCTTCTCTAAAATACTATGGAATATTTTTTCCTTTAGTTTATTCCACTGATTGACTTCATTTAAAGCAAAAGTTATAAATTCATATAAATATTATTAAAAATGTTTTTTTTGGGAAAGTTGTCCGCATTTATAAAGTGCAAAGCCACCACTGCCCTCAAAATGGTACCCTACACTACAATCATTGATGTGTGTTTAATAATAATTTTAAAGAACACATTTTAACAAACTGTCTGTCATGCCGACCTTACAAATATACAATTAAAATTCTACATAGCATTGTTGACCAAGGAATAAGACAAAGCGGCCTTTCCTACCCAGGGGATACTTGTTTGCATGGCAACAAGCTATTTACCTTAAAAGGCGTTTTGATAAAACCGTTTTCATGAGTCTGGGGTTATAAGGAACCTGGCTATATTTCAGTGGGTGTATAAATTGTTTAGTTTCTGATTAAATCTCTCTGTGTAGGTCCGCATAGCAGCTAACTTTGTCACCCATGCTCCACCTGGCGAGTTCAATGAAGTCTTCAATGGTGAGTTTTCGGTTTTTAAAGCACAAAAGGCTATTTGATACTACTACTTGCAAAGATCTACATCTTAAGGGAATGTAAATTGCACATAAAGTTTTTTTAATGAAACAGTCAATCACATTAATTTTCATCAATCACACACTATATTTTATGAAGAAAATGCTTATGAGGAAATGCACACGTGTTAATAACAAGTAACATAACCATGCCTGTACAGGTTTAGGCATGGTTGAAACTCCCAAAAGTCAGTGTGGCATTTTGTTGGAATGAGCCTGAGATAATAACCTTCCCCAGACTTGACAGTGAAATTGATCCAAATATATTGGTTTTCTGATCTTAAATGGTTTTCAATGCAACTTGGCGATAGAGGGTCTTCTTCAAATCAAGTGTGTGTGTTCCTTTTTTGACCCGGGATCAGACTTTTCCCTACTGCAGTGGAACTTGATCTGTAAATTTTCCTGCAATGTAGAAATCATGTTTTTTTTGTTTTATTGTAGATGTGCGGCTTCTCCTCAACAACGACAACCTCCTCAGGGAGGGGGCAGCTCAGTAAGTGATTTAACAGAAACTTATTTTAATTATTCCAATAGTATTAGAAACACGTTTAAAAATCATTCAACTCAAACTGTGTTAATTTCTAAGTAAAATGATCTCTCCCCCGTGTCTCTCAGTGCCTTTGCCCAGTATAACATGGATCAGTTTACTCCGGTAAAACTGGATAATTCGGACGAGTCGGTAAGTATTTCACGAATCACACCTCTTGTTTGTTAGATTGGTTGGACACGGATGCATTGGTTCCAGTAATGCAACAAAACACGATTGTTTGGGTCAGGAAGACTTTCTCATACTTCAGAAACAGGTGACCGTAGGGCATAAAATGGAAATAGAAAAATAGAATAAAAAATGTAGATGTAGATAAATGGTGAAAAGTGGTAACAATGTCTTTTTAAAAATTTAACCAGAAAAGTGAAACATGTTTTCAAAGCTTTTTGTAAATTAATGAACAAAAAACTCAATTTTGTTTTATTGTTTAGTTTTCCATTACTGTTGGTGTGGGACTTTTGATTGTGATATGGTGCCTCAGTTACCACAGTTTCATTTTAGGCGCCAACAGACGCTTTTATCCAAAGCAACTTACAATTATGACAGAACATGATTTTAAGCAATTGAGGGTTAACAGCCTTGGTTAATGGCCAGGGGTCCAACAGTGGTCACTTGGCAATGGTGGGGCTTGAACCAACAACATTCTGAATACTGAGCCATCACTGGTCTAGAATTCATCTGAAATCCAACTTGTGCAATACAGAGCCATGAAGTCCCAGGGACTGTCTTTTGATCTACACAGTCAATTTGTGTCAAGTCATAGGGCAGAAATAAAGGGTTCATTTGTTCTTTCGACCACAGTGATCTTTTTAAGCTGCTCAAGCTTTATTATACTTTGATTCATGCTCTTTGCTGATTTGTGAATTAGACAAGACTGGAACTTAGTGATGCTTTGTGTAGTATGATCTTTTTTTATCAGGTGTTAGGTAGTTATCACAACTAGTAGTCACAGGAAACATTGGGTCTGTCTAACACCGATTAAAGTATTGTGCCTTCACAGTTTCAGTTTAGCTATCAGACCAATAGTCTGATGACACATACCGCTCCAGCTAATTGAAATTCAGTGATAATATATTGAGACTTTTTGTTTGTTGCTTCGCATACATCTACCATACTAGAAAGTTGTGTGGAAAAAAAGCCGTGTGGTAATGAATCCCAAAATCAAGCATTTCAGTAGATCATGTATTAAGTAATTTAAGGAGTGTGACCAGGATGACATTTAACGCTTAAACTATGTAGAGAGCATTGCAGACTAACCACATTTCATTGACCAACTTCCTTGTTTCTTGATGATCTTTGTTCTTAATATTTAATGGTAAAAGCTGACCTACTAAACGAACACGCAGGTGCAGAAAGCATTCAAAAATATACAGAACTGAAAGTTGCATTTTAAAGTAGTATTCACTATTACAAAGGCAGCTTTATAATGGTGAACACACTTTCTCACATATGTGCTCTTCCGTAAAGAGAGCACCACTTTGCTAAGCCGCGAGTTATCTCATGCCAAATATAGTGCGCTTTAAGCCCCATAACTGTCAAATTGCAACTCTTGGGCACCTGGTTGTCCTCTGCCACAGTTCTAAGCCACTTTGGCTCTGCAAATGTGAACAATAGCTCTTATGTGTTTTATTATCTTTTATTCACTTCCGTAATATGTGCATGGAGGATTTGTTGTTATTATTTTTCACATTTCCCTCTTTGTACCTGTAGGTTCTTATCACAGAGCATGGGGATTTGGGTCAGGGACGTTTTTTTGACCCACGCAGCCGTAGGTCGTTCCGCTTTGATCACCTACGCAAGGAAGCCAGTGACCCGCAGTCCTACCAGGGGGAGAGCGCTCTGCACTCCTGGAGAGACGCCTGTGATGCTGCACTCAGTGCCTACGTGAAAGAGCATTACCCCACTGGAGTGTGCACGGTAAATATGCAAACATGTTACAACCAGAGGAATGATATACACACTACAGAATATGGAAATGCTGTTTGTAAAGTGTATTTTTCTCAATAAGCCCACGTACTAGTGTCTAATCGGAGGAAAGGTACACTTGGTACAATATAATTCATTAGTTCTGTTAAAATACTGATCTACTAAAGCATTAGCACCACTCAACTTATGCTGAAGTAATAAGGTCTTTAAATGACCTGCTGGTAAAGTCTTAAGTGCTAATGTATGTACATTGTGGCTGGGAGGCACGGTGACCGGGGATTCTGATGTGAAGCGGCCTGGATCCATCTGTCCTGCGTGTGCATGTTCTCCCCGCGTGTGGGTTTCCTCCCACAGACCAAAGACATGCAAATGAGTCATGTGAACAATTTAGTTTCTCCAATTCTTGTGTTTGATACGAGGAACTTCATTAGGAAGTAATAAATCTTGTGTAACTGGTAGTTGTCACTGTAGATTCTTTCTATTCTAGTCTTAGGTCTTTCTGTAAGTTATTAACAAATGAGGTGACAAGCTTTCAAATCGATTGTGTGATGTAATGTGACATTATTATTATTACTTGAAGTGTAATAGCATCATTCTATTTTTGAACAGGTATATGGGAAAACGGTGGATGGTCAGAAGACCATTATTGCCTGCATTGAGGGACACCAGTTTCAGCCTAAAAACTTCTGGTAAGAAATGTAGTCTTTGTACATGTATTTGCTTTTGTTTGCATGATATGTATGCACAGTATATTATTCCTGCTGTATTCTTTTAGGAAATCCATGAAAATCCTGATTATTGTTTTATAAATGTGATTTATCGTTAATCAAACTAGGGCTGCAGCTAACAATTATTCTTGCAATCAAGTAGTCTATCCATTATTAGTGATTAATCAAGCAATTAGATAATAAATACTTTGATAGAGAGCAAAAAATAAAGATAAAATTAGATATTGCACATTTATTCTTTCCATATATCAAAGTTTAAAGAGAGAATATATAAATAGCAAAAAAACAACACACAAATAAATCCAATTCAAACGACTCACCCATTTAAAATGGTGTGAGTTTTATAGTTGTATGGATTAAACAATGGGGTTTGATTTAGGACCAAAATGATTACTTGAGTAAAGCTATTACAAAAAATCCTCAAATGATTCTGCCAAAAGATTTTTTTTACAATTGATTTACTGAAGTTATCGTTTCATTCCCCATCTCCATAAAAGTTGGCACATTTTGATTTTAAATAAAATATTGTGAAGTTTAACATTGGTGTATTTTGTATATAGTAAGAATTTGATGTGTGAAACATGTTTACTCCTGTTCCAGGGTGTGTTACATTTTTAACTGGAGATAGATCTGGTGTTGCTTGTATAAACATTTTCTATGTTTTCTAAGTTTAACTGTAAAACATTGCAAGCATTTTCTTAATGTCTTTATTTCAATCTTTTTTCCTCATTGTTTATTTGTCTCCATTTATATATATATTTTTGCATTGTTGGCGGTTAGTCCTCTATCATTACATACCCTTAAACAGTTTACTGTTATTCCTTGTGTGTGTGTAGGAATGGACGCTGTAGGTCAGAATGGAAGTTCACCATCAACCAACCTTCCTCTCAAGTAGTGGGAGTGTTGAAAATCCAGGTGAGAATTCTTTACACTTTCTGGTCTTGTCTTTCTTCTTCATTAGTAAATAAAATATTACAAACATCTTAAATTTGGCATACTTTGCTCCGAGACATTTAAGATGCCGGTAAACATTGTTCAAATACCCTAATCTGTATAATCTTTAAATGTCTTAATAGAAAGAATTTATTATTATATACTTGTTTAAAGATGGACATTTCCTTCATGTGTGTATATATATAGTGGATACATGACCAAATCAATGCACCTTTTCTCCTCTATGATTTCATTATTGTTAAACCACCATTTAGAACGTATTATGAGTTTAATAACCCACTATACCTGTGTGTTGTGGTAGGTGCATTATTATGAGGATGGCAATGTTCAGCTGGTCAGTCATAAAGAGGTGGAGGAGTCCATCATAGTAACTGTAAGTCAATGTGCGCACACACATTCACCCATATTTTTTGCACTACTCTCACATATATCACGTAAAATAAAGGGATTAATATTTTCCTTTTTTGTCTTGCAGGATGAAGAGGCGACTGCCAAGGAATTTGTAAAAATAATTGAAAATGCCGAAAATGATTACCAGGTATATTTTAACTGTTGTAGGTTTTTTGAGAGACACATACATTGGCCAACACAATTGGTATGCAAAGTTAATGCAACCCTGGTAAAATGGTTTTTTTTTTTGTAATGCAACTACATTAAATGTTTACTGTCACCAACAATCTTCGCAATTGTTAAATGGTGTGATAGAGCAGCTGTCAGTGATACCAATAAAAGTGACTGATAAACCCCATAAAGAATTAAGCTCTTCCACACAGTGTTTAGTATTCGAGTACAAACTGTTCATCACCCATTTAACCGTGTGAACTTTAGATCATTGACGCATTAACTGTTTTTAAAAATAATAATTTTAATTTAATATTTTTATTGCTAGACTGCCATCAGCGAGAACTACCAGACGATGTCAGACACGACCTTTAAAGCTCTGCGCAGGCAGCTTCCTGTCACACGCACCAAGATCGACTGGAACAAGATCCTCAGCTACAAGATTGGCAAGGAGATGCAGAATGCCTAGAACGTGCCTGGTTCCAGCTCTCTTTCTCTCTCGATGCAGAACCGGTCAAAACGAAACCCCCACGCTGTTCGCTAACTTGAGGGAGACCCCACACCCTCCCCCCGCCCCTGAAAAAAAATGCATATGAAAAAAAAAGATATGGAACTTTGTCAATGTTACTGAGAGGATGTGATTCCATTCAATTTCCGGTTAAACAGACTCAGCTGTTGGAGGAGGGTCAGAGAGGAGCTTAGAGGGAATCTGGATCTAAATTATAGGTAAATCGGTTGCCATTCTTGCGTTAGTGTGAGTTCATCTGACCCGTCTGTTTGAAATTCTTTGAAGAGTGTATTACGTACCTTTTTTTTTGTTGTTGTCACCGTGAGCTGCAGTGGCTTGGAATTCTTGAAATATGGTTTAGTTGTCTTTAGTATGATGCAGACGACTGCCGTCTGTCTCAATCCGTAACTGCTGACTGCAGTCCAATGCTCAGAACAAACCTCCTTTCAGTCCCTTGGCTCGTCTCTGCTCCGTGTATGTGAGGAAAGGAGGCATGTTTCTGAATTCTGGAATTGGTCTTTGTCTTAATTCATGTTTTAGTACCAGCTTCCCCCATAAGACGTTCTAACCAAAATTAGTTCACAGAAATCAATAAATGGGTAAAAGAATAGAGAAGGATACAGAAGTCCATGGGAAAAATGGACCCAATTAGGTTTTCATATTTATACATATACAGATGTTATATTTTACTAAACAATCCTAAAAACCATGCTAGCAATCTTTTGTTATAGGCATCCTATGTGCTTTTTGGGTGTCCGGAATCAAACAAGTCTTATGATGCAAACAGTGGATCGGAGCTCTATGCACTCTGCTGTCCTGGAGCAGAAGGGGGCGTCGTCAGTGTTGCTGTTGCATGTTCATGTCATGGTACTGTTCGGTGCTTCGCCACTGTTAAATTCACCCTAAACACAGAAGCATTGTCTCACTGTATTATATCACTCACATCACCTCTCTCTCTCTCTCTCTCTCTCTCTCTCTCTCTCTGTGTGTCCTGTAACACGGCTCTTGCGCTGATTTTAGCTAAAGTATATGCTACATACAGGTAATAAAGAATTGGCACCAAGATGATGACTGAAATGTTTTGAAATATACTTAGTTGTGTCTCTGAAGTTCATTCAGGTCTTCTATCTCGAACACTTGAAAACGGGAACTGGTACAAACAGGAACTCATGGTAGTTGAGGTTCGAGTTCTCTTTTTCCCCACTTAAGGCACCACTTAGAGCACCTTGTCACCTGATGAATGTTCAGTCCGATGTTGTGGGCTGTGTTAACATTTGGTTAAATGTTTCAACCCGCGGCAGAGGAATTCACCGTGTCAATTTCAGCATTGAGCTCAAGGTTATTTGATATTCATGGGTATTTACATTAACGGGAGTTTAGCAGGTGCTTGTACCTAAGTTATCGTATATTAAGGGCCTTGTGCAAGGGCCCAATCATGACAACCTGGCATTGCGGGGATTTTAACCAGTCACTTTCTGCTTACTAGTCCAGTACCTTAACTACTACATTACAACTTGTATGCAAACACAATCACTACAGAATGCATTTTGAGCAGCTCTTTGGTTTACTGTGATGGCAAAGTTTTTAAAGACCTTGCACAAATGAAGTAATTTCAGGATAAAGTATGAAGAAAACATTTACTATCTCAAGACACGGACCGTACTGAACACTGATGCTTTAAACTGCAGAAGTGTTCGAGCCACCAACACTCAACACATGATTCATACTAAACACTGGTTGATTAGTGAGCTGCCATGGCTTTAAAGAGTATTTTTCTTACTCACTGGTAGTTTGGCATTCCAAACATTTAGTGTACCGAAAGTGAAAATGGTTTTGAGACCGATTTGTACATGAGGTTGCAGCTGTTGGGGAATTACTCATCCTGCATACTGCAACTGTAATTGAAAGTGCTATAAAGACATCTGCTAAAGGCTGAAAATGTAAATGTTTGTTCCTAGCCTTAAGTTTCAACCTCGTCAGCTAACTGAACATTTCTGAACAGAGTGCAGTAATCTCTTTAAAGGGGGCAGGATATGTTCACCTCAGTGGGCTTGGATGAAATACCAAAGGTGCTTTCGGCTGCTTCTGTTAGAGTCGCCACAGTGAACCCTCATCCACTTTGACTTGGCATAGTTTATACACAAGATTCTTTTCCTGCCACAACCTTCCTGTTTATCCAGGCTTGTGAGTGAGCTACCAGAATACCCCACTGCTCAACATGGGATCCCCTAATCCCACATGGATGTACTAAATTGGCAAACTGCTGGTGCTGGTTTACTATTATTTGTGCCTTGGGTTAATTGACCCTCAAAAAAATGAATAGGATTAATAACATTGTTCTAGAGGTAACCTAAAATGAAGGTGTATTTGGATATGTATTTTTTTACAATTGGTTTTAAAGTTTGGCATATATATGAAATGTGATTTTTCTTCGCCCATATCAGGCTAAAGTAGACCAGACTCCTCGCCAAACGTATCTTGCAGTCACTGGGAAAAAAATCAAACTTGTTACCTTTGGGTTAACTGGCCATCGATAGATGAGTGTGGGATTAATCAAATTGTTTTAAAGGTAACCTAAAAGTAACGTGTATTACGGTAGTCTTTGGATTTCTACTCTTTTTTTTATTATTGGCTTTAAAGTTGGGCATGAATATGAAAAGGTGTGATGACTTGTCTTGCTGCTAAAGTACTCCAAACTTTAGTATCTTGCCATCACCGGAAAAAATCTGACCTGTTACCTTATACTGAGGAGCAATTTGTACAGATATTTCGATTGTGTTCAACAAACCACCAAAACAGGTCCGCCATAAACAAGACATTTCTGAAACCAGATAAGCACGGCTGGATGACGCTATGGATGGCTGTATTTCAGCACATCATCTTATTTATGGCAGATCTGTTTTCAGTAGTTGTATTATAGTTTTTGCTCATTGATTTAATGCAAAATACAAATCAACATTAGTGTTACACTTCAAAAGAGAAGTGACTGATTAAAAGGCTTAAACTTCAGAACCATCACTCCACAAAAAAAATGATTTAGCCAATCATCTGTCTAAATTATTCATTCTAATCTTGTGCTGTTTAAAATGTATCAACGATTTCCACTATTATTGGCAAAAGTACAGAGAGATTTTTCACTTGCTTGAAACCACAGCTCTAGAGCAAGTTCCCCAGCTTTAATTCTGAATTCCTTTAAAGCATGTCTCTTAATAACCAGTTTTGCCGCTTGGAGTATACAAAGCTGGTCTGCTTGTTTTGCAATGCCTTGGTTAAACAAAAGTGACTAGAAATGTCACTCAACAATCTGTAGAACAGCAGCATTTATCAAATAGAGGTTAATAATTCATTTTAAAAAAACGTACAACACAGACACCAACTGAGCACCAGAAGGTTTTATTTAGAAAACAATAATGGAGTGTTTACTGAATAGAGCAGCTACTCACACATGAGTATGTTGCCTAAAATCAAAATGTGACAGTAGCATGAGCTCAAGACTTGAGCTGGGTGAAGAATTGCTGAGCTGAGAACTCTGAAGCGTCAGTGATAAGAGAAGATGGGGTTAAAAATAGACGGAACACTTCCTTTTGCGTGCCTCCCATGCATGTGCCTTCAGAATGAAGTTGAGTGTGATCGAACCTTCATTAGCATACTGTTAAAGACTCAATAAATGTTAAGAGATTAAAGTAAGGAGTAGGTAGGAGCTAATATGTGTATAGAACATGTATATAGAGCAATAATTTATAGATTTAATAGTTTGCACAATTCTTACATATCAGCTGAGAAGAAAAACTGAGAAGTAGAATGTTATCACATGAGGGGGTGGAACAGTGGCTCACAGCCAGAAGTTCCTGGGTTCAATCCCCAAGCAGGGCAGTCTGGGTCCTTTATGTGTGGAGTTTGCATGTTCTCTGTGTCCGTGTTGGTTTCCTGCCACAGTACAAGCCCGGTCCCAAGCCCGGATAAATAGGGAGGGTTGTGTCAGGAAGGGCATCCGGGATAAAACTGTCAAATAAGGAATGCAGATCATGATCTGCTGATGTGGTGCAATTGAAAGAAGAATAAAAAGCTCACAGCCCAGTTAAATGACACAAATAAAGGAACTATCGTAGGTGAGCAGTTTTTTCCTTTTTCTTAAATTAAGTGGTTTATAATTCCCAACTGCTAGCAGTGTATCGTCCAACTCTTTTTAAATTAAAGCTGGGAAGGGTGACTGTTCTAATTTTAGGAAGTCAACAATTTCCAAACTGTTCAAAGCTTTATTAAAAAAAAAGAAGAGAATAATTCCATTCCTCCCACCAGCAGACAAAGCCCAATTCTGGTCTACTGAAATCCTTATCAATAATAACCCTGATGGGTTCAAGCTTTTAAAGGTTAAAGTTGACAACTCATTTTCTAATAATTTTGCTTTTGAACACACGCCTCCATAAAGAATCCTGTAGGTTGTGTGAAATGTGAAAATATTTTAATCAACTGGTAACACTGTCAATTTATTAACAACTTGTGCAATCAGGGACACAAACGGGTTTGATGGAACCTATACCAGGACACACACACATTTACCTTTAGAGAAATTCAGTATTTCCACTTGTGGGAGGAAACATGCACACAGGAAGAACATGCAAACTTCACATTGTAAGGGCCCAGGCCACTACACCTTGAGATCAAACCCAGGGATTCGTGCTGTGAGGCGACAGGGCTACCGTACCACAGATCAACACTATACATATCGTCTCGACTGGTTGGATGGTAATGGATGGGTCACTGATTAATTACTTTATTCCATTTACAGAGCTTAGCATGCCATAAGATGAAGATCACCTTTAAGCTAATATTTACATATTTCAAAAAAAAGTTTGGATTTGTATCAAACTGATCACATGATCAGGAAATGTAGTGCATATAGGATTAGTGACACGTGAGGCAAGCTCAGATCCCACTGCTACTCTAATCAGGATACAGTGATTCTAAGAGACAAAAAATTAAAGTGGATCCAAGTGCAATTAGTTCTAGCATTTTAAAAGTAGATAGTTGAGGACTAATAAATTTGTTTACGGGCTGGATGTTTCATGGTTATTTTTTAATTACTGATCACCTGAGAATAAGGCAGTTATTTCTGCTTAATTATAATGTAAAAAAGTCAAAATCTAGAAGTAAACATCTTGAAAGAAAAAAAATATAATATATTAACATTTAACAAACATAAAAATAGATCATGTAGTGGATGAGAAGCAAAATGATGAGCATTAGTTTCTGACTGTCCATCAACTCATCCCTATACAGCAGTTTGACGATTTTGAAGAACTGGAGGCAAACAGGCAGGATGTAATCCTTGTGGAAGGAGTATCAAATTAAGGCTGGGATTATATATGCTTAAATATTAGTATGTATACAGGTCAAATGTTTTGTCCTGAAAATCAAATGCGATGTTGGGGTGAGTATATTTAAACACTATGACTGTCAGATTACATCCAATCGGTATTGTACACATATTTACATTTACAAGTTCCTTATAGCTTTAGTGCTGATCTAAAAAAAAACAAGAAGCTTTCTTTAAAGCTACTTTCACACATGCACGGCAATCCAGAAATGTTCCAGAGTTTTTCTGAAGGAGCTGTATGTGTTACCACCTGAAAAATTTGTCCCGGATTTTACCCGGACTTTATCCTCCTAGCACCGTAGTAAATGTTCTGGGTGCAGTCTGAGAACACAGCAGTGAATGTTCCACACAATCACTGCATGCACCATCGAGGTGCTGCATCTCGCCTAGGTACCCGGACCATTTCCTCTGTAGTGTGATCGCGCTCGACATGGAACATCTCTGGGATGATCATTAAGCCAACTGGGAATTAAAAATTAACAACCGACTCCATAAATGGTGAAGCTATAACTTGGGGCATGAGTTTGAATCTAAGCTCTGCTACCGGCAGGCTGGGTGCCTACATGGCCAACAATTAGCTCGCCTATTAGAGAACCTCCACTATCACACGTGTGCAGTAGGCGACCACATCAAGTGCATCAGGAGGGTTTTGGTGAGTCATACACCAATCTTCATTTTTACTTATCTCAGAAAGCCATAGGAGCATCGGTCATGGCAATCACCTCTGATAATCCAACACGAAAGATGAGCCATTCGTTGTCCATGTAGGCGCCCGCCCTGCTGGTAGCTGACATTCAAACTCACACTTCAAAAGTTATATTTTTATAGTATTTGAGTATTGATATCTCAATCTTGTTAGTTGTTTTATTAACTTATTAACAAATTCCTTTCAGTGAACAGGCAATTTATACACAATATTGACTGGTGGTGCACTTGTCATGTTCTACTATTATTACAGTATTAGTTTGGTACACACAACGTACAATTTTATTTATTTATTCTATTATTTTATCAACTTTAGATAGTGTTTTGCCCTGTAATTGATCATTAGTAGTAATAGAAAGATAGAATTCCTTCAGATTTAGCAAGTATAATCCCAGCCTAAAAGGATCTAAATATGCTTTTATTTAAATATTATTCTAGCCTTGCTCCTATATTCAACGTTCCTGGTATTACATTAATTTCTCAGCTGAAATACACCTGGCTCAATTTAGATATTAATTAGCAGGTTTTCCACAAGTGTTTTGAATCTTTCTGTTGCACTTAATTCTAAGTGAACGATTCATACTGGCACAGTTTCCAGAACGCAAAATCAATCTAGTTCTAAATGTAAGAAAAAAATCTTCTGTATCTGGTAGTTAGCTTGATTTGGTCATGAGCAGGTCAAGCTCTTTAGCACCCTCCTGTGCGCTGCTGATGCCACAGCTGCCTGAAAGCTCTGGAAACTGGGCAGAGCGGGGTGAAGAGGCAGGCACCGGTGAACCGGGATTCCCGTTTGCACCAGGCTTCTTCGGCACAGCAGATGGAACGTTGCTCTTCTCACCTCGCGGTATTATAGGCGAGCGGATGCCAGGTGAAAGAGGGCCTGGGATTTTGCTGGTGGGTGAAGAAGCTGCTGCAAGAGTCCGGTAGTCTGTGCCAAACGGTGAACTGATGGAAGAAGGAGACTTGGCGGCAACCTGTTGGCTGGTGAAGCGTGACAGCACCTGAGTTACAGTGTTGCGGGCCATCTGCTTGGCGCTGGAGTTGTCTGACAGAGGCGGCACTGGAGTAGAGGTTGGCGAGAGCTCTCGGGGCGACATGGGCGTCCCCGTACCCTGCTCAGACTGCTGCTGAAACTTATGTCTGGCAGCATGGAAGCGCTGGTTTACGCTAGCCTGATAGGACGATTGGTATGTAGGGCCTGGGGTGCTTAAAGCCGCCAATCGCTTGGCAAGGACGGGTGAGGAGCAAGGCGAAGAGGAGAGCGAGTTACTGGCAGTGCTGCTGGGTGAAAGAGATTGGTGTACAGGTGAACTCAGCCCTCCTCCATTCTCAACTCCATTTTCAGTGCTTCTCTCCTCGTCCGATTCTCGGCGCAGCTGGTGCCCATTCAACCTAAGTCGCTGAAATTTCTCAAGCGTTCCAGCTTTCAGATCAGACTCGGTCTGGCAGGCTGTGGACATTGTCTGTAATTTACTCTGCATTTTCTCCTCCTCCTCTTCAGCTTTTTTCTTCCATTCGTTTTCCCTCCTGCTTACTTCCTCTAACTCTTTTCTCAGGCTCTCGATCAGTTCCTGTAGTTCTCTTCCCCGGTTCTCTTCTGTACGCAGTCTTGCCTGAATCTGTTCACGCTCAGTGTCAAATTGGGCGAGTTGGCTCTCTGCTCTGGCTTTGGTTTGAAGGGCGCGTGTCCGCTCCTGGTTCAGCTCCCCCTGCAGGCTTTGTGTGATGCTACGCTCCTTCTCTAGCTGTGTGCTCAACTCAGCCATACGGTCACTCTGCTCTTGGGCAGAGATGCTGGCAAGCTTGGTATCCGTTGCTAGGTCTGATTGCTGCTGTGTAGTGTCCTCCTGAACCTGTGTAGAAAGGGACTGGAACTCATGCTCCAGACGCTTGGCCCGTGCTTTCTCCGACTCCAACTACACAAAGAAAATAGCTGGTGTTATTAAGAAACGCATACTATGTGCATTTTGTGTATGTTTACAGGGTTCGAACAGGGTTGTGCCACCAATCGTAATGAAAATCTAAACTCAAAGGTACAAATGACCATGTCTGCTTAGTGGGTAAAGCCTTTAGGCCATCAACAAGAGGTTGGCGGTTCAAATTCTGGCTCTGCTATGCAGCCACTGTTACGTCCCTAGGCAAGACCCTTAACCCTGTCTGATCCAGGGGTGCTGTATGATGGCCGACCTGCACTCTGCATATTCCAGCTTGTTTGGAAGCTATGTAGTTTTCTGAATAGAAACTACATATGCACTACATATTTACTTCTCCTACTTTGGCTTTCCAATCACTCTTTATCTTTCATTTACAACAATCTCAATCTAATTGTAATAACTTTCACACTACAGGATTTTAAGTCACCAATAGGTCCAGATATTCAGCACACTATAGGCTGCTAGTGCTCGGTATCTGGATACCATGACTGGCGACTGTGTCTGATGTCGGAAGGTACATAATTCAGTTTCTCTCAGAATATACAAATTATTTATTAGTATATATGACAGTATTTCTGACAAAATATAACACCAGCGTTACATTGCGAAAAAAAAAATCATTAGCAAAAAAACATTAGCAAAAGTCGTGTGGTGTGATTTTGGTCAAACACTGAGTTTGGGGTATCCTGTGTAAAACTGAACCATATCAATTATGTTCGCCAGAGTAATTAGCTGTGGTGACACCTAAAAGTGTAATAATGTCATTTAAAACGGTGTTTTGTGCTAGTGCTTCTTCGGGTTTTTTTTCCTTTTTTTTGTGGAGAATGAACAGCTGTAATGTTCGCTTACTAACACAGGGGGGAGACCGAGCACTGTGCAGTAACGCCGTTACCACATTTTAACACTTGTTCACTCTCACCAGTACCTTGGTGTATTCAATTACTTATGTATGTACTTGTGTTTTATCAGATATACTATTTATATCAACGTTTTGTGAATACAATTACTATTTTCCGGCACACTTTTTGGGTGGAGAATTCAAAGCAGGATAGGTCAGCTAACAGGTAGCTAATGTGTGCTAGACTTGTACTAGTGCTTTCTTTGTATGAACGTTTTAAAGACATAAACAATAGTTAAGTCACAATTTAAATTAAGACAACTTTTGTAAATGTTAAGGATGCCTTATTGATGGTGTCCAGTAAAATGTGCATCAGTCATTCTCAAGCTTAAAGTACATTTCTGATAAACATGCATCAGGGACTACAAACAATAGCTGTGAGGAGTTCCCAGTTCCTCTGTGCACATCGGTAATATGGTGCTCTAAACTTTGGTCAAGTGTTTAGTTCAATGTTATAAACTGGTGGCATGTTCATGGTGTATTCCCATCTTGAGCACAGTTTGAATCAGGGGCAGAGACTCCAGTTACTGTCAAAAATAATTATGATCTTGCTTTCTGCCATTCATATAGGTACTGACCAAACAAAATTTTATTACTGCTACATTATACTGTGCATGTGTAGTATATGATAGATTTCTTTATGACGGGTATAATTTGCTCAGTTCTGTATTGTATGTGTGTGACAGCAGGACACAAGAAACTGCTTATGTAATATGGTAGGGTCTGTTCTCTGAACTTATCCCCATTTATTCCACTCATGAAATACACACACACACACACACACACACACATACACACACACACATACAGAACAATGAGCCCTTTTCCTCTACAGGCTTCCTATGGTACAAATCTGGAATGCCAGACGACCCAGGACCCCCCTGGTCACAGTCACACACACACACAGTCCAGAAGGCCCATTGTATTAGACAATGAGGCTCCGGATATATTTACCTCCATTCTACTGCTTAAATGCAGTTGTAGTCCAAGGCTTATATACACAGAATTGGAATTACTTTCTTTAATCTATGACAAAAATGTAGTCTGAGTAGAATGTCTCTGGGGAAAAAATTATTACATTTTATGGCGTACAAACTTCTGTAATTTTACTCACTGTTTTGGCATGGCTTCATATTAGAATTTAACATCCTAGATTACTGTTTTAAATACACTTTGATAAACCTAAAAGTATATAAAAGTAAAATAGAAAAAAACAATTTTTTTTACAATTCTTTATAAAATTTCAATATGAATGAAAATCAAAAATGCTTCAACAATTTGCAATTGACTTTGAAGGTTGTATTTACTCAGGAATGCTAATAATTGTGGAGGCGACTGCATAGAAGCCCATAAAAGTAATCAGCTCTGATCAGTTATCAGTATATAAATCCATGCCCCCAAATTATGGGACATTGTAGAACTTTCCACAGCTCCAAATTAAAAAGCTAAGCTGCCGAGTTACATTCCACAGGTCATAACTTCAGTAATGAGTATGCAGCTCTCAGTTCATGTTCCTTTTTCTAGTGCTTGTGGTAGGTTAATGACATGCTGTGTACAAAGTACAGGTGTATGCTTGTGTTTTGGTGGCGCTGCTAGGTTACCTGCTGCAGCAGTCGTTCCCGTTCCTTCTCCAGCATGTACGTGATGTCATCACCGGCAGCTATATCTAGTGCATGGCGCCGTTTCTCTTCCTCTAGGTCTGCAATAACCTACACAAATCATCAAGAGTCATGAATAGTCCAGATAAATAATGAAGTGTGATTCTGCGGTCACTGATTTGTGCTGTGCTGATCTGAGAGCATATTTGAAGTAACTTCCACAATGCAATAGGATAGCACAAAATCGTGTTAGTTACACTTTATAAGCAGGAGTATATGGATAGCTTGATGGCAACAGCTGACTAAAATGCTAGCAAAAAGCACCGACATCCACCCTTTTGAGAAACCTTTGGCAGGGTTTCAGAGATTAAAAATGCTCAAAGCAATAGAGGCTCTTAAATGGAAAAAGTTTTCTGTGTGCTAAATAAGGATGTAATGATACACTCTACCCACAATGCAGTACGATTCACACTATTGGGAACACAGTAAAAACAACAGGATATTGGAGGCAAATTATTTGTTATTAACTTAAGTTTCCTTTTACCATTTCATGTTTTTGTGGCGATTTGTTATTTATTTTTTAAACGATGTCCTTTTATTTCTCATATAGATGTAAATGTATGCCTAAAATAACAGATTCTTGTTTCATGTAAATAAGAACAAATACCAAAGCCCCCTGGTGTTTAAATTTAATATCGATTCATCTTAAATGAATCACTGATTCAAAAGAATCATGCAAAGGATTTGATTCGTATGATTTTCTTTCTGAATTGGTACACCCCTAGTGTTAAATAATAAAATTCAAACCAAAAAAATTTCAGACATAATTATTGTCTGCCCTTCTCCTCCAATCTAATTATTGTTTTGTGAGTGGCTTTCAGAACAAATGTTCACCTTCATTCTTTGTTTCACTGAACGTGTATACAAGAGACACTGCAAAATAAAGAGTTAATGGTGCTCTTTTGCATGAACTACTTCACGTGGAAGATCACGGTCATGCATGACCAGGATTTCATTCATGCTTAGAGTCAGACTAGGGTTCAGGATTTGCAGATTATATA
>JAYDZF010000002.1:8657841-8681557 GCA_034509105.1 Microcambeva barbata
ATATATTTACACTGTATATATAGTGACCAGACATAGCATTATGACCACTGACAGATGAAGTAAATAACACTGAATATCTTTTCATCATGGTACCTGGTAGTGGGTGGAATATATGAGGCACAAGGTGAACATTTAATCCTCAAAGTCCATCATATGCTTCAAAGTATTTTGGAAAGCCTCCGCATTAGGGAGATGTTAAATGCCCGTCTCAGGAATGAGAGATCAGATGACTGTATATAATAAGGGTGTGGCGGATCTAGTTCAAATCACTAGGATAAAAAGCTGAGTAATCGTCTAAGAGGATCTCCTTTACAGAGGAGATTTTTTGCTCCAATTTCTACTGATCTCACTCTCGTTATTGATCACACACACACACACACACACACACACACACAGCCATCCTCTGGTTTGAGATCATCCGGAATCTATTCTATGCTCTTTGATGATCCATTCAGGCTCATCAGGTTTCAACGAAAGCTTCCGAATCAAACCACTTTTTTAAAAAGAGAACCTGTTCACCTCAGAAAGGGACGAAAGAAGAAAGGAAAGAAAACAATGATAGAAAAGTGATGAACAGAATAAATGAACAGGGAGGATCTTTTCTAGCCCAAGGCCAACCTTCAGCATGACAACAGCTTCATTGTGATGAAGCGAACATTGTTCTGTGCTGTACACAGCACACACACACTGATTTCCTCCCTCTCATAAACACACATTCTCATCACCCCAGGAGCACCATTGTTCTCTTTCAGGTCACAAGGCTCATCTCACAGGGGTTAGAGCTTAATCACACAAGTCCACACGCTCTCGCAAAATCAAACAGTCCAGCTATAATCGCCTTTCTGTAATATTTAACGAACAGGAAAAAGTATCTTTTTTATTAGTTTTTGTTCTGTTCTAGGACCAACTTGTGAACGCATTTGGTTTTGAAACTATAATTAAGAAGGACTAAACAACACTGCTGGGTTTATGGTGCTATTTAGTTTCATGGCTAGTTGGGGAAGTATGGCTGTATAATTGCAATTAAAAAGAGGCATTTATGTGCATGTGTAGTGTCGGGTTTTCTGCTGGAAAAAAATATTAATAAAGATTTTAAAGCATACCGAATTTGTGCATGGGTGATGAAGCCGTTTATTAATCTAGCCCACCGTAACTGAGAGCGTTTTAAGCTGACCGGGCCTTTGCACAGACACGATGACCTACATCATGACTAGGGCTTGTACTGGTATCAGAAGAAACTGGCCCAAAACACTTTTGGCCAAAGAGAAAAAAGACGTGTCATCCGATCCAATACTTTTATTAAATGTAAATGGGAAAAAAGCAGTTGATCAGATGCAGTGTTAAAAAACCCAAACTGTAATTATACTGAGATTTACAACTATGGATAAGGGCATGGAATCTATTCATCTAGAATGAACTGTATTTATTAATAGATTACATCAACTAAATCAACATAAATGTTTAATCAATTTTAAAGTACCGCTTAGTTAATGATGAAGTGACGATGTTGGATTGTTATCAGCAGAAACTTAATTTATAGATCACCCAATAAAAAGGAAAAAAAAGTTTTTTAAGTTTTAATTGAACTCTTTTCTGACAATGAGGTGCATTTCAGTTGGTTAACTCAGCTGGTAAACAAATTCAAGGATTGCTATAGCACACGTTTTCCAGCGGGTTTAAACTTGTGAGTGTAACGATACATAACTGCATGGTGCAGAAATATTACCATGACCAGTGACACAAACATGTTTCAGTAGCTTGTAGCTAACACCCGTCCCTTACCTGTCTGTGTCTGTTCTCGGCTGCTGCTAGCTGCGCCATCATCTTCTCCTGCATGTGCTTGCAGTGGGCCATCACCAGTTTGAGCACGGCCAGTGGACTCGGGGTGACCTGGCTGGTTTTACTGTGACCTCGAGCCTGAGGTTGAGGCTGTTCCTGCATCACCTCGCTGTCTCTCTGCAGAGCCATGAAGGGGTCGCTGAGGTCATAGCGCCCGTACCGTTCTTGAACGAAGGCATCTCGCTGCTGCCCCTGATGATGAAATCAGAAGGTTAAAGATCAGAGCACAGGTGAGATGATTAATTATTTCAATAAACTCTAATTGTATAATGACTGCATGGCTGCATTCGCGATTTTATGAACCTGCCAAAGGGTCATTCTCTAGTTTAATAGAGTAAGCTACATATTTTGACATAAACATCAACTTATTATTCACATTTTTTAGCCGCTACCTGTTGTTTGGGGGTTTCCCCCATAGGTTTGTAAAATGTGATGTATTTACTTTGATATTTTTTTAGTTTCTCTTATTTAATCTCTTATTGTCGCAATTTGACAATGCAACAGAGAGAGCAAATTTCTTCCCCTAATGATGGTTTGTGTTTATATAATATGTCGCTAAGAACTATTGGCAAGAAACTACTGGTTACTTGTGGGGCCGATTGGAAAGGAAAACACAAATAATTACTTTTTTATTTGATTGTAATAAAATTCAGGTATTAAATGTTAATGAACAAGTCTGTGGAAGTTGTGTTGGTGCTTTGTAACCAGTTAAGTGACAATTTTACATTTTAGTTACTTAGAGTAAGCCAGAACAAACGGCTGCCCTCGAATTTAAAATGTAAACACTGTCAATTACAAATGACATGAATGAATTCTGATGAATAAAATATTGAATTAAATGTTAGTTATGTTAAGCTTTTTTATTAGTTACTATTTTTACAGTTCAATATTTGTTTTGATCTGTTAAATGAAAGAACTGTATTTTGTCTCAATGTGTTTTTGAGAGTTGTAAAAGACCTAAGAAGGCTAAAGAACTTGAATGGTCCCTAATAAAGCCGTAGCAGGGGTCACAGTCTACTTGGCCTGAAAAAGCAGGTTAAGACCTAGAAAAGCTTGGAAAACAGTGACTAAGACTAAGTTTTTTTACTCACTAAGCAAACTTCAACCCATTCAAACCAATGGGTGGAGGTGGCACAACACGCTAACAGGTCAAATACCGTCTCACTCTGTCTACTAAAAAAATATTGGTCACTGATGAGCTTGAACTTGCAAATAAATACACCAATACTAAATAATAAAGTTTATATATAAACTAATAATAAAGTTTGCAGCTCAATCTCAGCTGTCATATTTGTATTTTTCGTTGTGAGAACAGTACTGCAAGTGAACGCCGATCCTCCCTCATTATTCAATCCAAATACAGTTCAAAATTTAAGGCACCTTATTAGGCAGTGTTCTAAGGGATCTAGGGTTTCGAACAGTCAGTGCATAGAATGGTGCAAAATGTGTCTATATGTCTGAAAATTGCCCAGATCTCTGTGTACTGTGCACATGCAAACGAATCAATCTGCCACGCTGGCATGATCCAGTTATAACCCTCTGCTCAAACGCTTTTGCAGTTGCAAAAGAAGTGTCGGTGCTTAACTGTAGGAAGTATGTGAGGAATGTGCGAAGAGCTTTCACGCTTATTTGGAAAAAAAGGATTTCATTTGGATCCTGCAGCACCTTTAAAGTCTCCTCACTACTAGCTGCTCATCTCTGTGCTCTGAGACCATGAGCCATCTGTCTGGACTTACAGAGCCACTGTGACTTCCTCAGACAGGAACTCGGCGGGCGAGAAGAAAGGGTGAACATTTAAAAATAAGATCCAAGCCGCCAACCAGTTTCTAAATATAGGTTCTGCTTTCACCAGCTCGATCGGTGTGGGGCAGAGAATCAACAGTGAAATTAACTAGAATAAGAGAACAGAGCAATTTTACTATTACATTTTTATCACCGCTTTATCCTGTCAGGGTTACAGCGGGTTAGATTCACTCACGGTTAATATACTGGACTAGTAATCAGAGGGTCACTTGTTTAAGTTTTCCAATTGCCAGGTTGTAGCCGTTAGGCTCAGAGAAAGGCCGAGAAAGGCCTCTGTATACGTTCCAAACAGTCCAAAGACATGCAGTCAGGTTAGATAGATACTTTTTTCATCACTTTGCAGTGAAATTCGTTCTCCACATTTAACCCAATCAGTGCAGTGAAACACACACATATACACTAGTGAACACTAGGGGGCAGTGAGCACACATGCCCGGAGCGGTGGGCAGCCCTAGCCATGGCGCCCGGGGAGCAGTTAGAGGTTAGGTGCCTTACTCAAGGGCACTTCAGTCGTAACCTGTCAGCTCCGGGAATCGAACCGGCAACCTTCTGATCACAAGCCCAGTTCTCTAACCACCAGGCCACGACTGCCTGGTTAACTGGGGATACTAAATTTGCCCTTAGATGTATGTATGTGTATGTGAATGTGTTTGGCAGTTCAGGTGGCACATAAATAAAACATACGCTAGTACACCAGAGCTGGGATCTTGAATACATCATATCAAGTCTCGGATCATCGCTACATGAACGATTGGCCCGTTGTTCATGTAGCTGATATAACTGATGCAGTTACACCTCTGCTGGCTGACTGATGGCACCCGCACAGAATTATGGATTTTTTCTTAGAACCAAGATAATAATAGTTCATGGAAACCCCACAGTTTTGTAAAAACTGCAAATACTCTCTGGGATTTGAATGCTGTTTATATTATTATTTATTGTTAAATTGTTATTGAAAGTCTCCAATCCGAGAGCATTATTTATACATTTCTCCTTGCTGCTGATTGGCTGCTGTCCTGTCATGCATTTCTGGCATTTGAGCATCTGAGCCAGTCATGTCAGGAAAGAACCCAGACCGGTCGGTGATGCAGACCCCCACACACACACACACAGTGAGATCAGCAGGTGCAGCGTAGCATCATTAGGTCCCTCTTCTCAAATAAAAACACCCGATCAGACCCACCACGCCACCCTGCCCCCCAACACGGTTCCTCCCTGGAGGCCCCGACAGGCAGGTGTTAAACCTTCCCAGGGGGAGCATGGGTCACAGTCACAGAAGGGAGTACAAAAGGAGCAGCTGGAGAGGGCTGGAGTGCGTGTGGGTGTGCGCGTAACAAATGGGCATGTTCAGACTCATTTGGGATGGTCAAATGGACCGTTTTTTTACAGCAGATAGAAACATACAGATGAAATAAAGAAAATGACCCCCCCCCCACACGCACACACACTGTGAGCAAATGAACCCTCAGTTTCAATAGTCCCAGCATCAACAGGGTATAGTACAGAAGCATGGGGATTGGGACCCAGTTGAAGACGTGTCTGTACTTCTGTCAGCTTTATCCATTTACTACATGATTTTTTAACAACCAATAGATCTCCAGATTTTTATTCTAATTTCTTACATTTGTTTTAGTCTTAGATTAATTAATTTGATTTGTTATCCTGGTCAGGGTCATGGAAGGTCCAGCTCCACCAGGAACTAGAACTTAATAACACAAATGATTTCAAAAGCACACAAATTAAAATTTGGATACATTTCGTAACAACTGTCAATTCTGATTTTTGTCTGTTCTTGTTTAATGCCATTAAACTTTCTTTTATTTAAAAGACTGCAGAGCTATAAACTATTCACAGCACCACCTATTGTGCTGTTACTAGGGGGAGCATATTAAGGTATCTAGGATTTGGAACTTCAGGAGCGAGAGCATGGGGACGGAAATGCACCTATTTAGGGAGTGCAATAAGTTTTAAATATAAGATATGTACACTTGTAAAAATCATGATCACAATTGTGTGAAAGTGTTCATTTGAATTAACCGAATTAATCATGAAAATAAAGATTATACAAAAAGGACCACCAAGAAAAAACACTCAAAGGAGAGTGGCACAGAGGCTTAGTGGGTCACCTCACAGGTCCTGGGTTCGATCCCCAAGTGGGACGGTCTGTGTCCTTTCTTTGTGGAGTTTGCAGCCAGATGAAACATGCAGCCAGATTAATTGTAGAGACAAAATTGTCCATGACTGTGTTTAAAATAAACTTTTGAAAAGGTGAACCTTGAGTAATGAATAACTGTCTGTCTGTCATGTTACCAAAATGTAAAACATGACGTGAAAATCCTAATAAACAAACAAACACCTAAAGGCAAAATTCCTTTCAAATTACAGGTAGAGACCTTGTAAGGAAGCAGACTCTGCATGGACACACATGATGTGTGTGTGTGTGTGTGTGTGTGTCCTGTTATGGACAGTCTAGGGTGTTTTTGTGTACCTTGCACCCATTAAAAATACTGGCTCCAATACCCGTGACCTTGACTGGATAAGCAGTTTCTCTTGGGGCAACCAGGACCCAACCCTAACCATAACCTTAGATTTTAGTGGACTACCTAATGGATTGTGATGAACTGGTTTCTACTACCCTCTACTATAATAAATGTGATCAGTCTATCACAATATTAATATTAAATATTAAGGATGTACAAACCTGATAAATATGTACATTATATAAACAAAATCTACAACTGTATAAACACAGTTTCCGTTTGAAATTCTGATAGATGATTTTTAGAACATAAATCTTTCAGTGATGATTACAGAACAAGGTGAGTGAGTGATATTTCAACTAGTTTTACAAGGCTTATTTGACTAAATCATACGAGGATTAATGATTCATCCTTATAAAGATCATATACACAAAATAACCAACCCCCCAACAGTGAGTGTTTCAAGTGTTTTACAGACGTGAAATGATGAGGTATTCAGAGAATTAGTATCAGTAAACCAGACACAAAAGCACCAGCTCACGACGCAAAATGGAATGGAAGGCATGCGACAAAGATGTCAACATGATGTTAGATAAACTTTAACGTTATAACCATGTTGCATTTCACAGTTTTTTAACCACACCCAAACTATGTGGCTGAAAATAGGAGCGCCTAACTATCAGCTTACCTGGTATCCAATTTCAAATACAGTGGTACTTTGTAATTCAACATCCCCCACACTCACTTAAACTGAACACAAAATCTCAAACAATACCAATAGAACAAAACATCATAACAATATCAAATGACATAAACAATCACAGTGAAATTAAACCTCATTGTGCCAGAGTCCAGTGTGACAATGTCACTGTTCCATTTAATGTGAAGTGTCAGTGTTTATTATGTGTGTGTGTATGTGTGTGTGATTTACCCTTTAAAGTTCAACCCTTCTGTCACTCTGTGTCTCTAGCTCTGGAATGTGTGTACCGTAAGGGTGGAGTATCCTTTAGCAATGACCTGAACGTTTGTGACCATGAACTTGAAGAAACAATCGTATTGTTGGACACTGGGGGAAGTTACATAAGCTAAACTGGAATAAACAAAAGGTGATACAACCCATCAGTAGCAATTAAACAGAGAAAGGAAAGCACATAACTGGGCTGTTATAGCCAACACATTTTTTCTAATAAAAGACTTTTGTGGGTGGCGTACCAAGATTATAGATGACATTTGAATGAGGACAAGTGATTGACTCTGCTTGCCAGATACCACATACCACAGTATTTTATAAAAATAGGAATGCCTGAACTGCTCCTTTGTGTTGATCAATACTTGTTTATTAGGATTTAAATGTCATGTTTTAATTTGGTTAAATTAATGACCTAGACACAACAGTTCTTCATTACACACAATTCATCAGTTCACAAGGTTACATCTAAAACAATTATGGACAATTTTGAATCTCCAATTCACCTCACTTGCAAGGTTGAATAACAGTAGAGCCTGTGACCTTGCCAGCATTATATACCAACACAACTGGCCATGTTCGAATAACTGTCCATATAAGTAAGTCTCTGGCTTAATAGAATTCTGTCAAACACACTACTTAGACAGTGATTACTAAGCTAACAGTTAGCCTCAGATAATTGAAACCAACAGACCAAGGCGTCAACACCTGCTAGCATGCCAACTAACATCTCCCTCTGTGTCCCAAAAAACCCATCACGGACAAGCCGAGTGTGCAAGCAAATTACACCTGCACACCAATAAAAAATAAATGGGATGAGGATGTTGATGTTTGTATTTGTTAGTGAAAGAAAAATGTGCCACACTGCAGAATTGCACACTCTCAGGAGCATGTAGGATGTGTTGTATACATAGAGAGTGCACTAGTTTAAGACAGACCCCCCTCACTCACTCAAATCTATAGGCAATTAAAGCAAGTCCAACTACGAACATGTTTTGGAGAGATGTGGGGAAATAGAAGCCATCAAATAATATACAGCTGCAACTCCTTTGGACTGCCCAAGCTTATGATTAGGTGTCCACGTAGTTTTGACCATTTAGAATTATATCACCTATACTACCCATCCTTTTGTAATATGATATCTGAATCATATAAAACATAATCAGTGTAAAGTAATGTTGATTCAGGTGGATGATAAAGGGTGAAACAATGGGGTGTGTCACTGTCTCAATAGTGGTGGTTTGCAGTCTGGCCTCCAGAAAATCGTTTATTTCCTTCACTGGGTTTAAAGCTACATGAATCCACATAACTGCTGCAAGTTATGATCAACCCCCTGCCCTAGAGGATGAAGCAATTATCTTCAGACTTTCCTGTCTGACCCACTTTTGATGCCTTTCATGTTTTGGTTAAAAAGTGACTGCAGATAAGAAGAGGATAAGTGGTTCAGTGATCCAGTGAGAATTGTGCCCAGTGAATTACTGCATCTTAATAAAATAATTGTTTTACCATTGTAATGTATACAGCGCCAACCATTTGGAACAAACAATTCATAGCCAATTTTATCAACGACTCTTCCCACACTCTAAATCTCATTTCATATGACCAGGCTTTGCAAAACTAGTATATCAATAGTGAGAAAGAAAACACCAGAGGCGGTGGTGGAATGTCCTAATGAGTGAACTGGAAGAAGAGGAGGCCAGTACAGACATGTCCACTAAACGAAGGAGTGAAATATTTTCCCACAGATTTAAACACACAAAGATCATAATAAGCTGTTTGTAACCGGTACCCATCTGGAAGGCATGTTTGTAATCCTTGGGGAACTCCATCAACCCTATCAGGTTTTCAGACTATGGAAGGAATTTACAACCTGGCTACCAATCATACAAAATGGCATCCATAAATGTGTCTTTTATTACATTTACTTTTTCAAATATAACAAATAAATACTTACATTTCCTTTACAAAAGAGTCAATTATTTACATTTGTCTTACCAAGTTGTGCAATTTCCTGAGTGAATCACTAGAATAAACTAATGTGTGTTGATGTTAGTGAGTGTTACAGTAGGGAAATGAGGTCATGAGTAAAAGGTCCAGCAGTCTCGACTAGTTTCACCGTCATGTCAGCCAGAACTGCACAACCTCAGAACATAGCACATGTATACAGATTGCTTCCCCAGAAGATTAAATCGTCCTCAGACTTGGTGAAAGTGTTTGAGGCCGTGCCTATTTCATCATCAGAATCAACTTCACTCCAACTTTCATCAACTGACAACTTTCAAATGTAGGCAAGGCTGTGGTTAAATAAAGTATACATTCAAGACACGGGTGAATAATAGGGATGTGATGAGCAATCGATGTCTGTCTTTGGTAACTGTGTGGATCTGAGGTTCAACTACAATGAAAGAAATTAAAAGATTAAGGCCCAAAAATGACAACTTAGTGATGATGTGGCTCAAACCAGCAACTTTCGGATCACTAGCAATGCCAATAATTCAAAAGTTGTCCATATATAGCTCCTCCAGTTAGACTTATCCTGCAAGACACAAATATGCAGTCTCTTGCCAGTAGATGTTTTCTTGGTGGACGAGCAATTACTGGATGTTCAGTTGCTGTTGGAGACAGACTGGCTTCTGGAAGGAAGTCAAAACTAAGAAGTCACTCACAAACACACAACACACTCATAGATTTTAGTCTTTTCAGAGCTGAAAAATGCCCTGTTCACCCTCTGGGTATGTCATGCCAAGAGCCACAAAGAATGATACAGTGTAACCGTGACCAAACATGGAGATCAGTTAATGTTTCCGTCTTCCTGTCGTTATCTGAGCTATCATTTTCTGTTTTTCAAGTCCTGATCTCCGGCTTAGATTCTCTTCCCTTTTCTCTTGCCACGAATATAGAAGTGAGGCATACGCACTAGTCTTTTCAGAACCCTAAACCAGTTTAAAACCTTTCAATGTTATTCTTCTGAAAACGATCCAGAGTGAATACAGTCAATTATGAATCTTTTCAATAATGAATCTTTTAATCTTGCACATTATGAGTCAAGTCTGACTTCATTATCATAAAGAAAGAATTTATGATTAGTCACTTTGGAAATACCCAGGCTTTTGTAAAAGGCAGAAGGAACAGCACTTTATTTCCAAATTACTGTGTTCAAACATAATGATACACTTTATGATGAAAAACATTGTAAAAAAATAACATTCATGTAATTTATCATGTTTTTTCCTACATAAATTCCTTCAGATATCAAAATCTTATTCTATTACTGACCAACATCTCAGTCACTGGCATGTCACCTGTGAGGTGCCCAAGTTTGTTGGATGCTAATGACTCAATAAAGCCAAACATTCTCTGAGGCTATTTACACACCCGCTAACATGTACATGTTCATTAACCCATACAGATTCTTTGAGCGTTCCAAAGGTGGACATCAGATGGCGCTTAATCAGACTATAAACTCTCTCAGACACTTATTACTACTCCTCTGACCCTCTACCCATGACGCTAGGTGATTCACTATACCTGGTTCACGATACAATGCCCCCCCAAACCCCCCCTTTGACGAAATGGCACAAAGTAACCTTTCATTAATTCTCTTTAGGGAAAAAAACAAAAAACTAAATATTGTATTTGCGAGTGTCTTTTATTTAAGTAATAAATGCCTATTTATACCAGATATAGTACAAACTATGTCTTAAAATACTGTTTTAATGTTTTATGTTAAAAAGCCCTATGATATTAAAAGTGAATATCATTTCATCTTAAATGAATCACAGATTCAAATTGTGAACCACATTAATCATGTCTTAATTGCATTATGATGAATCTTTCATCCCTAGTTTCTTGTCATTACAAGATACTAGACAGCCAGTTTCTAAAACCTTAAAATAAAATAGTAGTGTGTTATATATCCAATGGTCTTAGTGGTATACTAAATCTGCCATATTGTTTTATACCTGGAAGACACTTTGTCTTTGCTATCCTGGCCTGCTGAGATTAAACACTTCAAGCACTCATTCACAAATCACTACAGACCAATCACTGCAGAGGAGTTCACCCCTAGGGCTAGTATTAGGGTTGGGGTCATGCTTAGCATTGTCTGGCTCTTTTATGTGAGCATAGACCTGACTTTAAGCTCTGTGTGGGTGGAAAGATGAGGTTTAGTTGGGGACTCTGTAGCACTGAGGTCAGGTCACACACACTGGCCCCTTCCGTTCACTTAAAAAAATCAAAACAATTCCCAGAATGCCACATAGGGAGACAGGAAGCCATGCCTAACAGGAAACAGGAGAGCACACGAGAAGTCAGCGTGAGAGTAGTGAACTTGTGAACTAAAACACTCTCAGGCAGTGCTCAACCAGTGACTAAATTTCCCATGAGCCTTTGAGTTTTTGAATGTCTCTACTGTCAAAGACGCCCTTTATGGTCTAGACCAGAGCTAAATCAGAATAAAGAGCAGGAATCTAATCTTTCTTTCAGTCTCACACAAAGTCTGGAATCCGGGTGGCAATAGGAACAGGAGAAGGTGCAGCCTCAGGGCAGAGAAAGGCCCAGTGAATATTAGTTAAAGACCCCACACTACACAGTGACTATATAATGCATAGTGGAACATAGCACTACATACTGAATAAAGGCTTAAAGATGACTCAGTCTGCTCCAACAGAACAGAAACTCAACATACAAGGACAGTGTGTGTAGTGTTACTAGCGAGCACTGAATAAATCATTAAGCAGTCATAAACTGGCCAATATTCCCAGCTTGGGTGCAGTTACACGCATGTTTTAAACACATTAAGATCTCAAGTTACAAAGACAGGAGTTTCAACCTTTTTGTGGTCAATGAACTACTTTTTGCAGCACATAAATTCTTACCCGTGGGCTATTTAACAGTGTGGTAGAGTAAATACGTAAATATTGTACAATTCTACAAAACACTGACTGACAGACATGACAGCAAGAATATACTAAGATTAAATAAGTTTCATGTAGATTTTGTGACCCATGAAGTGACTGCATCCAGCATAATGACATTAAACGACATCGTTTCATCATCAATGTTAACTTTAGCAGTTTTGCAATAAGCGTTGAGAAATATCTACAAATAATCCCAAAATGTCCAAGAATAGACAACTGATACAAATGGAAAGCAATTTCATTAAAGATTAACAAGAAAGCAAATACATTAAAAGTACAGTAAAATCCAGTAAAAAAAAAGTCATGGTTCAACCATTCAGCTTTAGTCATATGCTTGTTTAGCTTTAAATTGTTCACGTTGTTTAGAACAACCAAACGTGGCATTTTTATGAACTGTGCTCATGAGGGTTCTTGGCATCCCAGCATGCCATTCTTTTTGATAAGTTGGCAGCTGTGACACAGGAGGGGGTGTGCTTCAGGGTTAAACCCCTGATGAGGCCAGCTTTGATTTTTGAGTCTCCTGCTCTGTCATTATCACTGCCTCAACCCGCCTTCTCCCTCCCACTGCACCCCTTTCAAAGCCCCATGGGAACTCAGTGTAATTAAAATTCAAAGAACCATCAAAACACCAGATTTAAACAGATTCAATATGATCTCACTTCATTTTATAGACGGCGTGTGGTAATGGTTATAAAATAATTATAGTCATTTGTTTTAATCACAATTATTCGTTCATTCATTTTCGTGAACCACACGAAAGACAAAACAAAGTGAGAAGGAAAATGGTTTGATTGGTCAGATGAAGAGGGAAGAGAAAAGGCTTTGGTCAAATTTGGTGGAATGGGCCAGGTCTGGGCAGGACAAGTAAGGTGATACAGGAATCCATGGTGTGAGAAAGAACTTTATCAGTTCAGGTAGTATACACGGGTGAGGGTGGTTGTTGGTAGGCCAGGTAACGGCTTTAGCCACACAGGTTGAGCATTAATGGTGTTACGGTTTGTAAAAATGTTGCCATGTAGCGGTTCTGGAATTGCTCGACTTCAGCCACTCCACTTAAATATTAATAATTTTATAGATTATTTGTCGTCGTCCCCCCAAAAAATAGTTTTGACTTGATGATGATAGTAACAACAACGGCCATCCATCAATCATAATGCTCCAACACACCCTGATAAAACACAATGTTGATGCCAATTTCCTTTGCTAATGATTATATGAACAGAAAAAACACTGCCGGTCTTTGTTGTTGGCTCTAATACATTCCTGCATTACACACATTTCTGCTGCAGTAGCTGGTATAGTTAGTAAGGATGCTGAACTCTTTAAAATGTATACACACCTGCACACCAGTTGATACATTTTCACAAAATACCATGTAAATATTCAGCTGGCAGATCTGTGCACTAAACTGAGGTACAGACGCTGATAGTGTGTGTTTACATACAGCTAATTTAACCAGAGAATTAATGCACACATGTTTTTTTCACTTTCATACACGGGCTGTGTTTGTCGAATGCTCGGTCAGGCCCGGACACAGCTGACACCCAAACCTTTGTTTGCATTAGCCATTGTAATGTGCTTGATTCTAAATATTTCATCATTTTGACTTCATCTTGACAAGTGATTGTGTTTTACAACATGCAGCAGTGTAAGTTCAATGTACAGAAACCTTTGCCGGGTAGCTACACAACCGAGTATAATTATTATGTTACACAGAGTAGCCATGTGAATCAGCTAAATGGGCGGGAAGTGTCGCAATAAGGTTTTGGTAGGATGTCAAAGGTATCTGGAGCCATGCTGCATAGGATCCATAGAGTGAACACAATGATTGAGGTTGTCACACATATGATCAATTGGGCTCATGTCTGTGGAATAGGGTGCCAGGGTGACATTTAAAGTCTTGAAGAATGGATTCATACTTAAATCAACTGCGAGTGCCTTACACATCTTGTATACCCACCAAGCCAGCTAATGAAACACGACTTTCAAAGAAAGACCTGGTCCTAATAATTTGACTCAACTCATTGTTGAAAGGTGTGCATGTCACACTGTTAGTTTAATGACAAACACATAGTTGGGTTTAACCCAGTTATAAATTAACTGTTATAAATTAAGTTATAAAAACAATGGGTATGATAAGCTCATACTAATTTTAATATAATAAAAAAATAAGCTGTAAATGCATGACTTGCTTATGTGTGTGTGTGGCCATCCTTACCCTGAATGTGTGTATGACGTGGTCCTGAGCTTCCAGCTCTGCCTCGAGTATGCTGAGGAACATCAAAAGGTCTTCCTTACTTAAAGAATCCACATTCATCCTGCCTACCTGCAATAAATGAAAATCAAATGCAGCAATAAATCCCTCATACAGTCTTGTTTTTGCTTCACACACACATGTAGAGCATTACAATTTAATGAGATTTTAAACTGCTTTCATTTCACGCATACTCCATCATATCAAAATCAGGAAATGATGTATTCACACAATAAGAGTGGGTGTTGTAGCCTCAATTCTCGATCAGATTTTATGTAATTATATGTAATTTAATACCGTGGTAATTCTAGGTGGTGCAGTGGTAAAGTTTTGTAACCCCAGTAGTTAATTTTTTGGGGTGGCAATGTCAATGCTTTGTTGACATTCTGGCCGGGTTGTGTTGCTTAATTGCCTCTAGTGATTCGGAGGAGACCAGCCAGAATAAAACACAAAAAGGGAATGTTGAATGGTAACTTGTTAACTGTAGGTTTAACCGTACTTCAACAAACTATAATAGATGTTTTTCTCTTGGGCGTTCAGAAGTCCATCATGTAGTGTGAACTACTTAACAACTTGGCCCGAGACTGCACGTTGAGTGAAATAAGATTTAAAAACTTCAAGAGGCATCGCCCAACTGGCATTGAATGATGAGTTGACCTACTAATGACAGTAGATACAGTGTGAGGTATATATATAATGATATAGAATGCAATGGTAGATTAGTGAACAAGCCATCACGCCCCCTCCATGATCTCAGAGTTAGACAGCAGAGCATTTTAAGTAACAGACTTATCCAGCTCCACTGGAAAAAGAAACAGAAATGTGTTTGTACCAACAGTGATCTATAACTCATCACCACTGGGACGTCACTGCAAATTGAGACAATACCAGGACTCATGAAGCATGATCTCTCACTGTCATTGCTAGAAAGTAACGGATTACATTTATTCACGTTGAGTAGTTTTTTGTGTGAACTTGTATTTTGAAAGTACAATTAAAAATGTAGATTTTAAAATCTGTACTTGGTTAATTGGTTAAGTAATTATTTTAAAGTACATTATTAGTCAAATAAATTAGACTTAAACTAAATATTTCCAAAAAAGAAGCAGGGTCCACTGACACTTGTTGGAAACAACAGATAGAAAATGTTTTATGGGATGGTCTATCCAAAATGACAGATAAGAATCCCCATAAGTTTAAAGGTTATATCAAGCACTGACGAGTTGGGTATTGTGCTCGGTGTTTCTAGTAAAACTAGACCTATAGTGAACCAGACCAGCAGTGGTAAAGAAATAGAATACAAATAAGTAATCTTGGCAAATTGATGCTTAGTGTGTAATACATGTTTCTAATTGAATTAAATTTTTGCTAATGTGTTCATCTGACTCTGATTACCTTTATATTTATGTGTGTGTGTGGAAGTTAACAATCAGATAATGTACGATGTAAATACATTTGAGCAGCTTATTCAAGTTACTAATTACCTAAATGACAGTTTGTCAGACACTTTATGTGTTTAGCTGTGGATGTATGACTTTTCGACCACATTCATAATTTGTACCTTAACAAGCAATTTAAACAAGAAAAACACACCACAAACTGAATGTGTCTGGACTTCAGGATCTTCATTACTACAACCCCATTTAACCTGACCACACAGACACAGCAGTTGACACCTGATTCCCAGCACACTCGACTCCTCAGGTTCTTTATGGTGTAAAAACCTAATCATGGCAACAATAGCAAGACCGATTTTTTAAAATGGTTTTATTGTGGAAATATATATTTATATATTGTTCTATATTTAGAACAATTTAATGTACACATTTTTTACATAAATATTACCATAAAATCAGCTTTTTTTACCCTACTTTAATGCCTCTCAATACTAAACATGACTATGTCCATAGAAATTAAGCTTTCAAGTAAACTTCTTAGTCTTAACTCTGTCCATGAATCAGCTGTGCTGATTGGTTGTTAAGACAGCTGCCGCCTATAATTACTGTGATTGGTTCATTGCTTTCCGTCTATCCACTGATTCTAATAATTACAACTTTAAAAATAGGCATTTATGGGCCAAAAATGTCTCTTGGAACATAACCCACACAAAAGAGGAAAAGTAAAGTACCTGAATGAATCCTTCAAAACGTCTTCCAAGCAGTGATCAGATGCAAGTAATGAATGTTGCTAGACACCAACATTATGCCACTAAACATCACATTCACAACCATGGGTAGCAATATAAAGTTACTGCTATAAATAAGAATAATAACTCTTGAAAGATTAAACTTTGAACTTCCACAATAAAGCTGAAAGTAAATTCTTTATGGACCTTGCTTTGTGTACCATTGTAGTACCATGATAAAACAAGCAAGAAAATCCCCAATATGCTTGTTCGAAGCTTTGTCCCAGTCGACATGTCCATGTGTCCACTGCAGTGTGCAGTCCACCATTCCAACAAACACTTTATGGTGTATATTGGGAGATGCTTTGCAATAAATGATTCAGTGAGTCATTTTGTGTGAAACAAAGCTTGCATGTGCGTTAAATGTTTTCATTCTTTTTTTTGACTAAATACACAATAGTTTTTCTCACTATTGAGTATTGTACATGTGCAGCAATCAGATTTAAGATGTATTATGCAAATACAGTTAGGGAAGCTCATTTAAATGACTAATTACCTAATTACTAATCGGTGACCAGGATGTGTGTCTTTAAGACAGCTGTATGGTGGGAGAGGCTCTGTTTATCTCTTCTCTGCTCAGCTCTACTCTGCTGTATAGAGTGATTCAGGAGTCGATTTGTGTGAATGTTCCAAGTTTCACACAGGATCATTCAGCCATGGAGCTCCTCTTAGTCCTCTGTCAGTCAAAGCAGAGTCTCCTGAACTAGGAAACTTAGCAACTTTGCGTCCCCTTGGCTCTGTGTAGAAACATGTTTTTCTCATCTATGATTGAGTTGCCTTGCTGTCTTGCTGCCTACACTGGCAGCTCTCAAAGTGGAAATGATTCTAATAGGTCATTGCCTAAAGACAAAGGTCTTCAAATTACAGCTTTTACCCCAGAGCTTTAGCCTCAAAACACAGAACAGAAAAATGAGCACACACACTAACACAAGACTACAGTTCATTTACAAATTATAAGTACGTACGATAAGTACGCGTGTATACTGACTACCTATGAAAAGATTCTATTTTATTATACTGTTTACGTAGGCAGCTGCCTAAGTAAAGCAGATGAGGCAGCTGTGGCCTGGTGGTTAGAGAACTGGTCTTATGATCGAAAGGTTGCCAGTTCGAAAATGTTCAATCAGCAAAATTTGCATGGTAGATATGATGTGTATGTATGTAGGGCTGAGATTGGAACCTGAAACTCAGGGGTGATGTGCTTGCATAATGGACTCTTTACTCGAGTGAATATGCTTAGTTTTGAAGTGTATATCTGCTTGATCTTAAAAAAGAACTCAGAGCTTTGACAAATTCAGCTAACACTCCAGATGGTGATGTTGTCTTTAAAGGCAAAAGTAAAAGGGTCTTGTGTGACACCACTGGATAAACGGGGACTTATGTGGTCACACTCTTTACATTCTGGTAAAGTCATTTGTACCCATGTGTAGATGTGAATAAAATATTGCTGAGGAAGCTTATTAAGGCTGACTTTCCCGAGAAGTGCTTTTATGATCAAACCACAAACCACTTCAGATTATTACTTCCTTACCACTGTCCCCGCCCCCCACATACTCACACTAAAAATCCCACTGTTGTCCAAATAAGTTATTTAATGAACCAATAACAACCCTGTGTATATACCAAACAAATCAATGATTGATTTGCAGCATATTATTTGTGTGTAAAAATAAATGTTCACCAGAACTTCACATGCTACCGGAACGTGTTCCTCCCTAAGGGCAAAACCGTTGAGAAAAATGCTTCACAGTCAGCAGATGTAATGAAGACGTTTTGCTTTCTTGCTGTGCCATACAAATTGTACATGGAAACTACCGTATTTTCCGGACTATAGCGCGCACCCCAATATAAGTCGCACCTACTAAGTTTTTTTTTTTCATGGAAATGTACATATATATGAGCCGCACCGGGCTATAAGCCGTTGATATCTAGGTTGTGAAATTATATATATATATATTGGATAGATATAAATATATTAGATCGATTTAACGGTAAACCGAAAGTTCCGTAAACCGAAACGGTAAAGAAAAAAAGTAGCGGCTTATAGTCCAGAAAATACGGTAAATAAATGTTCACCTTGTGAAACTGTATCTTGTGTGAAATCAGTATGTGGTGCAAACAACTTTGGGAAGGGCAGCTCCAAGGAGGTCATGGTTGGTCCATTTTGTCTTTTTAGGCAAGCATTATTGGGAACCAGTAAAGAGTGTGCATTCGTAGTGGGCTAGTGGTATTGTTTGGGATACTTTAAAACTAGGTGGAAGTTGAAATTTTAATCAATGTGATAATACATGTCATAAGGTAATAGAAGTATAGCCTTGAAAATACATCGAAGTGGTTTGAAAGTATGTGGATTACAGAGACTTAACGGAATCTCAGGAATGTATCCCCTCGTCCAGAGATATTAAATATTAACCAAATCTGGCTTGTGTTAAAGGAACCCACATACTGAAGACCAGCATTCCTCACCTGTACAAAACAAGATTCCACAGCAGGCATATCTCTTTAAATAATGAGTCAAACATTCACTGAGTGTTTTATATTCTGTGACAAGTGGAGTGGATACATCATCTAAAACATCACCTATAGCATCAGAAATCCTAAACGGAGATAGGACACCTTGTTAAACAAATATTATACTTGGTCATTTATTTATTGAGGAAAGTTACCCAATATTACATATGAGTGGTAAAGTATGTGAACCTATAGGATATGCAATAATAATTACAATATTTTGTTTACTTAAGTTCTCTTCATCATATATTAGGACATAAGAAGTCCTAAAGGTAGATAACCACTGTAGTTGTAAGTGCATAGCAAGGACCTCCAAGATTGTGCTTGAGATTCTCCTAAAATCTCCTGTTTTTCTAACTCACCATTGGAACTTGATCCAATATAGCAAGCGTTAGTAAGCCATATTTCTATATCAAAGCCATATTGTGGTGAGTTTTTGGTCAACTATGCGGTTACATAAGTAATTAAAAATAATTTATGTCACCTTGCGCCTTGGGTTTGGTAACTGAAATACAAAATGTAATTGAGTCATGACAGGCTTTTAAAATCAAATTCTTCATCAAGCAACAGCATTCAGAAATAATTGCTGCTTTATTGTTATATACCTTTTCTTGGAACTTTAGGTGCAATTACAAATGCTGCACAGTTACAGCAGATACAGCCTCTCGTCCATTAAATATAACCTGTAAACTGACACTTTTCCAAATCTGTACAGACGATCCAGAAATTAAGCTTACTATGCCCAAACATCTGTCCAATAACTACAGACTTGCTTACACTGTGGGAATCTGAAGAAGTAAACATGATGTCAAGCTGATGATGAATAACTGACAATACAAAATGCGACTTCTGAGTGCTCATACTGGACTCACCACATTCTTGTGCCTGAGAGAACATGACAAGACGGCATCAGCACGTATTACAAGGGTGGTTCTAGCAACTTCAATGACCATAATAGTGAGTTTTTAATGTGTATGAATTAAAGTCATTTATACTCATTACTAAATTATTTCAAGTAAATGTATAACGTCCAATAAAAAGAGATGTTATGGCCTGTAAAAAGTTCAGCATGTTCTGCCTGTGTGGGATTGTCTGGTTTTCTCCCGCTCTTTGATTTGATTTGTGGATTGGCAGCTCTAAACCACAACACTGGTCATGATGAAGTGAGTAGTTAAAATCAATAAATAAACGTAAATTACATTAATTACTTGTCTGAGCAAGGCTCCTAACACCTAAATTGCATAATCGTGCAATACATGCATTCATTAGAGCTCTGTCTCTCTGGCAGTGATGGGGAGAGGATAAAAACTTAAACGTGTATGAAATACATTATCAAATTGAATTGGTAATCAATCTTTGTTGAATACAGGAAATTAGTGTAGATTTTGAAAAAAAAACTTAAGTATCTTAATATTTAAGATTGATTCACTAAATATTAATTGCATATTCCGATATTATTAAAGAATTTATTACCATTTGTTGGTGTACAAGTACAAACAATCTGTGTCTCTTTTAAATCTAGCTCACTAGCGTACTAAGAAGTATGCAATACGTACTACTTTGGCATACTATGTAGTACGCCAGTGGATGTAACGCCAAGCCCCAAAGAGTCAACACAGAGTCAAATGTGTACAATTTGTCATGAGTGATACCGTGCCGAATACGCTTATTACATAAAAACGATGCAGATTAAAACCTTAAAAGAACACAGGTGTGACTTTTCAAAGTAATGCATCCAGGTATCCCGATCTCATGTGTTCTCTCTGCGTTATCAGTTCTGGTTTGAGGTCCATCCGTTCAGACCACTCTTAACCTTCAAGCGTTTCAGAAATAAAAACAAACAGGGAAATACGTATATCTCCGTTTAAACAGTTAAATTTAACCAACCTTCATGCGTTCCTCTAGCGACTCATTAATCCCAGTAATATAACAAATCCAGGTCCGTGGAGTGTGCAGTTCAGAACTGTGCGGTACACCATTCCCTGCGGAAAAGCGCACTGCGCTGGGTTACAAAGTAGCAAGCCAATAGAAAGCGGTTCTTAGCAGCCGGTGTCCAATAGCAGCGCGGCTCAGGGCCGGACGGGCGGGTCTAAATGTCAGACTGCCGGAACATACCTCTTTGTCTGTGCTGCAGTGTTCATTCGGATTCAAAACCTAAATTATGATCAATTTCATCGCCTCATTCGTCCAGATCATCTCCTATAACCATTTGTCCTGGCCAGAGTCGTGGTGCGTCTGGAGTCTAACCCGAAACCAGTAAGCGCCAGTCATATACTGAACATCACACACTGATTATTCACACCTAGAAGCAGTTTGTGTAACCAGTGTAACTTCTAGCATGCTTGCATTCAGAAACAAGGATCGAACCTATTTGTCTGCAGCAGTGGAAATACAGTCAATGTTGAATTACTTAATAACACTTAAAATGAAATTTTATATATATTTACACTGTATATTTTTGAGAAATAAACCGGAGTACAATATTGAAGGGCACACACAACTGCTTAATACAGTCACTGACCAGAGGCGAGGATCAAACCCAGACTGTGTCACTGTGCAGCATCTTAATTTTTTTGCATTCAAGTTGCATGTGTGTGCTTCAGCTGATCCCGATTGGAAGTTGGCAGGGTTTTTCTCCCTGATGCCTTAACTGACCCAACCCTCCTATTTATCCAAGCCTGGGACCACTGGGACCAACAATGTATGGTTGGCAACAGTTTAGAACCCAAGGAGTTTAGACTCTTGGTGCTGGTCTGCTAGCGGAAAGTCCAGCTGCTCTACTTGGGCATTAGGTATTTTTGTATGTACATTACTCCCAAGCACTTGTGAATTTGTCCTTCACTGTCCAGCTAGACTGTTTACTCACACATATATTGTTATGGACTGCAGATGGTTACATTTGTACCTTCCAAAATAATTTTACTTACAAAGTGTTACTGAGTGTGTTTCAGGAGTCACAATATTTTTCTTTTAATTATCTACCAAATCCATTTAAGTTTGCCAGTGAGAATAGTGTCCAAAATTTTCTGGAGGTAGGACTAGTTTGTAACCTTTCAGCAACACTCATTGCTCATAGGGGTACAAATTGAATTATATAAAATATATGAATTATATAAGTTTTTAACTATATTGAAAGGACCTTCTTGTTTAGTAAAGTTCAGTTCATTGTCTTTAACCCCTTAGCCTAATTCGGGTCAGGAGGGGTGCTGGAGCCTATCCCAGCTCTTCAACTGGCACAAGGTAACACCCTGGATGAGGTGCCGGTCCATTACAGGTACCTACCGGACATTTCAGTGTCTCCAATCAACTTGGTCTTTCGACTGTGGGAGGAAACTGGAGTACCCAGAGGAAACCCTCACGGACATGGGGAAACCATGCAAACTCTGCTCAGAAAGAAGCTAGATCGCCCCATCCAGGGATCGAACCCAGAACCTTCTCCCTGTGGGGCGACAGTGCTACACACTAAGCCACTGTGCCGCCTGGTTAGTGAAAATCCTTAGAAATAAATTGAACATGAACTGCAAGCCAGACCTTGTTTATCAATAGTGACAACGCAGGAAACACACGCAGTTTAAAAAGGCTTGTAAATGACTGGGCGTGTGTGGGTGTGGATGTCAAAGTCAAATAAAGATCCTGACTGTGATTTACACTGTGTTTAACAATGTGGCGCCACCTAGCGAAATAAGGCAGAGTGTACAGTTCTTGGTAAATTGGAAAGAGAGTTTGACATCTTGGTCAAACAAACATCAAATGGATCTAAAAGAGCTTTGGCCCAGAAAATTCAGCAGCAGCTCTAGTTAAAATTGATGCTTGGCTATTTGTTTGTATACGTTGTGTGCCAGGATGCATTCTGTGAATAAACCGTGTTCATTGACAATCGATTTCTGAAGTACCTCTCTGCCATTTTGCTGTATTTATTTTTATTTAATGCTGTATTAGGGTTCAAATCTCAAGCATACTGAAAAAAGTTATGTGGTATGGTTCAACACAGAGATTTCTCTGCATTCCCTGAACATGTTTGCTCATGTTATGTATGGTAAATGGTGAAAGACCTATGTTTAAGATTTTGCATTGTATTTTGACCCATTTCACTTTTTTGTGAGACTTTGTTGACGATTTCACCTTTCGTTAGTATTAACACAAAGCAACAAATCACATATAATTCCAGAAATGTTTTCTAAGTACAGATTGTAACATTCATTATGCCGAATTGGAGGGAAAGCACTAGAGTATCTCAATTGAAATGGGCCTCCCCTGCCATCGGATCATTGAAAGGATTAGGGGTAACAGGGTTACACAATCATGTTAATCTATCCTGCCACATATGGTTTTAAGTTTGTTTAGTGTCCATGCCTTAGTGACACTTGCATGTGCTGTGAAAATTCTCCAAGGAAAAAAATGTCACTTGTGGCAGGCTTTGGCCGTCATGGAGTAACCATCCTGGACAGGCAAGCTGCCTCCACAGCTGGGGTGACTGCACTCATTTGACCCAGAGTCCGAAAGACTTATGCACACAGGATGCAAAATGTGTCAGTATAACTGCTGCCTGGTGTATTCGGACCTCCTCTTTTTTAATCTCTTTTCCAAAACTATGAGTTAATCAAGCCCTGGTGGACTGAGTAGCTAGTCTTGTGGTAAAGAGGAAAGTAGCAAACAATAGCGGGACAACTACTGCCATATTGCTGCAATTGAGCAAGACCCTTAACCCTCAATAGCTCAGACTATATTATGTAATTGTAAGTCACTTTAGATAAAGGC
>JAYDZF010000002.1:8681657-8721881 GCA_034509105.1 Microcambeva barbata
TATATATACACAGTGGTCATATGTTTGACTATGGAAATTTTGCATGTATCACAGTGGGCTGAGCAACTGGAGACAGCATAGACTTACATCCTGGTGTTGCAAACACGCAATCGTGTCGTTTTGGACTATCTTTTCACTTTGGGCTGCAATTTTTTCTGTTAATTTGTTCCTTATTTTTTATATATTAACCAACTATTATTTATGGGTCTTTACTGATATTGAAGTGTTAACATTATGCCTATAGGGCTAACTGTACTATGATTTTGGTTTTTTTTTTAAATAGGTGTTGTCCAACATCTGTATGATAGCAGCTGTCAGTGTCTCATTATACTGAACAGCCACAAAAATAGATGCCCTTACATTTTGTAACAACAAGTGAGGTTTTTACGTTCACAATGGAACTGCAATTCTTCATAAATGCTTTGGTAAGTCAAGTCAAGTCAATTTATTTGTATAGCGCCTTTACATAATACATTGTCACAAAGCAGCTTTACAGAGTTTAAGACCACCAGACCAAAAACCACTGTAGGTGATGGTTTACTAGCTCAAGATCACATGTCCACATAGTTTTGGCTATTTAGTATACTTCTTATTATGATATTATGTTAATGTGAAATGTTAAATAGTCGTGCATTAGTTTATCACTGATGGTGAAGTGTTTTCCTTTACTTATTTGACAGTTACAAATAAAGTAACTCATCTTACTGACACTCTAGAGATCATTATGTTAAGTAAACACAACAAAATGATCATGCTAATGGTTTCATGGCTTTTTTGTCGTGGGTGAAACTGTTAACCCCATCATCCATAGTTCTAATGTAATAGAGCCGTAATGATGAGAGTTGTTGATATTAGCCTCACGGCACTGTCAAAGAAAAATCTTTTCTAGAGAGGCCACCTTCCATGTTAATGGGATGTATTTGTTTGTTTATTTTCCTAACTGCTTTATCATGAAGAGAGCTGTGTCAGATACAAAGTCATCTCAAAAACACCGGACACAAAGGGAATTATACATGGAGATAGCTATTCTATTAAAGGTCAATACACACTGGAACATTTTCTTAATCACACACTTGCACCCAGGTACAATTTAGAGTACTCCGTCAACCTGTCTGTATAACTCCAGCCAAAGTCATGCACGAGAAAACTACTCATTTTCTGTTTATCATCTTATTTGTGACTTGCTGTGATTATAATAAATAAAAACTAAGACGTAAATCCATGGCATCCCACACTGTGACTGTTAAGTGTCTTTTATTAAATACTTCTTCTGGTATTGTTTGTTACTTGGCAAAATATAATCATCAACCAATAATCGCCTGCTTTACTGTCTGGGTTGTTTCCTAGACCCACTGCAGCCATGACCAGGATAAAACTGTGATCAAACAGATAATACCATGCTGACACAATTAAACAATGGATGTTGTGACTTCTGCATTTCACCAGAAGGTTCCAGAATGTTAACCGTTTTGACTGCCCCCTTCAGGAGTGGCACCACAGTGGATCATGTTCAGTTCAATTGTCTTTAACCCCTTATCCTAATTAGGTTTGAGGAGGGGTACTGGAGCCTATCCCAGCTCTTCAACGGGTGCAAGGCACAAGGTAACACCCTAGTCCATCGTAGTTATCTACAGGACAATTCAGTGTCACCAGTCAACCTGGTAGCATGTCTTTGGACTTTGGGAGGAAACCAGAGTACCCGGAGGAAACCCATGCGGACACAGGGAGAACATGATTCACCATGATTCACCAGATAGCCTTCCTGACTCAACCCTCCTAGGGGCAACCAGAGCAGACAGGTCACACCTGAAGTGCCTTTGAGCAAGGCACCCACCCCCTAACTGTTCCTCCTGGCTTGGGACCAGCACTGGCTTGTGTATCCTCGTGGCATCTAGCCAACCAGCAATGCCGAGATTCAAATCTAGGAGTTCAGACTATTGGTGCTGGGAACACTGAAATATCCCAGATTTACGTCCCAAAAAATGGATCATCTTTAATTCAATAGTCTTTACATTGTGATTCTATGTTCAGTGTCCACGTTCACATTATGAGTAAGGGATGGAAAAGAAATATAAATGAGAACTGATATTTATTCGGTTTTAGAAGGCGTCACAACAGAACAGAGATCAGTTCCTTGATAGAATGTACGTGTGTATGCGATTAAAATTCCGCACCACAAGATGGCGCACTGGTCCACTTTTTTTGGCACCATCTGCTGGTAATGAATTTATATTTGGTACGATTACTTTCAATATAAGGATTAATTATTGTTTTATTAGATTTGTTGCATGTACACCATATTTTAATGTATTATCACTGATCACTTCTTGGACTGTTTATTTGTATATACAGTGAAATAGTTTCATATTGCACAAGTAAAGCAACTTTGAGAACTCTTACGTTTTCTTTTTTTATTTCATTTTCGAATCAGTGGTCAATTTCACTGGGAAACAATAGGCAGAATAAAATTATTAAATAGGCTTTCTGATCACATACTGATTGTAGAAGATGCACATACGGACCATTAACGTAGACAGATTTTGAAATACACAATTTCTTTCTTTTTTGTCTCAGAAACAACAGATGAACAACAGGTGAATACTAATTTAAATCTATTTGTTTCACTCTGCATGAAGTCATATAGTGGCAACAAGCCCATCTATCAACTTTGGTTACATCCCGTTATGGAGAGTACTTTTCTAACTGTGCACTGGCAGATCATAGGGTTTAAAGTTTTCACCCCTCAGGTTCCAGCTCACTGATGTCTTGGCACGTTCCATTATCATGTAAAACAGTCCAGGGACCATGTGGCAGCACACACTGTAGAGCATGATAATATCCACAGGCAATCCTGTTTCCCTCTCTTATCTACTTAGACGGGCCTGTTTTCTATCATAACTATTTGTCAGACATGCACAGAATGATTTATTGTTATTAGTTATCCAGCAATTTCATCTTCATTTGATATGTTAGCTTAACCTCATGGCTGTAGATTTCAACCTATAGGTAACCCTTGCTTACATAAAAACCCATCTTGTGCAGGTGGAAAAGATGTACTGCACACGTTTCAGAGGGTGAGTGAGAAAGACAGCCTCGACTTGTGTGTGTGTGACTGTGTGCTTGAGAGAGCTGCTGGAATGGAAAACAACACAGGATAAGCAAGTCCCCCCCCATTTTTAAATTATTAACCAGTTAAACCGCCATAACCTTTAAATGGATATCTTTCAGTAATTATATGTATTTTTAATAATATATATTGAAATGTAAAAAAACAGCTTTAATCTTAAACACATTCTCATGTGGTTGCTGGGATTTACATCATTATATTTAAATGCAATGGATTCAATACATTTGGCTTCTTCTCTCTTTAACTGCTGTGGACACCCCTCCATAAAGCCCAGGATCTGGGGTCAAGTTCAGCAGCATGTTTATAACCATGTCGGTTGGACACTAACTAGTCACATCCTCTCACTACCTGTCTGTATGCTACAAATGCATGTATGTGCATAGATGATAAAGGGAAAAAAGAACAAGAAGAGAAACACAGGGAAAGAACACAGACATGCCTAGTCAGACAAATAGAGTAACATGCACATAAAAAAAAACAGGTCGAGAGTGAGAGAGAGCACAGAGTTTGACATACACAGATTCCATGAAGAGACTGGGTAGTTTTCCCTTTCTAATTTATAATTACTGATATGAACAAGATCTTTATTTAACACTTATGGTGGTTTAACTGGTTTATTATTGTATAAAAATGCAAATTCATTTGTTTATCTTATGTAGTTTTGGAAGGTTTTTCATGCATGTTGGGGAATCCACTGTTCCAATCCAGCAACCCTCGCACACACATGCACATAAAACAGCAAGGCTGTCTTCCTCTCACCCGCTGAAAAGTGTGCAGTACCGATTGCATCTTTCCACCTGCACAAGGTGAGTTTATTTGTGGACAAGGGTTACCTATAGGTTGAAATTTAAAGTACAGCCATAAGGTTAAGCTAATAAATCAAATAAAAATGAAATTGCTGGATAGCTAATAACAATAAATCATTCTGTGCTTGTCCGACAAATAGTTATGATAGAAAACAGGCCCGCCAAGTAGAAAAGAGGGAAACAGGATTGCCTGTGGATATTATCATGCTCTACAGTGTGTGCTGCCACATGGTGCCTGGACTGTTTTACATGATAATGGAACATGCCAAGACATCAGTGAGCTGGAACCTGAGGGGTGAATCCGACTGACTTGATCTGTTGTATATATGTCGTTTCGGAGACTGTGTAAAAAAGACTTTATGCTACTGTTGAAGTCACAAATGGTGACTGAATGAAGTGTTCAAGGTCTTAAGTTTTTCAAGAAGGCTTTTAATTTGGCCGCACATACTATGAACTTAATAAGCTGTGTCTAAGGGATGAAAGATTTTTTTTGTTACTGCTGCCAAATGTCATTATGAAGACTGAGATGCCAGAGCAAGTGTGGGGATTGTTATTCACATACAGCATATAGATCTCTACACTCACCGCAGTGTGATTCTGTGTGGGAACCTGTCACAGGTTAATGAAAAGAAGCAACCAGTGACTGCACACATATCAGAGGACACGTGTGTAAGTGTACAGCTCTCTGCAGCCATAAAACGGGGGAGAAAAAAGTAAACTAGAGTCCTCTGCATAGTCTCTTATCATCAGTCAGGAGGATGTGTTGGCTCCAACTGTTCATTGTCACAAAGGTAAGCATGAGGATTTCAGCTATGCTAATTTTTGGCCCTTGGGGGTTATGATTATGCACAATTTCTGGATATAAATATCAATAAATCTCTCTTGCATTATCACTTCTGGTCAATATTTGCCCTATTGAACTGGTCGGCACTCTGTGTAGATAGCCTAACATATCATACATATACCTGCTGGGCTTTTAGTCAGTGCCCTTTGCCAAGTATAAAGTGCATTTGGTGCTTCAGTGCTTAAATGGGACACTCGGCCCAATCTTCTGCACAAATCCTTACATATGCATATTTCTGAATAATTTCTCAAACCGTTTCACATATGAATAAACATGAGAACATTTAAACCAAAACATTCATACAAGAGTCTGGTCCTCCTGAAAACTAAGCCTTGTATAAATTATTTTCAGCCAGTTTGCTTACATATCTGATGGATGAGGAAACGTAGGCCTAGTTTGCGGTGTTTAGATTGGAGCAGATATGTGAGATTTGATGCATCTCTGAATATCTCTGATTGGCCTGGGTTCATACTGCAACGTGATGGGATGTAGATAGATAGATAGATACTTTTTTAATCACTTTGCAGTGAAGTTCGTTCTCCACATTTAACCCAATCCGTGCAGTGAAACACACATACACACTAGTGAACACTAGGGGGCAGTGAGCACACATGCCCGGAGCGGTGGGCAGCCCTAGCCACAGCGCCCGAGGAGCAGTTAGAGGTTAGATACCTTGCTCAAGGGCACTTCAGTCGTAACCTGTCAGTTCTTGGAATTGAACAGGCAACCTTCTGATCACAAGCCCAGTTCTCTAACCACCAGGCCACGGCTGCCTCAATGTAAAAGTATGCCTCAATGTAAAAAGGTGTTTAGAAAGCATAAAGATGAGCCATATCATTTAGGCCACCCTTCTAGAATCATCCTGTCAAATTAACCATGTTCTGTTGAGACATCTGACGGACTCCAGTGGTACCTAGTATGAGTACATTACCCACAGGTCATTTTGTATGTATTATTGTATATTACATTTTTAAGGTGGCTCGACCCTTGGTGTATCATGGTTTTCTCTGCTTGCAGTAAATAGTGCACACAAACTAAATGATTGCTATTTTAACACTTCTCTTAAACACACAAGCTTGAATTATGTTTTTATGAGGTTGTTGTGTTTCAACACTGCCGAATTCCTTCTAACCTGACTCAAATAGACATATCTGCAACATTGGATATGCAAAAATGATCCTGGTTTTAAATCAGTTCACTTTATTGACACTAACATCAATTATTTAACTGCTTCTTTTAATTTAATGACTGTTCCCAGATTGCCAGTCTGGAAGAAAGTGAAGAGATTTAGCTGCTCAGCTGCATACAAAAATAATTCATGGTTATGAGTAGCAATGAGTAGCTTCAGTAGGACATTTTGTCCTTGGGCGTTTAGTGTTTCCAGAGTCATGAAAGTTTAAAATAGAAGTACAGCAAGGAGCAAACAAATGACATCAATTCGATCTACCAAAGTGTACTGCTTTCACATACAATACAGTCTACAAAAGTTCCAATGAGGAAATCTATGAGCTTTCGCACATACCAAAATGTATCAGCCTCTCGGTGTAAAGAGGTTTGTGTCTATGAAATAGTGCAAGTGTGAAAACACCATCTAAAAGCTACAATCACTAAGAGAGGTGGGACGGGGACAATCACATAAATAGGGCACAATGACCAGACCAACCTGCAAGTAGGTGGGGTATATTAGACACCAAGTAAACATTTAATCATGTAACTTGATGTTAGAAACAGGAGAAATGTAGGATTTTAACAATGGAACAGTGGTGCAGTGCCAAACAATAAACGGACCAATTTCTCCCAGCTCAATTACATCTTAAAACAGTTAATGTCCTTTTAAGCAAACTACTTTCCTATAAAGTTAGATAATATGTGTTTTCGTATAATATATGTAATAAAGGTGCATGTTTTTTGTATATCCCTGCTTCCTGGTTTATTATGGATTTTACCTTCAGTTCAAAGTAAAAAAAAAACTACATTTAGCATTCACCTTTCATACTTACTACAATCTTCTGCTCTGCAAAAAGATTTCTATTTTGACTTTAAAAATATGCCGCTTATTTTAACGATTCCCAATAACTTCACAACAGTTACAGTATAATCTCACTGGTGCCAAGATACTGATTCTCAGATGAAAAATTGCAACATAGCTGGCAACAATAGCAGTGCCAGTGGGGCAGGATGACCAGACTACATGTGGTAGGGTCTTTGAATGCTGTGGAAGGACTTTGGCTGGCAGATAGAGAGGTGCCTGTGCAGAGTGCATGGATGATAAAGGTTTCTGCAGCAAAACACTCACGTCGACTGCAAACAGGGATCCTCCAGCAGTCTCTGCTAAAATTGAGATAAATGTTTTTGAGATTAAAAATATGGATTCAAAAACAATTTATACCAGTTGGCTTTTTTATATAATTGTTTTTTATATATATATATATATTTTTTTTTCTGTAGGCATGTTTTCCCTGTGTCTGCTTGGGTTTTCTCTGGGTGCTCTGGTTTCCTAGCACAGTCCAAAAACATGCAAGTTGGTTAATTGGGATTGTCTAGACTCTAGAGGACCTAGTCACTGGGATGCAGTGTAGTGTTGTAGTGTTGGTCCCTGAGAAGCCCAGAAAAATAGGGATGGTTGTGTCAGGATGGGCATCTGGCTTAAACCTATACCAAGTTAATAATGCAAATCACTGTTGTGGTGACCCCTAACATGGGCAGCCAAAAGAAGATAAAAAGGTCTTCTGGAATGTGTCTTTACAAGTTTTGGATACCTTTATTTAATTTCTTTATTCTTTATGGCAGATCATTCCATGTATTGCATAATTTACTGGAAACCATGGGTCCAAGGCAGGTACACACTGGACAGTGCTAATTCTTTGTAGTGCAGCACACAAACCCACTATCACAAGTAGTGAATTCACCTACAGTATGTATTTGGAAGGTCAAAGGAAACCTGAAAGTGAAATTTATACAGTCACAGAGGAACATGCAAAAGTCAGCAATGACGTTAGGGGGCTAGAATCCTTGTTGCTGTGCGGCACTCCCTCTAGCAGCTGTGCAACTGTTTCATGTTTTCTGTGATATTTTTCTTCTTTCTTGCCGGAAGCACATACACACACACACACACACACACACACACTCAATCACACACAAGAGAGCGCGATTTGTGAGTGCACCGCTAAGAAGTCAAGGTGGAAAAACATGGTTTTTCCATTAAGCAACCCATTCAGTTGGGTTTGCTGAGGGGAAACAGATAGTGTAAGAGCTGTAGATGTAAAAATGTTTACATAATCATTTTTCGACAGCTTACCATATTCAAATTCCATAGCTGCAGTTAAGAATATCATATTGTAGTTAATCTGCATCATTCAGACTTATGTAGCTTTTATATCCTGGTCATTGTTTGAGGCCCTTCAGAACCTACTTGAGAAAGACTTGAAAAAAACCATAACTATTTATTACTCCATTTCAGTTTGTCGGTAGGAGAAGACCATGTGACATAACATGAGCAACCCACATTATATCCATTATTTTTCAAACAAACAGGCCAAAACAAATGTGCTATACTCTCTCTGAAATGCTCTTCAGTGTGGTATCTCTGTGGTGTACAAGAAATTGCAAGAAACCTAGACAAAGAAGCATTACCATACACGTTTATTAATTTTTTAAAGGAAATCCATGCTGTCACATCTGCTGCATCACCTAGCTGCTAAGATGCTGTTTGTATAATATGTAAAAAAATATATGTTGACATCTGAAGAAGCTTAAGTAGTTTTTGAAGACAGGGTCAGGTGCATAAAATTAAAACTTCTGATTGGCTACCAGGCACTGTTTGCATATGCTGTAGGTTCTTTTGTTAACTAGACCAGCAGTGGTCTTCATCTACTGGGCAGAGTCCAGTATCGGCCCTTGGGTCATTTATTACTGGGCTGCACAGAAAGAATAAATAATTATAATTCACTACAAGAGCAATTGCATTTTAAATACTATTGTGGTGTTAATGCCTCCAGTCACCACTAGGTGGGAGCAGTGTCTCACTGCAGAAGACAAGCTCAGCGTTCTTAATGATTTCCATTTTATAGTTATTCTATTTTAAATCCTCCTGCCCTGGTGGTGCATGAAATTTTATTTTAAATGAAACCGGTCCATCAAAAAGGTTGAGAAGCTCTGTTTTACAGAACGTTAAAAGGACCGTTACACTGCAAAGGGTTTGGACTGTTGCTACAAATTATGGTGAATTTTAATAATATTAAGGCAGTAGTAAAAGCAGCCAATGAACATTCACATAAAATTATTTCTGTGAAATTTCTTCAGTCAGTGTTAAGCAGCTCAGCTAATATTTGAATAACAAAAATGTCATTTGCCAAGTTGAACGATTTGTATTTTAATTTAATTCACATCAGCATAAAAACAGTAAAAACCCAAAAGGCTGGAAAATATGAAATGTATTACTAAATAGTTGTTTACATTGGTATAACTAAACTGATATGTTCCAATTTTTCATGTTATTCCTCAATACATTTTTAAGCAACATAAATATTTTTGCTAGAATACTACAACCCTAAATCAGAATTAATAGAAAATGATTGAATGCAACATTGACTACAATTAATTAGATTTTTATGCAGCATGTCCAAATGCATAGCCTTGACAAAGATTTCACATCAGAAGCAGCAGACATTACTCTAGGACTCCCATGTACTTTTCTTCATTAATGCTTTTATCACAGAAGGGTAAATAACCTTTGCCAAGGGCACTGACAATCCTCACGCCATGACATACCCTGGCTTTTGGATAAGTCACTGATAACTGTCTTCATGGTCTTTGGTCTGGTGCACACAATGCTCATTTCTTAAAAAAATACACATCACCACTGTGTGATGGTCCATCCAAGGTGCCTCTGAGCCCAGATATGCTGCTTTTAGAAAGCACAATTGCAAACACTTTATTGATTTATCATTACTAGTTCTGAATTGCTTCTGTCCCAACTGTTTTGAAATGAGAAACTGTCCTGAAATGCAGGAATTAATGGCAATTGTGGCACCCAACTGACTGATGGTAATGAGGAGTTTCTAACCAGGGAGTTAAGCCTTTCTACACTGGTATGTTCTGTTCCACGCGGGCATACTGTAATGCAACCTCCAACCACCTTCTTTGTAAACTGAAGCTTGCCGAGCCATGAGCCATTTTGCTTGTAAATATCATAATCTCTGCATGATCATTATTTTGCATTTCCTACTTCATCTATACAGATTTTTTTTATGGATGGTACTGTTTCTTCCTAATATCATAACGTATAATACTACTCCTAATTACTCCTAATCTCTTTGGAAAGTGCCTTTAGTTGTATGCAGATTTATTCAGCTGCTCTCAGTGGTTACTGATAATGTGGACCCCAATCCACTGTGGTGGAAGCATGGTTTTTATACTGGATGCCTTTCCTGATGAAACCTTCTTATTTATTCAGGAATTATTTTACTGACTGGTGAAAACAGCAAGTTTCAGACTTTGTGCTTTTGTGCTATCAGAAAATCCACTTGCTCAGTTTAATTAGAATCACTGAATTGTCCTGGCATTAGGACCAGTGCATTGTAGTGCCAATCCCAAACCCAAGCATATTTAAATTATTTATTTATGTTTTTGTTATTGTGTTATTTAACTTGGTATTGCAACAGGAGAGAAGTTCATAGATTGAGAGGTAATTAGTGGTTACACCTGTAGATTCTAATCGCCTTGCTTATTTAAACCCTATTTTGTCTTTATGTGGGTTTCATTAGCAGAAGGGAAAAGCTACTGCAATGATTATTCATTGACAAGTTTGTTTTTACAAAAAAGTTTTGCTAGTCGCTGGAAAGTAATCAAAACTGACAATGAGAAATTCCTGTTGACTGAATGAAAAAGATATCGCGTGCAACACAGAAATTGAACCTGACTAACTGAAAGCTTTTTGAGATCAATTAAGGCACATTAATTGGCATGTGAACACCTCCCTCCATGTTTCTCTCAGCATGGAGCTGAAGTTATGACACATCCCCGTGAACTCTCTAGCACTAACGCACACCTGCAGCTGAATTGCTGATACCAAATGCTTGCTGAATTTAAATCAATAGTTCAACACTTGGTGCTATTTCCTGATTAGGTATTCATCGTATCTATTAGCTAAGTGCCTTTAGACAGAAGGGTTCATGTTGAGTACATGGTACAAGAAAAGGTTCATGTGTTAATAGGTGCACTTTAAACTGCACTTGTTTATTTTTCCTCGTAGGGGTCACAACACCTCTTTGATTTGTCATAGTTTTTATGTTTGATGCCCTTTCTGCCTCCTGTTGATCCAGGGTTTTGGATCAGCATAACAACGCACTGGCACCCAGCGGACCAGCAGCATCGGGATTCTAACCGGGGAGTTCATCCAGCTGCTCCACTTTGGCACTCACAATTTAAACTGCACTTTATACATGAATTTCTGAATGTCCTGGTATAGCAGCCAAGACATGAGCTTGGCAGTACGATATCAAATCATGTGTGTACATTAATTACTTAATTCGATTTTAACATCATGTTTTACACTTTTGTTACATTCATGACAACAACCACAGTTACTCATTACACAAGCTTGATAAGATCACAATGTTATATCAAGCAATCAAACAATCGTCTATGGACTGTAGGAAGAAACCCACATCGTGCCATCTCATATGTTAACATCATTTTATATGCTTTATATATTTTTATATTAGTTTTATATGCATTTCCTTGTGCTTTCACTTGAAACATGATGGCTGCCACGTTTCATGAGCTGGCTTGCTGGGTATACAGGGTTTGGAATGAAATCTCTTGGGTACCAAATTTAAATCCATCCCTGCAGATCATGAACACATTCATGCTGATTGTCTTTCCTGGTGTGCTAGGGTTTTTCCAGCAAGACGTGTGAGCAGTCACACAGCTATAAATGTCTCACACTGGTTGAAAGACTGTGGCCAAGGTCATTAAAGGTGGAACCACCTTGATCAAGCTCTGTATCCTTCCCCATGCACCCTCCAGCAGCTGTGGGATACACCGCAGTCAGCATGGGTCCAGATACCTGTGACAACCTAACTCCCGGTCCTTCTAGCTGCTTTCTGTACTGGTTATCCTGGTGGGCGTAGTAATTGACCCGACTTTGATTTCAGTAAGGTCTCATTGAATTTTTGAATAATCATTATAATAATATATTATAAATATATTTTTTGTGCCCAGGTGGTGCTGAAACATTTTCCAGGAGCACACCAGTACAGAGAGTATTAATTTCCCAGTTCAAAACTTACCGTGGTCACTGTTCGGATGCACCAACTAATGAATTAAACGAATGAATTGATTTTGCTCATTACTAATTATTAGACTGTTGTTTTTTAAATCATTTGCACCCACACTTCAGGATACACTGTACAACCCAGACTACACATTAGCCTATTTTTATCATTTACTCACTGGACTGTTTCTCATTATTCATCATTCCATTTACCCCTGAACTGTAATTATGGTTTTATAGTTTCTGTGTACAGTATCTTTATTATTGCTACTGTTTTTATAATAATAATAATGGTTAAAGCCCTCTTTTTACACTTACATCACTTAGCAGACTCCTTTATCCAAAGCGACTTATATTACAGTTACAGTATACAGATTGAGCTATGAGGGTTAAGACCCTTGCTCAAGGGTCCAACATCATCAACTTTGAAGTGGTGAGGTTTGAACTGGTGACCTTTAGATTACTAGTCCTGTACCCTAATCACTATGCTTTATACATCTTGCTTAAACAAAAAAAATCAGAAAATAGGAAGTACAGAATTTATTGTATATACACTGCACTATATTTGTCAGATCAGAGACCTCTTTACGTTCACTCCATGATTGAAACTCGTCTCTCGGTCACTATGAGTGAACTGTTCAGTGAAATATCAAGAATACTATATATCTGGATCTGCTGTGTGGAACTACAGCCAATGAGAAGGCAAAATATGAATTTGTAAACCCTGTGGTGGAGATGGAAAAAACGTGGGACCGGGGCATAAAATAGATACAGAATAATCAGAATACATCAACACACCTCAGATTTAAAGTACCAACATGCTTAAATATTATATATTAAAGCTATTTTAAATGCTCTCATGAATGTAGACGAACGTAAAAACGTTTTTACCAGTTTACAAAAAAGATTCCTTCCATAAATGCCCACTTTCAAGACTAAATCTTTGGTTAATACATAAACAGATGCCAAGGCATGCAGTGCTCTGACCCCAAAGTATTATCTTATGGCAGATGCTAGTGAAGGGTTCTTCTGCCTCCTGGTCAAATGTACTTATCTTCATCTGAGAGCATCAGCTAGCAGTGATGTTCAGCCAAAAGAAAACATATATATTCAGTACACACATTGGCATCCACCAACACTCCACTATTCACAAAGTATGCTGGCTGAGATATCTGAGATGACAGAGTATTTATTATTCAAAAAAGAAAAAAAAATCCCAAAGCACCGTGAGAGGTGGAGGAGAGGAACAGGGGGAACTCATAATAAATTAATTGTGTGTCATGACATTGAAAATGTGCATGCATGAATGTATGGAGAAAAATTAGAACCTAATTGAAATGACATCGCGACTGTGGAAGATGTGAAAGTCAATGCACACATCATTGATTTTTTATAGTTACATGCTGAATACGTAATCTAATTAAAACCTATATTATGCTGTTTGCACGTCATTTGACCACTTCACCGAAACCAATACCCAAAGACTTGCATTCAAAAACAATTAAATGCTGGATTTGTGTCAGTGATACAAACAATTCTGTATAGACTGTAAAATTAAATCAATGCACAGTTTTGCTGGTTTCCACACAGTAGTAAAAAAATGTACCAAAAACAAAAGTTAACCATCCATGGCATGTCATTATAAAAACATACCAAAAACTATACATGTAGGTTTGCATTTAAAGACATGAATTGCTGAATTGTTTAAGAACTTAATTAAATCGATTCACAACTGTGCTTTGTTGCTGGTTGAAGCTTCTAGGTGTGCTAAAAGAAAACACCATACATTCATTGTTTTTGGGCGGCACGGTGGCTTAGTGGGTAGCACTGTCACCTCAAAATGAGAAGGACCCTGGTTCGATCCCCTGGTGGGCAAACCTAGGTTCTTTCTGTGCAGAGTTTGCATGTTTTGCCGTGTTCGCTTAGGTTTCCTCCAGGTACTCCGGTTTCCTCCAACAGTCCAAAGACATGCTACTAGGTTGATTGGAGACACTGAATTGTCCTGTATGTACCTGTGATGGACCGGCACCCAGGGTGTTACCTTGCACATTTTGAAGCACCCCTCCCCGATACTAATTAGGATAAGGGCTTAAAGAGAATGAACTGAACTGAACTGAACTGATTCATTGTTTTGCAGTACCAGGCAGTGCAGTGTTATTGCCCCAAGAAATTTAATTACTGTCCTGTTCCAATCATCTACGAGTGTGGTTAATGGGGCTGTACACACAAAATTGATCCTAACTGATTGTATTTTTTAAACACATAATACACAGTATACATGTAAGTAGACACCAAGTTTAATTGTACAAGCCTGGTGTTGTTTTACACAGACCAGGCATCCTAATATTCTTTTTATAATGTATTATAATGTATTTTGTTCTATTAAGAGTGTGAGGACGGGTAAATCAATACCATTGATCTTTTACTTTTCATTTTTTGTGTGTTTTTGCACCTCAAACATGTGCCTGGATTCAGTTTCACCATTAAATGTATACAATCTTGAAATCAATTCAGCATTTTGTTGTTTTTAAATGCCAAACCTTGTGAATTGTTTGGCAGTAAAGATGCCAATCAATTTGAAAATACCACAATCAAAGTTTTGCTTTATAATTTGTAATGTATTCTTCATGAAACTCGGGAAGAGCAATGATGTGTGTGATGCATTACACATTTTCCAGTGTAATGATTGCATTTCAATTTGGCTCTCCATATGGATGCACATGTATGCAGGACAAAAGAAAATGTCAGCTGCTATGAATACAATTTACAGAACAAGCCAAATCGCTTCAGTTCTGTCACATATAATTGGCCAGCTAGTGTGAATGGAGCTTTAATCTTTACTGTTTATCTTTATTATTGTTCTTAACAATGAAAAAAAAACCCATTGCAGCATTTAGCAGACAATTTCGTCAAAACGTGGACTTGAAATGTACAAAAAAATACAATCCAAGCTCAGGCCCAACAGTGGCAACTTGGCAGTAGTGAGATTTAACCTGGCAACCTTCTGTATACTAACCCATTACCTTACTGCTTAACTATCACAACTCTTTTGTGATTTGTGAAGATTCCAAAAAGCTGACCTCAGGTGACTGTACTCAATTTGCACATTCACTCATGTAGGCATTTAAAACCTGTCAGTTCTCAGGGACACACGTAGTGATGAGGTGATGATAGCGCAGAGAGTTGGATTGCATCCCATAACAAATATCTCATCTGTTTTTTAAGCATGGCTGCACTGTGAGACAGTCCACTGACATCTGTCTGGAAAAAGGAAAACGAATGAAAAGGGACCTCATGACAGAATAGCACCACAAGACCTGAAAAAGAAAGAAAAGAAAATACACACAAAGGATGTGTGTTTGTGTGTGTGTGTGTGGGGGGGGGGTATAGGCTGCAGGTAGAAAAGGGAGTGCACGGCAGTCAGACTGGACTATAGGGAGTGCATGTCACTCTTTTTTGAGCATAAAACTTAAATCTGTTACATGCAATATATATATATATACTGGATTAAAACTGGACGTTTTAATATCAATAATGTGTCACTCTCAGAGGCTCAAGTGTACCTAGTGTACCAAGTGTACTTTACCAAGTGTAAAGTTTGGTGGCTGAGGCATAGTTGGGCTCTGCCCCTTAGTCTCAGTGAGTGAAACTCTTAATGCCTTAGCACACCCACTATTTTGAATGATTCATGCTCCCAACTTTGTCAGAATAGTTTGAGAATGCTAGTCACCTTAATTTTTTATTGGCTGAAGAGTTTTGTGCAACCTTGAATCTGCTCACTGTGTAGTTAAATAATGCAAACCTACACTTTACCCCAGCCAACTGGTCATTTCCAGTCAAAAGTGATGCAAACCCACACCCCTCCTGAACCTATGGGTCATTTCCAGTCAAGCATAATCTTCTCTCTGTGTAAATCTTATCAAATATGCTATGTTATTATAAGTGAGCCCAAAATCATTAAATCACACTGTCACTGATGATTTTCCTGGTGCATTCTAAAGTAGATTTATCCATTTCTTATGCCACAAGTTGAATCAAAGTAGTAACAGGAAGGTTTCCCCAGTCACACTGCTTCTTCCTTGTTAAGTTTGTCTGGCTGCCATAGCAGCTCTTTGTGATTCTCTTTTTGCTGAAAGTCTCTTTATTTTGTATTCTGTAAAATTTTGGGTTGTAAATGTATGAGACAGTGTTTTTAATATTTGTCATTATAGTGGTTCTCTCACTACACATATTTTAAATCTACTGTGTTAAAAACTTAAACAAAGTGTTACTTATTGTTACTGACATCTCAAAGGTCCAGAAGTACTTATGTAGTGGTCCATGCATAGTATTAAAAAGCCGGTCGTTTAAGTGCTGTTGACAGCTGCTGTTTAAAAATTGTCCATCTGTTCTTTCCCTTTATGATTTTTAAAAGCCCATGTGTGTTCACAGAAAAATGCAAGAATCTGTCCTTCGAATACGACTTTTCACACTTAATCACTCCGTGGGAGTGTGTGTATTCTTTTCATTTAAACACATTCATACTACAAGGATGTAAATATAATTATTTTACATTTAAATCTTGGATAATTATTTGCATTTCCATAAAATTAAATGAACAACATTGAACAAAACAAAGCATAAACACAACCTCAGTACTAACACATTTTATGTGCAAGTTTTCAGTGCATCATACAAGAACCTCCATCTTGCAGTTCTGTGCAGAGCATAGTGATGGCTATGTCTTCTGGGTGTTCCAGGAGCTCCTCAGTAATTCTTAGTACCTTGTTAAAATTTGCACGCTTGTATATTTCATATCATCGAAAGCACTGAGGGTGGGAGGAGTAGTATTTGGTCATGTCTGAGAAAGCTTGAGAAAGTCCAAATTAGTGCCGGCTGATTTCTACCTTTTTTGATCAATCAACTAAGCTTTAAGATAAATATATTTTTTTAAGTGATAATGATGCAAAATCAGTGATGCATCAGTAGCTACACCTTCAACCAAAAGTTTGCTGATGGTATTAAATGGTACAATGACAATCACAAAGAAAGGTGACCATGTAGAAAGTGTCATTATTTGATTTTGAAATTTTCAATAAATACAGTTAATGGTAATGGTTAGCATAGTGTAACAACCCTAGCTTTACAAGAAACCCAAGAATGGCTTGGTAGGAAGCTTTGTTACCTCACAGCAAGGAAGTCCTTAGTTTGATTCCCATGGAGTTTGCATGTTCTCTGTGTGTCCTATCCAGTTTGTTCTTTTCCAGTGATTTGGAACCTTGCATCCATAAATAGAATAAAGCTGTGGTGAAACAGGAAATGAATGAATGACTTTATAGTCTCCCTGTGTGTGTGTGTGGGGGGGGGGTGTCCACTGGGTGATCCACTGGGTGATCAGGTTATTCCAAACCTCCAAAAACATGTCAATGTGGGATTGCTTTACTAAATGGTATTAACTGGTAAGTAAAATACACTTCTTGTGTGTTGCACTGTGGTTGATTGACTTTCATCAGTGGTCTGTTACAGTGAGTATTTTTTTATGAAAGAGTTTCCAATCACTTTGATGTGAAACATTTGGGAATTCTTTTGTTTTGCCCTGAGCGGAAATATTTATTAAAAACCCTTTTGTTAAATCATTCATGGCTTACCTGCAAGCTTTGTGGTTGAAATACATCTGTAGTGAAGAATAGTGTTGTAACCAGGCAGATCAATAAGCTCAGCATTTGTTTTTGTTTATGTTCATTTTTTGTTTTGCGCATGTACAGCTTAGTATTATACAATGTGCAACTAACTTCAGTACCATCTGTTTTAAAGCATAAAACACTCACTAGAACACAAAAGTAGACCCATTTCGCCACCCTTAAAGATATTTCCTTTGACTTGTAATTTTAAATTGACAATGTGTGTAAATATGAGACGAATATCAATCAAATCCACTTTGTTTTAAGCGGTACAATATATTCAACATGTATAAATTAATAAAAATAAAGCCTAACATGGATGACTGTACTAAAATGGCATTAAACTTAATTATTTCTTCACTCCACTAATTCAATTAATTGTTTATTGTTTAAGTACAAGTTTTCACCAAGATAAAATTGAAAATCAATGTAAATATACAATAAAAAAAGAATAAAAACATAACTGTCTATGCTTAGATTTGCAACACCGTATTCCATTTAGTAACGGCACATTCACTTAGGAAATAATAAAATAGATCAAAAATTGAATGAGTAAAAAAATATTCCCTTCTGAGCTGAATATGGTATTATCTGATCAAGCATCAAGCTTGAAAAAACAATAAATAAGTGAAGGAAAGAAATCCTTTGAAAGACAACTCCTTTACAATTCTACACCACTTCCAGAACTAATTATTTATGAGTTTCAAGGTGCCTGGGAATATTTATATATTACATATAAAAGGTTGTGCCAGGAAGGGCATCCAGTGTAAAGACTATGCCAAAAAATAATGCTGTTTTTTTCTTTGAGTGAGAGAGGTGTGTCTGTAAAACAATAAAGAATGGGTCATTTAATGCAGAATGTGGGACAATGTGACCATTTGTCAAAGGAATTCTTTTATAAGGTCAGGTACTGATGATAACAACAACAGATTTTTGACCATTTGTAGAAATTCGAATAGGAATGTCAATAGTGTGGCAAAACCCAGTCTAAAAAGTTTATATATTTTATAAAAGTGTATCCAGCCTTGAGGCCTTGATTTCTGCTAGTCTTCTCATTTTCCTTGGAACTGAAGAATGAAGTTGTGTGGCACAGCAGAAAAGCTGAAGGTCTTTAAGTTCAGCTGTGGCACAGATTGTCTGTGCTGGTAACTGAAGCTGTATTTAAAGTTTCCAAGGTCTAGTCAGAAGTGGTATTTGCAGAAAGGTCACCACCGCTGGTATTTTATGAAAGCCATAGCACCTCTATTGTGTCAAGAATTAGGACATGGATATGGCTAAAGCAAAATGAAATGTTCAACCTAAAAAAGAAAGAAATCTGACTGGACAGTGAATGATTTCTTTTTCATAGTGTTGCATCTGAGTAGTTTGTTTTATTTCTTGACTATCCTTTATAAATGATGTCATCATATTGTCAGACTGGCAGCATAGGGCAGGCATACATTTGAAGACTGTTGAAGAAGGGAAGTGATTTCAAGAACTTGGTGGCACCATGACAAATCTTATATTCATCTAGATAAATAATAATTACATCAAGATCTGCCACAATCCTTAAAGTAATCTATTCTTTGATGGCCAGCTTGCCAGTTAGAATTGCATGATCAAGCAATGTTGCTAACTATAATTTCAAGAAAAAAAATGATTGTACACGCAATGTATGCTTCTAAACAATGCACTTGATTAGAACCATTTTATGGTTAAACAATGAGCCCAAAAGTGGACACCAAACTTTATGTAGCCTTTTTCAGAACCAGGGGCATTTTTCACTATGTGTGGTAAAAAAATCAGTTAAAGGATTATTTGTGAGCTCTTTCACCTGGCCCCCAAATAATGCTCTAATATAATCCCAATGTGTTTATGTAGGATTAAGTCAGGGCCCTGTGAATGAAACTGGCATTTCTCTACAGTAAACCTGTCAAATCATTATTTTATGAGTCTAATTGCAGACAAATGTGTAAGGAAAAATCTTTTAGTATTTAGTTTTCACAAAAAATATTTATTAGCAGTTTATGATGACTTACTGAGTGCATTATTTGATAATGAATATTTAGAAAGGTTGTCCACATACAATACTTATCGTATCGTATCGTACTTATATCGTATAGTTTTGCAACTCTGCTGACCAGCCTACTTGCTTACAGTGTTAAACTTCTGTAGATTATTTAAAATGCAGTCATGCATTTGATCTTTAATGAAGCGAAAACATGTTCTCATTAAGCATCTCTGCATCTCAATTAGCTTCCACTTGAACTTCAGTACCATTTGGTTCTTTGATGCTTGTCTTGAGAGCTTTGGTTTTTAATATGGTCTGTGTGTTTTAATGCCTGGGGTCTGTAATTGTATTGTTTTAATAGCTGTCTAAATTGTTATGAACATAATGAAGTGCCCAATTGAACTAAATAGGTTGAAAATGATTGCAGTCACGGCTGTGAGCTTTTGGAGGACAGAGTTGCACTTGGTGACAGGAAGGTTAATACACCGTAGGGTGCGAATCCACCACTGACTGGAACACACATTTTCACTCATTTACTAAGAATAAAACAGTCAATGTTTACATGTTTTTGGGACATATGAGTAAAGCCAGGCTGAACTGGGAGAACATCCCAGACTCATCCTAGACTGACTGGAGGTGAGGATTAAACCCTGAACCTCAAACCTATGTGTTTTTCTTTGTTTATGTCACCAGCAACACAACTTTAAAATCTCTTATGTGGCAGCCTCGCTCAGGCATTTAAACTCTTCAATGTAGGGCTCATAAATTCAGAACTGGATGGGTGCATGTCTTTGTTGAAGCACATGCTTTCTCTTACTTGGCCTTGAAGTGGTCCTGATGGAAATCAATTTACTCACCTGAGGCTGCAAGTAAAGACTGCAGTGCCAATAATGCTGCACTTGCTAGATGAGAGAGGAACCTGTGTTTGAACCACTACTTAATCACAGACTGGACATAATAATTTATTTATTGTTAGTTAAAACTTTTAGTTTAATTTAACTTTGTGTATGTATGATTTCAAGGTTGTTTTTTCTACTCCACAGATGCACTCTGCTTTTTGCTGGAATCTGTAAAACACTTTATGCAAAAAACAGTTTTACTAAATATAGTACTAATACAGTGCACAGTTGGTGGATAAATATGAGCAAGCAGCTGGGTAAAAAGAAAAGAGTAAGAGGCTAACACAATTAAAAAGCTAATGAGCAGAAATGTCTGCAAATGTGACCAATTTAAAAAAAATGGCTCATTAAATAAGGGACAGTGTCACAGGGTAACATAGGCTTTTTGTGTAATTATTGAATTAATAGAGAAATTAATAAAATGAAAAAATCAAAACAAAAACTGCAGCCTGGCAGACTAAGGAACAAACAAATTGGCAACCATTGCAAACTTAAGTGCAAATTCACCCGCTACCTGGTCCATTGGACTGTTACAAAACAAAAGCTCACAAGGAGTATAGCCAGAGGAAATAAAAAAGCAGCAAAGAAGATGGAAATTTAAAGCAAAACTCATGGACAAAATTCAGGACTAGAGGGTGCCTGTGGCTGCTATAATAAAAGAATGCTACCGCTGTTAATAGTTCCAGTAAACCAAAGCAAAAGAGCTGGAGCAAAATAGCCAGTGGGATAACTCAGGCTTGGATTCATGTATTGGACCCATGCAAACATACAGTGTTTTCTTATGGTGTATCGGGAAGTTCAATGAGGTGTAGGGTTTGATATGTATTTCAGGAAACTTAACACCTATCATCTACCTGCACATCCCTACCCATGGAACTGTGTTAGAAAGGTTGGTCAAGAGTATTGCTGTGGGTGGTATGACCAAAATTTTGGTATCAGGGGATTTTTCAAATTATATGGGTTTCACGGTATTTGATGGTTTTATTTCCTTGCATGACGTGTTAACTGGGGGTAACAGACAACTCCTGGCTTTTATTTCATGCACTATAAGGGGTTAATGTTAATGTGTTAAGAAAACCATTCTTAACATTCTAAATATCTGTCACCTTCTATACCATGTTGGAGGACACCTAGCCGATTACAGGGATCGGTGCACATGTGTAGTGTGACATCATGCAATGACATGTAGCATGAACAGAGTTGGATTTAGTTCACTCATGATTATTAAATGAACACCTTCTGCTTTACTGTTAGTAGTCTCATACTAACGAGACATAAATGGTCTGTTTCTGCCAAAGCACATGCTTCATCAGGTGTCAAAAATTCATTTGTTCTACTTTGTTTAGGACATCTATCCAGAGACACAATGTCATTAATACAATTTTGTATTTTCAGCTAGAGCCACAGCACAGAGATTCTGAACTCCTCAGCTCCACTGGTTGGCTAGATGTCATCTAGTTGGCATTCTTTGGAAACATTAATTGGCCACCAGGTGTTCCAAGAGTACATGCCAGAGGTGGAGTTAGCAACAATGTGCCCTCTTTAAATGCAATGCAGAAAATGCATACTTTTGGACTAAAAGCTCTTTCAAACATGACAAATTATTAATCATTGTGTACTCACAAATAACAGCTACATTTTTAAATCTATTTATTATTCTGTGTATATCATAGGCATATTATGGGAAATAAAAAAAACAAAAATCCTATGTCTTAGGTGATGTTGTATAGCCACTGGATTTGCATTGCAAAATTACAACCATCTATTGGACCGGACTCTAAGTGAATCTGTTAGCTCTGATCTAATAATATACTACAGGGTATTCATATTTTATGCGTCTTATTCAGATATTTCTCAAACCTAGTCCCGTGACTCATTAAAGCAATGGATTATCATGTCACAATATACCTTTCGAAACCTAGCCTATTTCCTCTCAGAATTAAACCGTATGAATTATTTAGCTGTAATATGAACATTATAATTTGATAGTGTTTCATTATTTATTATTACAGGGAAAATATAAAACTTGAGAGAAATATAAGTCAACGAATTTGTAAAGAAAGCAAGCATTTAGGAAAATACATACTGTGTGACTCTCTAAAGAGAGAAACGAGGTGAATCTGCAGAGAACCAAATGGTGTAGCTGACGTCTGACTTATAGCTGGAAAAGCAGACACGTCATGACTCCTCCATCACTAAGCAATCCATCACGTATGAGGGAGTTTACCTAAGAAATCTTTTTTCTGACCTGAACGTTAAGTCTGAGCAGATGGTTGTAATGCTTCTTTCACATACAAAGCCATTTCACAGTAGTGATAAATCATCGAATGCCCACGTCTCGACTTCTTTGACAGATTCATTATTTTAAAGAAAGTGGAGTTTTGTGCAACACCAAGACAAGGCAACTATGTCAGTTTTGCTATGACTTTTACTTAGCGGTGTGTCATAGCACAATTATCTTTTTTTTATCTGATGTTGTTTGCTTGTTGTATAATATACAGAGTGAGAGTGTTTAGTCATAAACATGATAAATAGAAGAGTTTCTAGAAGAGTTGATAATTTAATGTTTGAGATGTATTACCACCTAAACACTCCAGCCCTGATGATCCTCTATATTGAAAAGTTTATCATTTTGTCTACACATGTCCCCTTAAATCGAACTTTTTGTATTTGTATTGATTTTCTATTTGTATGTGTATTATGCGTAATTTTGTATTTGTGTTACATATGCCTAAAATATGTCATTCCATGGGACAATGGAAAACATGAACATGTTTCTTTATGGGTACAAATACCTTGAAACATCTTCTGACTCTCAAATCCATTCTCAATACCAAGTGATGCAAAGTCTGAAGGTACCACGGTAAAGAGAAAGGTATATGTTTCACACGCCATGTCTAGGAGAAACATCAGTTTACAGATAAAGCAGTCACACAAGCTCCCAGCTTGCCTAGTGAGTCTTAAAGGACATTCGTTTATTGCCAGGGTCACAGCAGGTCTGGTGACTACGTTCATTTATTGCCAGGGTCACGGTGGGTCTGGTGACTACCTGTAAACAAAGAGTGGAAGGCAGAAAAACATCCAGGACAGAATGTCAGTCATTTGTAGGATATCACCCTCACTCACAGGTGATTTAAAGCAGATTGGTTATCTTTCTATATATTTGTGAGGTGAGCATATGAAATAATTTAAACTTGGCCATGTGTAGAACATGTAGTCGCTCTAACATTGACCTAAATCAACAGGGCCCTGCTGTGCGGGACCCACTTTACTTCCAAAAAAAATAAAAAATCACTACCAATGTTCCAGACTGGCTTTCACAGACAAGCCAGTGATTGTTAAATCCTTGATTGGTTAGATGTTGGGTATGGATTTACTCTGGGTACTTTCTGACATGGACTGATACACTGTGAAAGGGCATCTTTGTCATTTTATCTCAGATTTGCTTCACTCAGAGAAATACAAGAACTCGAACATCAAAGAACATCACACCTCACTACCAAACTGTAAAACTGACTCCACTAACCAAACTGTAAAACTGACTTCACTAACCAAACTGTAAAACTGACTTCACTAACCAAACTTTAAAAGCAACAAGAACATTTTACACATCTAGAACTGAAGCACCCTAGACCAGCGTTTTGACATCCACAAAGAATATCCAACAAGAACAAAAAAAACTTAAAAACCAAAACACAGCATTCTACATTTTCATATTTTGCTTAGCACTTCCCTTGACTTTTAAAGCCATAACTAAGCACTAGAGCTTGCAAAGATAGAGCTCTTCTAAACTAAGCCTGTCACTTATTTGCTAAACTCTTGGTCTGGGTTCATTCTCATTTGATTTTGAAACAATCTGAGGTCTCTTGAATTCACTGTATTTTAAACTCAATGAGTATGTGAACAATTAAAAAAGCTTTGGGGCACATTTGCATGAGTAACCACAACAACAAACTTGTGTTGCTGTGCCATTTACTTCGGCATTTGGTGGTGCCTCTTGCTTGATGATGTGCTTCCCAAAGCAATTCTCAACCACACAATTCAACTTGGTGTGTTCGCAATTTCTTTGTGAATTTGGCTCTGTAATGTAAGTAGAAAAAAAGTGCTTTATAAAGTGGATGTACATTTTATTCACATTTGTAGAAATTAAATAATCTTTTCCAGCTTCTCAATTTTATTTTCTGATTGTAACCTCTATTCTTAACAGTGAGAACTGTACAATTTAAGCAATTTAAAGATAAATTCACCTTATCAGTCTGCCCTCCATACCAGTCCCAGTTTCTTATGTGGCCCCTTGAAAAATGTAATTGCCAATTATTGATCTTCTAGATCCCTTGGCCTCACATGCACCATCAACTTGACATCTGATACATCTCTCAATTTCGCATGCACCTTCAAAAGACTCTGACATCTGATAAATCCCCCGCCCTTATATACAGACCCACTGAGATTTGGAATGAAACGCTTAATCAAAATGAATAAAAAATATTCTAGGAAGGATATTTACCCATGTGCCCCCAGGCCTGACCCGAGAGGCTTGACCTTGTCATGGTTAGACTAATTATTTGACATTTATTGGTCTATTTGGTATATGACTGGAGAAAATGCTAAAAGAACGGCAGATTTCTGTAACCACCTGCATATACCAGTTCATTTCAGATGCTGTGTCAAGGAACAGGTTAAAAGGCTAAGGGCTGTGTAGGGTTAACATGTGGGGTTGATGAAGCTTGAAGACTATTGATCAGTAAACTGAAAAGCAAAGTCTAGCCCTGTTTTTATGGCACCTCAGCTGGAAATGCCATTTTTATAAATAGCCCTGAAAGTGCTGTTAAAATGACCCAGTGAGGACTTGGTGTCTATGTACTTACCCTTTAAACTACCTGAGTATGTCCACAGCCAGGGATAAAAAATCTAAACTTGAAAAATAAGTGGAAAAAAGCCAGTCGCCTAACAACAATAACCTGAGAGCACTTATTCTTTTATTAAAAGTCTGTTTTACCACCACATTATCCAATGCAGGGTTGAGTTGGGTTGGGTCGGGTCTGTATCACGCCCCATCGTTGAATAGACATCGTACAGACTGGTCCTTTGGTGAACCCACCTTTATTACCCAATCAATATTCCCTCAACTGTACCTAGGAAGAGCAGTGAGATTTTAACTGAAACTTAACACTGTCATTGGTCGACTGGGTGAGTGTGATGTATAGTGTTGTCCCAAGACCAGATAAAATAGGAGGGTTGGGTCTGGAAAGGCATATGGTGTAAAACCATATTGTGCAACTGTTCCAAACATTTCTCATTTTAAAATTCTATAGATTGTAATTTTAAAATAATATACATTTTTCCCTTTTTTGCCCTGTAACAACTTGGAGTGTGTGTGTGTGTGTGTGTGTGTGTGTGTGTGTGTGTGTGTGTGTGTGTGTGTGTGTGTGTGTTTATAATCACAAAATTCAACAGCCTATCAAGACAGTTGAACATGTTTCCATTTACATTTGTCTGATAGGTAAAGATTTTTATATTAATGCATTTTATTAAACATATTAGCTTTTTATGGAAATGGGTTTTGTGTAAAAAGTGGTTAGACGTTTGCCTTTTTTACATTGTCTGCTCCTCCACTACAGTGTAGTTCTGTTTTCAGCATCTTTATTAATATTCCAGGGATGCTCTCAGTGCAGCTAGAAAAAAAACATGTATAAGGCATGTACTATTGAGCCCATGCTTTGGAGGTGGTACTGACGGATAAAAAAACGATGTATGAGTAAGTGACAAAGGGAGGAATAGGGATTAAAAAATCAAAAGCATAGTATTTTTTTCATTCATTTGATAATTTGTTTTCTTTTTTATCACCTTTTTATTTGATTCAGTCCATCACAAGGCAAACATGCACACACAAACACACACTCATACAGAGCCATATAAACATCTCTAATTTACCTTAACACATGTCTTGGACTGTGTGAGAAACCCATGGCACCTGGTCAAAACCCACATGGACATGTGGAGAACATGCAAATTCCAAACAGAAAGTACCCAGACTGTCCCACTTCTTAATCCTATCTCAGGATGTTCTTGCTGTGAGCTCTATAAACCACCAAAAACAGGTCTGCTGAACATGGCACTAGTGACAACATATCAACAATTGCTTTATGAAGGAGAATGAAGTAGATTCTGATTACGTTCAGGGTAATTTTGCATGGTGTATTAGGTAAATGATACAGATGGGCTATTTGTTTTTGGTTGTAATGAGGCATGCACTTATTTGTTTAATCATCTGTTCTAAATACGTCTCTTTTTTATTTATTTTTAATGTGACTCTTTCTTACGCCAGTTTCATTTCCTGAAGACATTATTTGGATTCTTTACACTTGCTCAATGCCGCATTTGAATTATTCAGTCATGTGCTTTGTAATTCAGGGTCAATCTAGGCATGATAATTGCTGAAGGAAATAGAAAGTCTGATTACAAAGTGAAGGCTGATTAATTAGACATGCATCCATAAAGTAAAACAGCAATCTTCAAGTTGTAAGCTTTAAACCCCAGAGGAGGTTTTTTCACCACAGTTTTTTTTAATATACATACAGCATCATCCTGTGTAATGAAACAAAGGACCATTCATGGTGACATTATAAATGAAGTGTGGCGGTGCATAGAGCTAATTGCTCTGTGAACTGTGAGCTCACACTGACCAGCTGAGATTTAATGTACTGTTCATGATGTTTATTTCACACAGCACCGTTAATAATTCACCCTCCGGCTGCACATTAACAGGTACTTAATATTCGAAGTATTATTTGATTCTAAACTGTCATGAATATTATTTATGCATAGTGCTTAAGGTCATCATTGTACATGGCCAGAGGTTAAATGAGTCATACTAGATCAGGGGTGGACAATTCAATTTTCCAAAAGGCCTCATGAAAATTGGAACTATTGTGACAGGCCAGACCAACAGACTGAACTTAACTGTGAACAATATTTTTTCTCTTTTGAAAAGCTAATTAAAGTAAATTGTACTGTTTTGAGAGATTGTTTCTGATCAGAGTAGATGGTAAGAGTAGATGGTAAAACAAGTAGAGCAGAAACATCTACATTATTTCACTATTTGATTAACAGGGCTATTGCTATTTGTTTGCAGTCATCTACATCTGACATTATCTACTTACTTACATCAGTTAAATGCTTAAAGCTAATGTTTAAACTTAAATCTAACTGCTAATTCTTATCTCAGCACACAATAACTTAACACAAAACCAATGCTAGCAAAGCGTCAGATGTTCTCAAGTTTATTACCATGTCATATATTTACATGTTCAGCATTTAGCAGATGTTTTTATTCAAATCAACTGAACAGATACAATTTGAGCAACTGAGGATATGTTTCTGCTTCTCTAAGGTGGACACTTGAAGCATTGTTGCGTTTAAATGTTCAAGGACCTTTTCCATCACTGTCCACTTGCGAGATCCCCCCACCTTTAGTGTTGCATTTCCTCATGTTTTACAAGTTAAAGGGCCTTGCTCAACAGCCCAGCAGCAGAAACCAGCAGTGGTGGGGTTTGAACTGGTGACTTTCTGACTGATTGCTAGTCCAATACCTTAATCACTAGGTTACGGATTGCCCCATCCTAGGTGTGGTTTTCTGTACTGGGAAAAGATACTGGTTACTCTATTTCTATTACTGGTGGTCTAACCGAGAGGTAAAGGTTCAGTGTATAAGTACACTGACAATAAAGTCTCATCTTATCCAATCTTGAACCAAAGCATAGCTGAGCATCTACTTACAGACATACATCAAGTGTGAAGCAGGTTTCTCAATCGGGGACTGGGGCTTCCTATGGGACCCCAGTGAGCCTAGAAGGTGGTCCCGCAGCATTTAATTGAGATGAGTTAAAATAGTCAATTGATGGGATGGAAAGATCAATAGTCTATTACCATACAGGCTATTCCAAATTGGGAAATGCCTTAATGAAATACCTCAGAGACTGGATGATGAGTAGAAAAGAGTTTTATTCTTGTCTGCAGAGAAGTCTCACAAAGAAATGCTGTTAATGTGATAAGATGGACCATCAGTGACCTTGCAGGGTAGTGGAACATTCACCATTAAAATAGATTTCTTAGCTGAGACATAGAAACAGGTCTAAACTAGCTAGAGCTAGGTTTTGGAGGTCATGCAATGCAATTGATGCACGTATTGAAGCATACACTACTTACATCAACATCGCATTCTACCAGAATGTTGAGTATGACACGTTATAAGAAGTAATTGCTTATCTATTAAGACTTTTAGTGCAAATTAACATTTTCTTATGATGTCACATGACTTATTTTACTCTGTTTATAGCCAACATTTTATTCATTAATTTAACTAGTAACCATGGATACTTATCATGAGCAAAAACACAATACCTTTTTATCATCTTGGCCTGAAAGAATATAAAACTAACAAAATATTGTTTTTGCTTTTTAATACCTGAATGGTCTAATAGAAAACAGTTTGAGAATTGGTTTAGCCTCTAGAGTAAACACAAGCATTTTTTGGCATGATAGCTCAAGCTTAATCTATGGCGCTCTGATAAACAATTCATATTGAGGCATGCCTTCAAATCTATGTGGTACATTCTATGTCCTTTTGAAGTGTACCTTACTATTTATACATTTTTCTTTTTTTTTATTCTAAACCTGCATCACCTGGGGCAGGTTTCATGTAAATGAGGGAGAATTGGAGTGTGTCGGATGGACATGAAATGTAAATGAGGGGCAAGTACACAACACATTAAAAGCACTTGTTTCAATACACAGGTTTTATAAACCAGGGATCTATATATGAGTTTGATTTGTTTTATGCAGTGTTGAATTAAGGTCATTCTGTACCATAAAAAATTGAGATATAACAAGATGGAGGCAGGTAATGTTTTAGGTAAAAATGGTTAAAAAAAACAGATCCTTGTTTTTCCTTGTCCAAGTCCTCATAGCTCATTATTTGGAGGGCTGTTTTGAAGCACACTTCAGTGCTCATATCTAATTCTATTCTTTAGTACACTGTGACTCTTTTCATTTAGTCTGAACAAACACATAAATCATGGCATTTGCTTGACTTTTTTATTCTTTATTTCTTTATTCTTTATTGTTTGACTAGATTAGACTGGCTAGGAAACAGCTGTATGATGGCACATGAATATTTTTCTGACCGCAATTGTTGAATTTTCTTTCAAAATTCAATTTGTTTTACCATAATTTTATTTCACTGCCCAATATTTTGTTTGCACTAAAGTGGTTTTGGATCTGTTAACACACACACACACACACACACACACACACACACACACACAAACACACATTGTTGTTTCAGCTGAACAGCTGGTACGCAACATTATTGTTGTGTGCTAGTAGTGGTTGTGTAAAATCAAATATTTCATGAGTAGGGACCAAAAGCATGCTTCTTATTTGATTTGAAGACCACTTTGATGGCTTTAATACATTACCAAGTAAATGTTTTTTGGACACCTTGTCTCTCAGTGTGTGAAGACTGACAAGTCTAGTGACTGATATTTTTGCGATGAACTGGCGCCCCATCCAGGATGTTACCTTGTGCCTTGCGCCCAATGAAGAGCTGGGATAGGCTCCAGCATCCCCCCCGACCTTAATTAGGATAAAGGGAAAGACAATGAAGATGAAGAAGAATGAATGACTGATATTAGTGATAATGCTAATCTTCCATTATGTAGGTTAGAATTGTGGTGGATCTGGTGATGTGTATAAATACTGGTTACAGGACAGAAACACTCTCTTTACTGGTTGTCTAACCATCAATGTACCATTTTAGATAAATATATGAATTTATCTATGTATAGGATTTAAAGAAAAATAGCACAACAATGAAATATAAGGGTTTTTGTAGTTTTGAAGTAGAAATCAGATGTAGAATGTGACTATGGTGGGCAAACTCCTAGAACAACATTCTTTTGTCCTATAAGCTCTCTAGCTTCCACCTTTACATTCAATGGTTTTACTCAGCTGTGGTTGCATGATAAAATAGTTGCAATTAAACTTGCTTTGTTTGTCAGCTTTGGAGTTTTGGTGATTTATGAACATTTTGATTTCTGTTCTTGTTCTCTGACTGCACAATTAAAGCACATTTTTCATAAGTGTGTTGTGATTTTTCAGAATATGCATAAAACAGTGAAGACTTGTGGTTGTATGACAAACAGTTATTTGTTTTTGTATAGTTCGTTCATTTGTAGCCTAGTGGTTTGGGTATTGGGCTGGTAATCTGAAGGTCACTGGTTCAAACCTCACCACTGCTAGGTTGCTTCGGTTAGGCCCTTGAACAATGCCCTTAACCATTACTGCTAAGACTCTGTACTGTACTGTAGGTCGCTTTAAGTGTCTGCTAAATGATGAAAATGTAATGTATTCTTTATCATGTGTCATAGACTTTGGACGATGTACAGAAATGGCACCAATCCTTCAAAAATAATGTTAACTTGGCTGCTTGTTTTTGGACTGTAGGGAAAAATAAGAACACCTGGAGAAAACCCAAAAGGACACGAGGAGAACATACAAGCTCCACACAAAAATGCCCTGGTGGATCGAACCCAGAACTTGCTTTGAGGTGACAGAACTAAAAGAAAATGGCAGAACTAAAGAAATGATTATGACCAAGAGAATACCCATTTCTCTTTCGCATTATGCTAACAGTGCTGGAAAGGCAAAGGGAGATTTAAAAAAGTGGTATTGCACCATGCATGGACTGAACAGATAAGGTTCAAACATGCTAATATGATTCACATGATAAGGAATCAATTTAACTTTAACACATTCAGTACATCAATATCAGGCAATCTGTTTGCTCTCTTCAGGAAGTCCAGTTTCTGATCTATAACTCCTTAAGGCCTGAAGGGAACCTCTTTAATGGAGAACAGATAACACAGCTAAAGCTTAACTGCTTAAAATCATTTTCTTGTTTTTCTTTAGATTGCTCTTTTGTTTTCAGAAGTCACCATAGCGAATCTGGTCCACAAACCAGGCTTTCTTTTCTCGGCCATTTAAACTGGCAGAGTGATTTTACTATTGCCAACCTATCTTACTTGCTACTGGTATGATTAAGTACACATTTAAAAAGATAAGATAAAATAGATTTTAATGTCATTGTAGTTATTCAGTTAAACTTTGTTTGCTCCAAGTGAGACCAGCAGCAATAATAAAACAATGTTTAAAAATGTTTAGAAAAATAGAAATTATGTAAACATTTTTAAAATATATTATGTGTGCAATTAAAAATAAGCAAAAATGAAAAGAAATATCGTGTTCACCTGGTAATATATATTAATATATATTAATTTGTAATTGCTGGAGGTTTGTGTGGGATTACATTTTATTCTTTTTTTTGTATTTTGTAAAGAAAAGAAATACATGTGACAATGCCAAAGCATTTGTAATAACAACAATTTTCAAATAGAAATACAGAGGCGCTGATATTTTTAGCCATGGCTGTTAAATAGTTTAGGGATGTAAAGTCATTATTAATGTGTTTTTTTACTTTTTGAATGTTCATATATTTGTCTTTTTTGAAAGAAAATCAAAGTGTAGTATTATTTTCTTGGACATCAAAGATCTAAAAAGAAAATATAGATATAATAGATTATGTTTTACCAAAAAGGATTAAAGTTTGATTAGAGCAGACCTATCATGCACCTGGGTCATGGTACACGAGATCTCTGTGTCTGGCTGGACTTTCTGTCACTAGGTAGCAGAGCTGGAGCGGATCTGAAGCAGCTGCTGAGTATCAACTCATCACTAATTTTAATAATTACCCAATCACTGTCTGCACCTGTATATTCTTGAATTTCTGAAAATTTACTTGCTGTGGTCAAACATTCAAACCCCAGGGGATTGAAAATAGAGCCATCCAACCGACTGCAATTTGAAGCATGGCGGGGGGCGCATCACTGACAGGAACGGAGGATAAATGGTAGTGCATTTGCTAAGAAATAATTTGTCCAAGTGTTTATTTCAAAAGAAGATATCTGAGAAACCTCAAGCACAAAATAACTGAAGTCACAAATGACATCACGGCAGACATAAAAAATAACCAATATGTGTATGAGTGTTCTTTAAATTCTTCTAAAGTCAGTGATGCATTTTTTTCCAGCACGGTAACATTTTAATTAGCAAATAAGTGCAAAATCTAACATATAACAATAAGTTCATTTGTGTTTATTGTAATGTAGATTTTATATTTTTATGCTAATATATTCAAATCATAGGATTATTTTTTAGAATGCACTACTTTTATTTTTCTGCCCTGCTTTCTTACTGCTTTCTTGATCTTTAAAACAAAACTATTTGTCAGGATAGGTAATCATTCCAGTGTTGATTGAGGTTCATGGGGTTACCATGAACTGCCCCTTTCCTGATTGGTTTAATCCTAATTGATTAGTTTCAGCTGCTCCATTTAGGGCTATTATGCTGGTTTGTGATTCTCTGTTTTGTGATAACTCTGGTTCTTGGTTGACTGTTTATTAAATTATAACTCAGTATAACTCATTCTTCTGGTAACTGTGATTATACTCGGTTTAGTTAAAATAGTTTCTGTTTTGTTAACTTTAACCAAGGTTGTGTGTTTGCATCTTGTGTTCCCTGTTTTTGTGTTTGTCATTAATACATTCTTTGTTTCATTTTCAACATCTCTGAGTGTGTGTTTCTGAATGTTTTGTCCTCCTAGCATTAGCTTGGCCTTTTTTCTAGCACGAGCTCTTAGCCTAGCTCAAGCTCTTATCCAGGCCCTCTGCTGCATTACAGAGTTTGAGTCCCCTTAAAATGAGCAGCTGGGACTTATCAATTAGGAGGATACCAATCAGGAAGGAGGTGGTGTACCTACAACCCATCCCGTGCAGAGGACCTAGTGACTGAATACAAATGAGCAAGTTAATTAAAGTATCAGAGTTTAATGTTCGCCAAAGGAAAATCCTACAGTTAATTTCCAGTCTACAAAATTGACTGATGGCCAGTAGTTCCAGTAAAGGTCAATCATACTGACAATGTCACAGTCATAATGAAAAGTATGGGTTTCCGACTGTGTCAATTATACGAGAAAAGGCAATGTACTATTTTTAAATATGACTATAAAACTATATGCAAACTATTTTCCATAAAGAAAATCATGACAATTACACCTGGCTAGCCTTCACAGTGCTCATATAAATAATGTTTCTCTAGCTGAATAGAAGCAAATCCCTTTGGTGGTGTTCCACATTTAAGCGGAATATTGTCAATTAGCTTCAAGGTGGGACACACTGCATATTGATGTCTATGCTTTTGGATATACTTTGTGGGTGCTGCACCTCTACATAGTGTGTAAAATTAAAGTTTCACCCGTTGTCCTTTCTTATCAGTTGTGATGGATTGCTGGACACTACTGACATTTACCCCTAAAAGCAATGTAGCTTAAAGCTTAAAGTAACCTTGAAAAATCCCCCAGATCAATCCTAAAAATTTTAAGACAGACATGCTGTCCTTCTGTTCAGTGCCTTCTGTTCAAAGCCAAACTGTACCCTAGTGTCTCAACATTTCAGGGAAGAACACCGTGTTCTAAACTCAATACGTACTGCCACAATTTGCATACTGTGGTCACTAAGTCTTGTTAAATTGGACAGCCAAGACAAGTATTTGGATGTCAAACTTTCTACATTTATTTTAGCACTTTTCACTTTTCACTGTTTTACGTTCTTTGGCACAGTGGGTGTAAAGAAAGGTCTAGGTTCGATTCTCAGCTGAGTGGTCAGGGTCCTTTCTGTGCAATACTGCTAACTGGAGAATGGCCTGGCAGCCTTTTTTCGGCCTCTCGGTCAATAAATTGGACCCACTGCGACCCTAACCAGAATACAGTCATGGTAAAACAATTCCTAGTGCTGAATGTACTGATCATTAGAAATCAGAAGGTCGCTGGTTTAAGCCCCATTACTGCCAAGTTGCTACTGTTGGATAATTGATTATGGCCCTTAACCCTCAATCGCTCAGACTGTATACTGTGACTGTAATGTAACTTGCTTTGGGTTAAGGCATCTACTAAATGACATTAATATAAAGCTTGTTTAGGGATTTGGAGTGTGGTGGTTAATGTACTAGGCTAGTAATCACAATGTCGCTGGTCAAAGGCCTGCTACTGCCATGATCCTGCTGTCCGTCCCTTAAGCAGAGCCCTTAACCAATAACTTGAGTAATTTGTGCTTTAGATTCTTTATTTAGTCTGTTAATTATCAGTGATTTCTTTTTCGTTAGCAAAGCATCTCCGTGTCTATACTTTGAATACATATGTGCGTGTGTGTGTGTGTGGGGGGGGTGTTTAATTTAATTAAAATAACTTTTCAATGTTGGGCACTTGACACTAAGAAGCCTCCTTTAAATTAGGTATACCTCAGGATTCAGGTTTGCTGAGTAACTCACAAGCATGTGTGTCTGGAGGATTTTGCTTTTGAGACAACACAAAAAGGAGGAAATTAATTTTGTTAATTATATTCAAAACTCTCACTGAAGGGCCACATAAACTAAAAGTGTGTTTTTTATTATTGCATTAAATTAAAATATAACATGCTTTTGTTGTCAATTAAAACACGACTGTTGTATGTTGATATCTGTATGATAGCAAATCTTCCTTTTAGGAGCAGAAACAAAAAAAAAACACATAAACATGCAGAGCAAAAGTTATCTTTTAAGATTTAGAGGTAATGTAATACTGCTTTTCCTCATCTGGCTCATAAGTAACAGCCCTACATGGTTTGCCAAACTGAAACAGTGGGTTGAATGTGGTGGGAGACGGTAGACCTAATATCAAACCCATTAGTTTAATTAACATTTTAAGATTACAAAGATTAAAAAGATTACAAACTAGCGCCAATTTTGTCCTCCCATAAAAAAGCATGCTGCCCCCTAACAATATGCAACAATTGGCGAAATCCATTGAGCCTCTCTCATGTCGTAATGGGTTACTTGATACCTGATCCCTGATGTTCTTTTTACTGTTTCACGTACAATTGTGGTCATCCAATGTATTGCAGATAGCTTTATAGCACCTTTTGAAAGACATTTCTGGCTACTGACAAAGGTAGAACCTAATTGGGCAGCCCTGAATTAAAGTCTGAGTCGCACATTTGCTATGCACCTGTTGAAATAAGTTTGTAATAGACTGTAGTTATCCTTGCATGTATCAGTGTTGTAAATATGCCAGAAGAAGAAGAGGAAATAGAACAGATACTTTAATGATTTCTTAGTCACCTTAGTCAGTGGTGAGCACATCACATTATCTTGGCATGACTTCTGTGCTATAACACTAGTTACTTGAAATACCAGTGTGTAATTCTGAGAAAAAGAGAAAAAGTCCTGATTCTGAGAAAAAAAGATAAAAGGAAGAAACAAGCCCCGTATATGTAAGAACAGAGCCACCACTCTATCACTTATGCAGACCACGTCCAGTGTGGATTAATCTAAGGGACTCCACTCAAGAAATATGACCATGCTGCCTTTGAAAGTTCAGGGTAGGGTAAAAGGGTGAAGAAACTTTGGCTTAGTTCCTCAAAAAATATCACAGAATGCAGGCAAGTGTGCTGGTGGACTCAAATGATATCAATCTGACAGAGCATGCACTGTGGCATGAACACAACCCAAAAAAATGAGGCAGCTCACAAAACCCCAACAGGAACAGCATTGAAAAAACCTTTCCCAGCTGCAGTGGATTCTATTTCAACAAACAGAACACGACAAACAATCATCTGTACATCCATGTCCCAGGCTGACTAGTGGCAAAACATATGGGCATGATTCTGTGATCCAATAATGACACATTGTGATATAGTTTGCATGTCTGTGTGGGTTTCCTCCAGGTACTCTGGTTTCCTCTCACAGTCCAAAGACATGCTACCAGGTTGATTTGAGACACTGAATTGTCCTGTAGGTATCTGCGATGGACTGGTGCCCCATCCAGGGTGTTACCATGCGCCCATTGAAGAGCTGGGATAGGTTCCAGCACCCCCCCCCCCAACCAGGATTAGGATAAGGGGTTAAAGACAATGACCTGAACATAAATACATTCACTTCAGCAGTGTGACTCTGGGTCGAGATATGATCACTTCCATTAAAGTTGTACAGTATGTCATGCAAATGTCACTGAGCTGGTAGTCATGCACACGAAGCAGAACTGATCTGAATGGAAGAGCAGAGATTTTGCTCAAATAGCAGACCCATCTGCTGCATGAAGCACCCTGGTTTGACCTTTAACGAGCTGAATTAGCATAAGTGCCTTTGTAATCAAGGCCTCTGATCCTGAATGTGTCACGGCTCGGTTCTGCTGTACTGGAGGTGGACTACATTAAGGGTGCTTTCAGAGGGGTTGATTAGTAATTTAAACTTCAAAGCATGGACATACTGGAAGTAAACACAGAGCAAAGCCTGGCTATCAATGAAATACAGTATAGATAGTATTTTGGGCAGTGTTTTCTTTTTTTACTCCAACCACACAAATGTCTGGTGGCACAGAAAAGTATTGACATTTATGCCAATACATCAATACCACATGTTTATCACCCATATTATATGCAAACTCATAATATTGTTATATTTTATACAGTGTGTATGTAAATAGGATTAATTATATATGGTATTATATGTTGTATCTGAAATCTCCTGCCCATGAGTGATTGAAAGTGTGATTGACAATACAAGCTTCCAGTATTGATGAAATTAGGCTTTAGGAGGACCAGTTTAACCAGGCTGTCAAGACATTGACTAAATGTCAATGTTTAACATGAGTCACAGCTGGAAGTGGAAATCTGCTGGTTGCCGATTGTCTCTGGTTCTCAGAGAGTAAACATTGATCCTCTCCTTTCTGCTCATCTTAAGCAAGGCCAGAAGGTCAAGCAGTCAGGTCTGGATAATATCATGAAAACACAAACACTCTGCATACAGGAAATTGCTCTGTCTACCTATAACATTAATGATTTTAGACTGCTTTTTAACAGAGTATGGTAAGAAAAAGGTTCCCACTTTCAAAGCAGTGAGCAACATATCGTTCTTTATTTTGGTATTAGCATTTTACATGCCATATTTTGACTACTGTTCTTGATTTGAATTACCTTTATTCAGACCCACTGTTAAGGCTCCATATAGAAGTCCAGAAAGGCTGTTTTATTTTTTAAAACGAAAAAAAATCCCTCCTTACAAAAAAAGAAAAAAATAAAGAGAGAGAGAGAGAGAGAGAGAGAGAGAGAGAGAGTGGGGTTCATCTGTCTCTTGTTAATAGCAAGTTGTCTGGGTTCTGATGCAGCAATCCACAGCCTCCCTGTCACACTACCACCACCACTACCAGTTTTGATCGTCAATATACATAATGTTTTTTTTCCCCCGAGACATAATAAAAGCCTTGTTGTCAAAAATGTCAGACAAGTTCAGATGTTTATAGTGTTTGTCAGTTGTTTACTCCTTCTAACTATCCATGAGATCTGTGTTTGCCGTGTCATTTTTGGTGTATGGAGGCCTGAACACTTCTTTGCTTTGGATGACATTTGTCATTGGGAGAGTTTCTGGTATTTCTCTTGATAACAGCATAGTGGTTAATTTTACTGCTAAATTCTATACATAACTAACATTAGAATTGAGTTAGAGTGTGTGTCCAGCTTGCTGGATTGAATAAAACAATAAATTAAATATTTTTCCTGAGAAATAAAGTTTTCTTACAGATTTATGTTTGGTTTCAAATCTTAAAAAAAATATCTTATATCCTATATTAACTCCACTAACCTTTGTTTCTTGTCTGCATTTCTTGTCTCAGATGCTCATCCGGATTCAACCCTCTATTTATCCAATCTTGGGACTGGCACAATTTTGTGCATCCTGGTGGCTAAGGTTCTAGGACATGCAAGTGAGGTAAATTATAGGTTCAAAATTGTCCATGAGTGTTTTTAATATAACCTTGTGAACCTTTAATCTTGTATAATCTTGTTTGAGAGGCAGTCATGACCTGATAAGAAGGTTGTCAGTTTGATTCCCAGTGCTGACAGGTCATTACTAAAGTGCACTTGAACAAGGCACCTAACCTCTAACTGCTCCCCTGGTGCTGTGGCTAGGGCTGGCTACCGCTCTGGGCACGTGTGCTCACTGCCCTCTAGTGTTCACTAGTGTGTACATGCGTGTTTCACTGCAAAGAGAATTATAAATCTAATGTATAATTATCGCATCTGTCATGAATGTAACCAAGGTGTGTTAAAATCCTAATAAATAATTACGTGTGCATCAACAATAATCATTTATGAAGCTTTCCCTCATGACAATATTAATTGTTCTACACTTTCATGTTTCTTATTTTATATTATATCCATGCCCGTTTTTTCCCTTTGCCTCTGAATGTCTCTTTGCCTCTCTCTGACTCCTTTCGTCTGCATATGGAAATGTCACATTTTGGGCAGCTGTCACACTTTGACCTATTTTAGCTATGCGTTAATATGCATAGAGCTCAGACCTCTTTAGAATGGTACTTGTCAATGGTACACACTGTCTTCTGTCATTTACACACACACACACACACACACACACTTTCACTAACTCTATCTTCCCAAATCTTTTTTTCATTACGCTTTCTTCCTGTTTTCTCTAGATTTGAGCATGTGGTGTGCTTCCTCTCTCTACTTATGCCGAATGAAGACCAAGAGAGCCACTCTGACTCTCTTCAGTAGCTGACTGCATCTCCTCCCCTGCTTGAGGTGGGTACATATGTGGATCTGCGTTGTGCATGGAGAGCCAAACCAGGTTCACATCCCTCAACTGTGCAGATGCCAGCAATCAGCAGAGGCTGTAATTCAGTCCATGAAACGTTCCTATTCAGCCTTTCCCACACTTGAAGTGTCAGTTCTGGTGTGCTATCATGTTTGATCTCTGTGTCTTTCTCAATTTTTTTCAAATGCATGTGTTATAGCAAGTATTAAACGTTTATTTATTTATTTATAGGTTATAAGGGTATACAAATTACTTTGGTTACCAAATAACTGCTTTTTTGGTTTATTTTTGAACAGAATCTTTTACATTAGCCATGGGAAAACATTTTTACAGAGTTGTTACAGGAAAGGAAAGAGAATGAAAATATGAGTAAACTTAATGTCACAGTGGGTTTTTCAAACACATCTGCCAGTGAACAGAGTTGAGTCACATTATTATGACCACCAGCTAATATCCAGAGTAACCACACTGTGTGCAGCACGGACATCAAAGGTCACAGGTATCTGAAGTCATGCTGACTGCAGAGCATCCCACAGCTGCTAAATAATGCGTGGGGAAGATCCACATCGTGAAGACGACACAAATATATTAGGGCTTTCATTTATTGTGGTAATTAACGTTGTTAACACGTTAAAATTATAATTGTGATCATTTTATTTTTAAACATCTGTCACTGTGGTCATTTTATAAATATTATATCTACTGCTAGAGCTACTGCAAGGAATACATTTACTAATAACTTATTAATACTAATAACTTATTAATATTTACTTGTGTGGACAACCAAAAAAATCCATTATTTAATGCACATTATTTTAGGTTTACAAACACTATTTGCCCAAATCTGAGATGGTATGGGAGTT
>JAYDZF010000002.1:9105880-9116627 GCA_034509105.1 Microcambeva barbata
ACTGTCTTACTTTCAGGGAAACACGGTATATATAGTGATTATTGCATTTGTACATGTTTTCAGGATCAATAATAAGTGCAACTAAATCTGTAAAATGATCACTGGAAACAGAGCAAGATTTGGCTTTTTGTCATTATTTTGAAATGCTGATGGTGTACTCCCATGAGGCTCAAATTCATGTCTATGACCTTTTATAATGCATTAAAAGCCAATCATTCATGTTCACATAAAGTACTACAGCCTAAATTGCCCTAATTTATCTTTTGTAAGTTCAGATCTTTGTCTTATTTAAGAGTCAGGCGATAAAAGATATTAATATTGATCTACAGTTTGCATGGCATGACTGCAGCATGTTTAGCAACCTGAATGTGCTGTAATCTTTTTATTGCATGACTGAGGCTTTTTAAGGACATTAGCAAATAAGCCATGGTACAGTACTGAGTTACAAATGGAAAAGCAAATAAAATGAGAACATGTTTAAATAAACTCACCTCTTTTATCAATATCTTGAAGTTTGGACCAATAAGTTCACCCAGCAGTTAGTCACCAGTTGCCCATGACAAAAGCTGAAGTGAAACGTTTACATACATTGTGACAGGGAGTTGAAATAGTTTTTTTTCTGTGATTTCATGCCTGAATAAATCTTTACATTCAAGTTTTAACTTTGATAGATATGTGGTAGAAAAATGTAGATAAATCTACTTGTGGGACACACCGCATCCACTATTAATGAAGAGTGTTCAATTTAATGCATTTTTTTTTACTTTGTAGCATAACCTCTAAATAATGATTGATCACGGGTAATATTTATTTGACTGCCCCCATAATATAAAAGTATATTTTATCACTATATCAATATTTTAGTACAGTATATAATAAAAAGTGGTTGCTGCTGTGTCACAAGATGGTTGCTAATGATTACGTTTTTAGGAAACTTTACACTCATTTCTATGAGAACTGATAAAAATAGTATAGGAACAGTTAGGCAGGAGGACATAAATGTGTTTTTATGAATATTTAACAATATATATGAATATATAATACGTTTCACAGATGTAATAATTAAATGAACTAATTAGTAGTAACAGCTATAAATTGGTTTTTTTTAAGAACCGTGACCATGAAAAGGTAAATCTGGTCAATCTGATTCATATCTGCCAACGTCATAAAGCATGATGCAGCATGCTGTCTCTATGACTATCATGCTGTCATGAGTTCCTTTAACCACTGATATGCATATGCTGATTCTTCCTTAATATAAAAAAAAACCATTTGCTGCTAAAACACATACTAATGTAAAGGTTATGAAAACACACAATTTGTAATAATTACACAATAATGTAATAATAAAATGATTTAAAAAATAATTACCAGCAAAGGCCCCAATCAGATACAAAAAAATGCCATTTAAACTGTGGAAGATCAAACAATTAGGTTCATTTGTATAGAATGAATCTTTATTTGTCAGGTTTACATACAATTTCTTCACATATCCCAGCTTGTTTGGAAGCTGGAGCCAGAGCAAAGGATCAGCCACAGGATGACACAACATTGGCTGCAGGCAGACCTGGAGGATTCTAATGGTCAACTGTTTCAGTTAATGGTCCAAAGCTGTACCCACTAGGCCACTACTGTCCCTCAATCAAAGTGAAAATAAGATATATATTTATCAGATGAGGTTCCTGGTGAACAGAGTGTAGATATCCAAAACATGAAACTGAATAAACATGTTATATCATGTACTGAAAAAAAAAACTATGAATAATAATGTCTAATGTGTTTTAAAGTAGCAGTGAAAGCCTTTTAAAGCACTGGATTGGTTTAAGCCTCAAAGTCAAAACTTGTCACTGTTGGACGCTAACTGCTTGCATTGTAATCTCTTTTGAAGGAAACTTTGGACATAAGCATCTGCTATATCGCACACATGTAAATATCTGCACAAAGGTGCTGTGTGAGGTGAGTAGGCTTTATAGGTTCACCCAATAAATGTCTTATAAAGGGCATTAGCAGTTTTACAAAGTGTACAGCAACATCTTATGTGTACAGTCTATGATTCATTTGAACTGATCGAGAATATTACTCAGATAAATTGTTTGGGTAATGTGCTTCCCAGCTAGCCAAACATGCTTAGGCAAATGTGATGAAATGGATTAAAGAATTAAAACACTTCTTGCTGAAAGGGTTTATTTTGTACATGTAACTGGGAGAACATGTTATACAACATGAATAAGAATAATGTTAGATTTCTGCAATGTGTTACACATACATGATTATAGGTATAAAATGTGTAATGAGTCTGTTCTGTTACAAAATCAAATATTAGCATTACATTAAATACAATATGTTTTCCAATTATATGTTCGTGTAAAACGGTGAAACAGTTGTATATCCACATTATTGATGTATATAGATTTTATATGTAAAAGTGTTTGTCCTATACTGTTCTTTCTTCCCACAAAAGAAAAACAAAACGAAACATAGTGTACATGGCCCTGAACTCAAGATTTATTGCAAGCCAGAATCGAACATTATGGTTGACCTCATGCAATAGTGGTATCTAAGTAATTAAGGTGAAATATTAGTAATGAGAAGTTTGATGGTTCAAGCCTCACCACTGTAGGTTACTTCCTCAGCCTCTAAATGCTTTGATTGTATACAGCATTTTTGATAAATGTAACAGGAATGTAAATAAACTTCTGACTGAGTTGACACAGATTCCCACAGATACAATGGAAAGCATTTCAAAATAATTGGAGGCTGTTGTAACTGTTAAGGGTGACACAACTCGATTAATTCTTCAGTCTATTCTTGATGATTTGTTAAATAATACATTTTATGAATCACAAGTACACAAAAGAACACACTTATACATTCCCTTCCCCACACTGTCATACTTGAGCACTTTTATCTACTTTCTGTTTCATTACAGATGGTCATAGAGCCCATGTGCTCAAGACCCAAGAGGTTCTCCTCTCCATAATAAAAATAGTAAATGAAGGTTGTAGCAAATAAGAGATATTTTTTAAATGATAAAAAGGTTGCAGAAAATAAAAGAACATGTTAAAGAACTGTTTGTTTTTTGTTTCATGGCAGGAAGTGTTTTTTTTCACTACATGGGTTTTATAAGTACATATACATATATAATTACGTATTTTGAATTCAGTTTTGTACCTCCAATTTACCTCAAACGGTAAACCCACATGGAAAGAACATGCAAACTCCACAAAAAAATGGACCTGGACCGCCCCACCTGGGAATTGAAACCATGACCTTCTTGATGTGATTTGATCATGCTATCCACCTAATAAAACTTGTGTAATGAGTAACCATTTCCTGTGTTGAATGTAACCCATGTGGAAGACATGATGGGTTTTTTTTCCCTGCAACCCTTTTATTGTTTGATATAGCCTTGTGTATCAGTGAAATTAATGAATGGCTACAGTGTGTCTGTCATGAATGTAACCAATGGTGTAAAATATGACATTAAAATTTTAATAAGAAAAAAAACAGAACTGGGGGAAAGAAAACTAGAGGAGACATGGAGTCAAACGAAAGACTGCAGGAGAGGATGGAAATGTAACTGTGGTTTAATTGGGATCAGATAATCAAAGAAATGAAAAAGAACTGAAACTAGGGGTTGGAAGAAAGAGAAGATAAGAAGACAAAGAGAAATGTTAGCTTTGGATAAGGGTGTTTAGAAAAAAGGAGAAATCAAATGTTGCATGAAAGAACTAAAAACTGGTTAAAAAGAGGACTGAGGAAAGAAAAAGAGTACAGAAGTTGCAGGAGAGGAAGATTAGTTTGATAGTGGAGCATTAAAAAACCCAAAGAGTAGAGAAGGATTGAGAGGAGGGTTGTTTGATAGAAGAGAATGGAGGCAAAGGATTAAGGGGAAGATTTTGCAGTAGGAAGGAGGAAAGAAAAGTTTGGGAGAATGCATTACGCAACGCTCTGTTTATTGCCACACGCCCCATCACTGCCAGTAAATGCAGGTCGGGAACAAATGGGGGCATGGCTTTCCTTTGGGGAGGAGACTCTGACGTAGGAATGATCGGGCGGGGAAAACCCCATGTTTGACTCCAGGGGGTGTGACCTAATCCACCACTTCCGGTAATTAACCCCTCATGCTCCGGGAGACATGGAAACTCCAGAATGTGTCAGTGTTTGGTAACATTCATTCATTCATACATTTATAGTCTGGTTTAGCCTGACCAGGGTCAAGCATGCATTATTATGACCTTCTTTTGACGGCTGCAGAGTGTAGCTCATGAAGAAATTCACCATTAGTGAACTGGCTTAGTGGGTATATAAAGTGTAGCCCAACTCTGACGGTGAGAAGTCACATGCCTAGAAATGTCTAAGATTGGTTGGAAGACTACACTTGCCCCCTAATTCCTCAGACCTGAACCCAGTTGAGCATCTGTGAGAGCATCTTGATGATCATATTCGCTCTATGAACCCTCCCCCACTCTCCTTCCAGCGGCTTTGGGATGCACTGCAGGCAGCATGGCTCCAGATACCTGTGGCAGCTTTCCAAGATCTTAGTGAGTCACTTTCAGCCCGACAAGTTGCTGTCCATGCTGCACGGTGGTTACTCAGGATATGAGCAAGTGGTAATGTGACTCGATGGTGTAGAGTTAATCAGGGTACAAGACGATTCTGCTGACTATCCTTACAAAGCAAAAGTACTTCTGCCTCTGACAGAACCTGCTGATTCAGATTACAAGAGTTTCCCGGCTTCCTATTTTTGTAAATAAAAATTAGGATTACTATAGTGCACCTCCAAATCCCATGCAATATTTATTAAATAATTTAAATGTATTGATACAGGTGATACACAGATTAAGTCTGGAATTACAACTGGTACATTTACAAGGTGTGAAAGAGATCAAACTGTTTTTTTTCATGTTTGGACTTGTTATATAACCTTAGAAAAACTTTCACTGGTTTTCTAGGATCCTTTCAGTTTACCTACACAACGTTACTGATCTTAAAGCAGGAAGCCCAAACATATTCATGTATGGGTTATTTTGGTTTAAGAACATATATCCTGTGTCCAAAAGGGTTTCTTCTGGGTTGTCTGATTTTCTCTTTACTTATACTGTCTTTTCCATTTGAATTCGTTTACAAGAACTTTTATGTTATAGAGAAAGCTGCACAACACAGTAAAAAGAAAAAAAAATGGAAGCACAAACCATCGTCAGACAGGTAGGGCAAGGCAGGACAAGTTTATTTGTTTAGCACTTTTCATACACAGCAGCAATTCGAAGTGCTTGACATAAAGAAATAATTAAAAGCATTAAAACATTCTGATCTAGTATTTCAAAAGGGCTTTTTGCTAATTACAAGAACAATTTTATACAAACAATAATTTTAATAAAGATTTTAAATGAAATCACCACAACAGATCAGAACAGTGATTAAATGTCCCCTGTTGTCATGTCCTACTGCGTTGACATGTCATTTGATTGATCTGTTGGTTCCTTCAAACTGACAGTCATGTGGCCACGTTAACAATGACTCACAGGTGGAAGTCCTTCTATATATCACAGTTTCATCTGCTGCTTTCTACAGAGCAGACCCCGCTTATAAATCCTCATCATTCTGGGGTTGTCAACGGTTTGGGTGCTAGGCATTGCCAGGATCCCAGGTTTGTGCCCAGGTTTCCAAATATTTCCTTTTTATAAATTTATAACAACCAGTTCTCTGTTCAATTCACTTTCTTTATTGTGGGCTGCAGATTTTTTTTGTCCTTTGAGTGTTAGTTTGTTTGGGTTATTTTAGCCACATCATTTATTTGTATTCTTGTGGCGACATGGTGGGTTGAACTGTCGCAGCAAAAAGATCCTGGGTTCGATCCCCAAGTGGGGCGGTCCGGGTCTTTTTGTGTGGAGTTCTCCCCACTCTGCATGGGTTTTCTCCAGGAGCTCTGGTTTAATCCTACAGTCCAAAAACATGCAGTCAGGTCAATTAAAGATATTGAATTGTCCTAGACATAACTTGCCACAACAAAGGCATTCTAGTGCCGGTCCCAAGCCCAGATAAATACGAGGGATTTGTAAAAAACTGTGCCAAATCAATAATGAGAATGAGTCAAAAGACTATATGTATATCAATGACCATTATATCACACTTTTGGAGAGGGTACTGAATGTTTCAACAAAACAATAACCCCAAATACAACAGGGTTAACAGTCGTATTTAATCTATAGGCCCAATCTGCCTTGTGTCAACAGTTTAGGGTAATAATGGTGATGTTCTGTCACTTGCACTGTCACTTGTATTGTTTTGCACTTTGTGTTACATGTTGCACTGTGGTCCCAGGAACATTGTTTCATTTTAATATGTACCTGTATGTATGTGAACTGACAATGAAGACTCTCTGGCTGTAATGGCTTTGCTCAATTAATGTACAGCTGGCATGTCAATGTATGTAACATCTTTTTGTAGCTTTTGGAACAACATCTGGGTTTATTCACTGCTAAAAATCATATGTATGTAAATCTCAGTCTGTGAGAGTTATTCTTTTGAACCTTGAATAACTGTTGCCACAGAGTAGTTATTGTACACCAGTAGTGTGAAACAGTTGTGAAAGTTGCACAACAAAAAAACTAAAGCCACTACGAAGGAGAAGGAAATTGTAAGTATTAAGCAAGCCAGCAACTCTGTTCTCCTCCAGAATGGGAAGTGTTTTGAAATGTCGCTCACACAAAACAACACCAGGTCACTGAGTGTATGGATTTTCTGTTAAAAATGGATCAATGACCTACAGCACACTTTTTATAATAAGTGTGAATTTTATTTATCTTAACCTATAAGCTGCACATCTCTCAAATCTTTGGTATTGGTATTGTAAACACTGTTTAAAGCACCTTTATTAGATACAATGGCTGCATTTTGGAATGGCTACGAGGAGAAACCCCAGACATGAGCACCAGTGTCTGTTGGTTAACCAGCCATGTCTGTGGCACTGCTATTTATATATTTTCATAAGTAAGTACGTAGCATTTTGCTTATAATTTAGACATGTCTAATTCCACCATTGAACAGTAAGCCCCCACAAATTTGTGATTCAGGATCTGTGGTGTTTCACAGATCTTTCACCACTAATATCCTCCACATTTGTATGGTTTTGTTGTAGCAATAAATAATTTTAATGTGATTGAATGCCAAATTATTTAAAACAATATAAATTTCAAATTTTGTGACTTAAACATTAGTAAAAAATGAGCTAATTTATCATTATTTATCGTTTTTTCATGATTTGTGGTTGTTCTTGGAACGTAACTCCTGCGCAAGTTGGGGCTCTACTGTATTGTCAATTGTCAAGTGTTCTTCCTTGCGCACAACTGTCCAACTGGGAAGAAGCAAAGACTAGCACATGTCCCCTTTTACTGTTCCATCAATCTGTCTCTTCACATGGAAACTGTAGGGCATACAGACATAAATTTGTTCATTCTGTGGCTCTGTAACCAACAATTTATCCTGACAGGGGTCAGGGTTGCTCTAATACATTAGGAGAAAGGTTGGAAACACCCAAAACAGGTCACCAGTTCATTTCGATTCATTGCAGTTGGAGGAAAAGGACTACCCGATGGAATCTCATAAAGACACAGAGAACATGCAAACTTCACACAGAAAGTACCATGGTCAGGATTTACACACATGACCTTGCTGTTAGGCCACAGCACTACTCACTCTACCTCCACGCTGCCTCAAACAGACAAATGTATTTTATTTATCCCCAACATTTATCATCCAAGCTAAACATTTACACTTGGTTTGTGTATGGACATGCACTTGTGTCTGTAAAGCATCAGCTCACGTGAGATTTGGTTGTTTATTAGGATTTTAACATAATTTTTACACTGGTAACTTGGTTACTTTCATGAGGTTTCAAGGTTCATCGGTTCACTAGATTAAATCAAATGCAGACGTAAATGTTTTGAACTTTGGGAACTGGAGAACACGAAGAAAATCCATGCAGACACGAAGAGAACATGCATGCTCCACAAGAAAAGGGACCCAGACCTCCCCATCTGGCAATCAAACCCAGGGCCTTCTTACTGAGATTTGAACCCTGAGATTTGAGTCTGGGCACAAGGTTAGAAATAATCCTAGTCATCAAACATTTGCTAGTAATGTCAAAATAATTGTATTACTTTGACTATTATGCCTTTGGGCGGAGGGAAGTACCCAGCAGAACCCAACATGGGGATGTAAAAAAAAACCTTGGATAATAATTGGAGGCACCTAAGTACATTTGTGTAAATAGGATGTGCCCTACAGTTGACTACAGTGTCTGCGGGTGGCACCAGCTTCATCACGACCCTTCACAAATGCATGAAGACAGAAACCTCAGATCTCTGCGTTCTCACTCGAGCTCTTCCACACCCTCTCCCCCCATTGTTATGCTAATAGCTTGGTCTTTCTAGTCTCTCTGACTAACTGGTCAGCACCTGTCTGTCAGGTTCTTTGCTCAGCTCACCCTCCCACATGCTAGTTTCTACTGCTGCAGTTTTGAGAAGCCCCATACCTGGAGGATCAGACATGCATGTCAGCTGCGGCAATCCAATGAACTAAACAGGTTCAACCGATTTTCTATCCAAATCCTACCCGTAAACCACAACCGACAATGATACAGTATCTCAGTGTGCCAAGTTTCCCATGTATTCTGTCTACAGCACTGTGATGCAACATCTTAAAATATGTTCTTAAAAAACATGAGCTTTTCCGAAACCCTGGCCAGGTTTCTTATTTCATTCGGAATGTGGTAAATTGTTGCTGTGGTAAATTATGTGGTAAACTCATCAATAAGATTAAATACAGGCATGCAGAGCCTTATTATGTGCTTCAACTAGGTATCACATACTCAGTGCTTAAAAAAGAAAAATCTAATAAAAGGATTCATTTCAACAATTAAATAACTTAATTAAAATAACTTAAAGCTGTATCATTTAGATTTATTTTAAGATGCACTGTATTTGGAAAAGGACTGTCTGGAATGGGTCTACAGCCATTTTTTGTTTGGGATATGATTAATAAAATTGTCCTTATTTCTTTGTGTAATCCTATTTATAGTTTAGAATTTATGTTCAGTATTCAATTGTTGGTTAATTATCAGACTGGTGATCCTTCTACTGGACCAAATAATGATGATTATAATAATAAAAGCAATACTAATAATAGTAATAATAGTTAAAATAGTTACAATAATACTAATAATAAGTAAATGATACTAGCCCACTACAGTAGAACTCATAGGTTTCTTTCAAATGGGTGCCAACAAACAGTCATAATTAGTCATACATCTGAGGTTTGGGAATTGCCGAGACCCTGTGGAATTTTGGGGGAATGGTCTCATGGAGACCCTGGCAAGGAGAAACTAGTATAAAACATGAAAATAACAACAACAACAACAACAAGAATAAGAACAAGAATTGACGTTACATAGAGTTACTTTAATATAAATTATTCCACCCCCAAAATAACATACCACTGGCTGTCAGGTGTAGGTCAGTGGATTGGTAATTCATTTTGCACTGGAACAGATGAAAATCCATAAATAACCAGTAATAAGATATTCGGCTAGCAATGTTTTTTATAAATCAGTTCATATTTAAATTAGATTTAAACACACAAACACCCACTACTCGGCCTTCCAGAATAATAAAGAATAATAGAGTGGAATCCAATGTAGTTTCTCTTTTAATGGTAGTGGTGCTGATCAATGACCATGTAACCATTTAGCCCTACTGTTGCTCTTATAATGATTGTGGATATATTTTGTTCTTATGATATAGTTGTGTAGTTTTCATGATTTCTTCTGCTCACTTGTGTTTGTAATGAGTAGTTGCAGTTTTGTTGAGTAGCAATTGGGGCGTTGTTGGTCCAGCCTTGACCCTGGATCTGGAGAGCACTGAACTTTGTAAACTATTGACAGTACCTGTGTGCTTTAGATAATTCTGCTTTACTGCTGACTGAAATGTACAAAGGACAAACCTGTAAAAGGCCCCGACAAAGCTTTTCATATCTTAAGAAGATATTTCTTTGACATGAGATATCATGCACATTAATTGAATGAAATCCCAATATATATGCTCTGCTATTTAAGGTGAATGACTTTGTTATGATGTACATTTTGGCATTAGATTATTAAAGACTAATCATAGTACTGTGTATTTTAAATGATATTAAGTATATTTATAGTTATTGAAATTGTCATTTTGTTGTAGTATTGTAATATTAATAATTCACTAATTCACACTACTTTCTTCTAATTAATATCACACATGATGACATGTTAGAATTATTATGTATTGGGTTTTTTCACTGTTTGTATTGCTTTATTGTATTGTTTATGTGGTGGCATGATGACAAGAGTTCCTGATGTACAGTTTTGGGCCTTGTTTTCTGTCTTCCTTTGGCATATTCTTCCCAAGTATTCTTCACCTCTGATAACAAACAGAAGGCTATCTCACACCCTTAGGTGTGGGTGAGTGATTAAAATTGTGGGTGTTCCCTGTAATTATCTATCAGTGTCTGATTTATTAAACAGAAATAGTAATTAGCTTAGTCTGTGTATTTAGTGATTTTATTACATACATTACATGACGATCTGCTGTAAAATAAGCAGAATTATGTGTCTAGTAAAGTGTCTAAGAGAGCTTTGAGCAGTGATAGCAGTGACTCAACATTGTGGTGGAATTTGTTGCATTGTGTTTACCCTACCACAGTCATTTTCTAA
>JAYDZF010000002.1:9297663-9310793 GCA_034509105.1 Microcambeva barbata
CATCTTATTTTTAATATAAATGCCACAATTAATGGCACCAAGGGTTAAGCATAAACCAGACCATCTCAATGGAATTCTAGTCATGACTTGTTTAAGATTTGGCGGGAGCATCAGAATCAATTAATTAATCAATTAATTAATTAATCTGACTATACTGTGAGGAAGCCTAGTGGTTAGAGCCTTAATTTACAAACTAAGGTTTGAATTCTAGTTTTATCCACTTGTTCTAAGCCACTGTTGGGTCCTTGTGTCCAGTAACATTACAGTAAAACATGCTGGAGGCACTATCAAAAGACTGGGAAGACATTAGAGACCAATATATACAGCCAAACTGCAGATAAGCATCCCTGAAGAAAACCTCCTTTAAATTGGCTTGACAGTTAACCTTTCAACACAACAATACAGGGACAAGGACCATAGAAATAAAATGTCTGGTCTCTAAATGTCCTTGAATAAAACCAGTCAGATTTTGACTTAAATTCCTTCTAATAAATTTGGAGAGACCCGTTCACAAAAGCCTTCCATCCAGTTTGAAAATGTTTGAAAAGATTATCCATTAAAATAGATTAAATTGCCAATCACCATCTCTGGACCACTAAATTTGGAAAGATGAAAGCCACTGTTGAGTAAAATGCTTATGACAACCCATTTGAAATTACTAAATGGCATGTTATGAACTCTGTAATCAGAACAAAAAGGTTAAATCTGCTGTAGCTTAATGGAATTTGCCATTGCCATTTGCCTTTTTTTAAAAAAAAAACAGTCAACATGTTGAATGTAGGTGAAACAGCTGGAAAGGGAAACTGAACACAAAAAAGTTCAGAATATCTTTTGTCTTTTTGATACATGTTGCCCAAATGTACTGCATGTCAGTATTTTCTGCAAGGTAACACATGTTTATGTGAGAAAGAGGGAAAAAAGTGTGGCTTGCACCAATTTGATTTGATTTAATATCTCAGCATTTCTTTTCAATTTTTTTCCACATGTTGTGGGCAGTCAATGTGCTGCCAAGCACAGAGCAGGTGAGTCAGTTTTCAATGAGCAACGAGTAAACTGCTGCATACATTACGTATCTATAGAGAGAGATACGGATCTCATGAATCCTACAAATAATGGAGATATGGTACTGTTTTTAAATCTGAGTTGACAAAAGATTGCTTGCCACGCACTCAGGGACGAACTTGCCATTTGGCATAAAGTGCATTTTCTTGGTGAACCTGTTTGGGAAGACAGGCCAATTTATATATTGGTCTGACAGGCCCATAAAACCAGTAGATCAGCAGCCCGATTGACACTAAGCTGCCCCAATCACATTGTTAAACACAATTCTTAGTCCCTTTTGCGTTGGTACTTCCTGTGTCCTTCCACTGGCCCTTGAAACAAGCTTACTGACAGGGGGCTGGACAAATCATATCTTGTGCAGTGTTGTGTAGGATGAACATTATGTTATCCATTAGGATCTTCTGAGATAGAGAAAAAGGCAAGGAAGGCACAGAGAAACCAAGAGAGAAAAAGAAACTTGCTATTCAAGCAAACTCTGACAAATGTTCCAAAATTACACACGTTTGCCACAGCAGGGTCTTCATCAGCTCTTATGTCTGATGATAGTGGTGGTGGTGACAATGGGTCTAACACTGACACAAGAACATGTAGCAGAACCGTCATAAATGATTAGACATAGCCTAGTGGAATGGGTACAGGATTAGTAATCCAAAGGATGCCGGTTCAGACCTCACCACTGCTAGGTTGATGTTGTTTGGCCATTGAGCAAGGCCCTTAACCCTCAATTGCTCAGACTGAATACTGTAATGTAAGTCACTTTGGATAAAGATGTCTACTAAATTCTGAAAATGTAAATGTAGAATCTTCAGTAAGCTGGACTGCTTTCAGGACATTTAGGCTATGCAATGGGTAAGCTAAAGCAACACAACCCCTTGGTAAATCAGATATTAAACAGTTTATAATGTAAATGCATGTAAAATAAGCTAATAACATCCTTACCACTAGCGGCTAATAAGACATTGTGTACACTGACTGAATGAGAAAATAAGTGTAGGTGAGTACTTTTATGTCTTCCAACTTAGTCTTATATGTGATAGGACTTTTTAAAAACTACCATTCACTAACAAAAACAGTAAGTCAGTGGGCATGATTCTATTTTCATTATTATGCTATTAGTTTTTGTAGGGTGATTGGTAGGGTAGACCAAAGCAAAGCTACTAACATACTGGCAATATACTGAAATGAAAAAAAGAAATAACTTTTTCAAAGTATTTAATTTTGTCTATTGCCTATGTCATGCCAATGCAGAAATGTGTGTCTAATTACAAAAGAATTCAACAATTCAAAGCATATTTGTAAAAAGTTAATTCAGGGGTTCAGCTACATCAATCCTTAAATTACACTTTTTGGAAGTATTTAATGTATCCACTTTCACTGACACCCATTGACTAATTGCATGGTTTAAGGTTCATTGTTTAAAAGAGTTGCACAGTTGGTTTACGCATTCAAGAGACTGAAAAGACCAGAAAGGTGCACCTTAATGAATGTGGTGGGCTGATCTGATTCAAAATACCAGGGCCGATTTTTCGTTCCAGTCCGCTTCTGGACGCACTATCCATCTAAATGCTTTGTTTGTTTTGTGAATCCATTAAAACTAATATTCAAAATAAAAATAATCTATGGTATTGTATAAAGTGTACTTGCAAAGGCTAATGCAAAGGGTTCATTATAAGCTTATCCTTGAAAACTGAACACCATAGAAACACGAAGCTCAGTTCGTGCTAAATTGTTATTGAATCTCAGTGTATGTCTTCCAAAGCTATTACACCTAAAAAGGGGCAGATTTTTTGCTTTAATAAACGAATACCTTGAAGAATACTCCCACACACTCAAGTCAAGGTCTCTTCTCTGCATCAGGGCTTAGTTAAAGGAATTCAGTTTTATATAATTCATTGTGCATCCCCGTTGAAGCATGTTAGCAATTTCCAAAAACAAGCAATACAACAGCTGGATACCATGTGAATGTTATTTAACCAATGGATTTCTTTTATACTACTACTGTATATGTTTCCCAAAGTTGAGTTATTGATTTATTTATTGATCCATGCTATTTTGGTAAGAACTCTCTGCATATGTGCACTATTGCTTAACTTCCAGTCTCAGGACTTACAGAACATCCGTTTTTTATTTGAAGATTTTTGGTATATATTTGCAAAAAGTGTTGGCTGACTGATGTTAGATGAAAGTACAATTACAACCACAGAAGGCACAATATTCCTTCTCAAACTGCCTTTGTATTTCTTTTAGTCAATGATGCCAATCACAGTGACAAAACACAGTTATTGCAGCACATGGGCTACACTAAGATACAATTCTTAGGGTAATAATACACAATCTGTAGTACCAGACACACTGCTAAATTGTATGTTCAAACAGCTTTGGTTTTGATTAGTCACTTCACCGAACTGGGTCTCAGACCTCCTATCAAGTCAACATTTCCTGTGTTTTTTTGTCAAAAGTGGTGAAGCAACACGGAGACCTTGATTGTTAGGTGATCTTTGTCTCAGCCTTCATCAAGGTATCCTGTAAGTCATTTACAGTTTTTTTTACTCATGGTAATAATAAAGTTGCAGAGGTCACTGGATTTTAAGGATTTCTCCAACACAAGAAATCATATGTGTTGCCCTTTTGGTGAAAATGAATCACCTCCTCATTCGTTTTTGGGAAAACCTCATGATTTTCTTTTTTTAAATCATGTTATAACTCAATCTTTGGCAAGCCGTCAACCATGCATCGTGCAACTTGATTTTGAGGTGTGGATTTGGATTTTGCTATTTTAATGATGGGACAAGTATGCTTTGCATGGTGCAAAATGTGCAAAGGGGATGTACAAAGTCTCTTCATTTCTCGTGGGTATGTTTCCCTCTCTCAGTCTTTAATCTATAGCCATTGTCCACTAAAATTAAATCATTTTATTTTGTATTCTGTTTCTTGTTGATGTATGGGTTGATGTATGGGTTTGTGCACTGCTGCATGTGCACACACGTTAGGCACATACCTCTATCGAAAATTTACGTTTTCAGCATTTTGCAGATACCTTTATCCAAAGTGACTTACATTACAGTTACATTATACAGTCCTAGCAATAGAGGGTTTAGGACCTTGCTCAAGGGCCCAACAGCAGCAACTTAGTGGTGGTGAGCTTTGAACCAGCATCCTTCAGGTTACTAGTTCAGAAACTTAACCACTAGGCTACTTTTTCACAATGATCATCTGTTTTTTTGGTCAATAGTGTTTTCTGTGCCCAAGATATTTTTCTGCATATTTGATTTGCCACAGTTTAAACTTCACATACCCACCAGACTCACCCATCACTGCACAACATTTTTTGCAATTATATACATTTCTCTTGAAATGGTAGATGAATTTATCATAAGCACATCTATAGCAGGGAAAATGAGTTTTAAAGGTCGGTTATTGAGACAAGTATGGTGTACATTCTCTAAAGGTAGAGCTGTGACTTTCTTTTCAGAAAGAAAAAAGCTCAATAGAGAGTCTGTAGATCTTTGGCATTTAAAATCTGACATGAACTAAATAAAAAACCTAAGCAGGAAGAAAAATAAATGTCATGATGTATTATTTAATCATTTTACTTTCTAAATATTATATAATGTAATAAAATGTATTATAAATGTTATGTATATAATGGTGGAGCTGGTCTTTTTAAGCATTTGCCACTACGCCTACTGGCTAGTTCAGTTCATTCACTTTAACCCCTTATTCTACTTAGGGTCAGGGAGGGGTGCTGGAGCCTATCCCAGCTCTTCAATGAGTGCAAAGCACAAGGTGTCTCCAATCAACATGGTAGCATGTCTTTGGACTGTGGGAGGAAACCAGAGTACCCAGAGGAAACCCATGCAGACACGATGAGAACATACAAACTCCAAACAGAAAGGACCCAGATCGCCCTACCCTGGAATCGAACCCAGGACGTTCTTGCTGTGAGGCGACAGTGCTACCCACTAAGCCACCGTGCAATACAAAAAAGAACTATGAAATGCTGAGTCTTTGATTGGCATAGATGGCCAGTGGATCTCCAGTTTATCAACAAAAAAACTGAATTTTTTAACACAATGTACCTCAAAAATATTGGAAGGGTTTTGCATTTCTCCATGATGCCTGTCATCTTCAATCCCTCAGATGGCACTGTATTGAAGACATGCCTGTAGAAGAAGAGAGTATATGTACTACAAAAAATGATGACCCAGTACTGCTGGAGGAGAAGTGGGACAAAATAAAAGCTGTCACACTAAATCACTTGGTATTCTCAGGACCAAAACGTTTAAGTGTGGTGAAAAGGAAAGGCAACATTACAAAGTGGTAAATACTTTACTGTCCTCACTTTGTTGGAATGCATTGCAGGTCTGAAATGCAGGAATAGATGTTTAATATGAAATGAAATGTTGAGCAGACAAAACATGAAATATCTCAGATTCATACGGACACATTTTTCATACTACCCCAACGTTTTCTGATTAAGGGTTGTAAATTGGTGTAAATTTAAAAAGTATCACCTTTTCCACCTCTCTACTGGAAAATGTAATGAAGCTTTGGTCTTGCACTGAAGTGACTGCAAAGCTTTTTATAATTATATATTTTATGAGAGACCAGGTTCTGTTTTTAATATTCATTTTGGAATAGCAGTCTTGGTTCATTTTTTCTTCACCATATACCATATTAATTAGACCTTTGTATGGTGTTCACAGTAGGTTCTGACAAAAGTAGGTCCACACACACACACACACACACACACACAATCCGGTATATACTGGAGCACCAAGAGTTAATAAATACATTGCAAGCAATACATGATACATTTAATTATTTATTTCAAGTTTAACTAAAAAATAATGTAATAACAAAACGTAAGAATTCATGTACCAGGTTTATACATCGTCACTAGGCAACTACAGAAACAAGATCCACCACTGAATTTTTTCCCTGCTTGAGCCTTGTAGCTTTGTGTTTGTGTAGGCACATTCTCACTATCCCAAACATTCAACAGAAGCACACGCTCGATCGTTTGGCAGGAAAAGATTGTTTTGTTAATATGCCCCCAAACCTTTTGGATGCCTGTTTTAATATATGTGTATTACATAAAATATAACTCAGGCACTTATACAAAGCATCACTATATCTACTTCTAATGCACACATAAAAGGCACTGTCAGTGTTAATAGCTTTCTTTAGGAAAAATACTGCCTGTTTGCCTGCTAAATCGGGTGTAGGGGTAAAAGTAAAAGTAAAAGTAACTGACTTAAAAGAAAGGATTAATGTCTCTGTTGCTCCAAAGAGAACATGCTCAAAGTTGATTTTTTTGTGGAAGTAAATGAAATACAGTAGACCCTTGTTGCCTAACTGTACCAGTTTGTAGAAAGCAAGGTCTATAAAGAGACATAAAAAGGGTAGTTTAAACAGACTTCAGTGCACTGCCCAGAGCCCTGACCTGAGCCCTGCTGAGCAGCTTTAATGTTCACTCAATTAACTGGAACATCAATTATTCTTTTTTTATTCACTATTGGTGCCTAACCATAAAAATGCTCTTTGGGCTGAATAGGCACTAACTCCTATATATAGAAAGTCGTGTAAAACACCTTCTCAGAAGAGAAGTCATTTACCTCAAGGTCATGGTAAAGTGTCAAAAACCATAACTTCTGCTACAAGTGGCATGAGACACAAGGCACTTGAAAAACAAATGTGTGTGTGTGTGTGTGTGTGTGTGTGGCCAACCGCAGCAAAGCGATGAGACATGATTGAATAAAAAAAAATGGCAACTCATTATTCAGCTGAACTGTTCATTGCGTTTTACAGCAAACAAAAAATGACCTTTCAACATGATGAGATTGTAAAGCTGTGAGTTCAGCAGACTTTGAGTGAGACAGATTTTTTGTCTCTCTCGTACACATCAAGAATACTGTAGGTCAAGAACACTGTATTAATTTGCAGCACAATTTGCGGTAATGCTGGCTCCTCAGGCCGAAAAACAGGAACCCATCTGGTCACGGGTGTAATAGCTGCTATGTTGGAAATCCATTTTTTTTCCTTAAAATGGCAGAATGCATGACATAACACCAAAATAAACACAGTAAATCATTGTGGTAAAAGCATTAATATTTGTGGAATTGGGAAATTTCATGAACCAAGCAAAAAAGCAATGTTCTCGTACAAATAAGAGGATAATACAACCATATTAACCAACAAACACAAACATCATTTTATAACCCTTAAATTGTTTGCTAGTTTGTGTACATTTGGATCAACATTTATACTAATTTGCAAATGTATGATGTGGAATTTATAATAAAGATTAAAAGTCTTGTTTTTTAAAAGCTGAATTTAATAATAATTAACTTTTTTTCCCTGTATATTGAGTGTTTGTTGCAAATTAACTGCTCCCCGGGCGCCATGGCTAGGGCTGCCAACTGTTTCGGGCACGTGTGCTTACTGCCCCCTAGTGTTAACTAGTGTGTATATGTGTGTTTCACTTCACGGAATTGGGTTAAAATGCAGCGGACGAATTTTACTGCACAGTGATGAAAATAGTATTCTGCTCCTTAACTTTCTACTTATCACAGGTTCTCATGAACAAATTAGCTTGTTCCTCCAGTAAACATGAGTTATTCTGAAACCATGATGCTAGGCTGTATGGTCTGGTCTGGCCAGAGTGATCATCACCAAACATCCATGTTATGCACAAGCTGATTTATTTTTAATTGTCTCTTTTTACCACCACAGCCCACTTCTGATTCTCTGGTCATTTAATTAACAAAAATCCTACTCAGGCGGCCGGTATAATAAATACAGATAATTATTCAACAGCTGCTAAAACATTTTTGTTTGACTCTTTCAATATTACATTCATTAGGACAGATGACTCACAAGGACAAAGCAAAGGTTACGTTGTTAAGTCCATTAAGTAAATTAATGCCTGGACATTAACAGTGGCAACATTGTATTGGCTTATTAGCATGAAAATACTGCAATAATAATTATTGTAACACATAATTACATCCCCAATTGCTGGTTGGCCTGAGGACACTGAATCCTACTTTGATGTACATGGTACACTGAAAGTGTTTTAACACAAAGAAAATTGTAGACTCACAAAAATACACTTGAAACATCGTACTAAGCATGTGAACTATCTCTCATACTGATTTTTGTTAGAAGAATTTGGTTTCCAAAATGTAAAATTTTAACTGACCCCAACTAAAAATGGTAACTCTTGTCAGGGTCATGGTAAGTCGGGGATAATTATTTGAAATTCTTTTAATTATTTATCCACAATTTTAGGCATGTTTATTTGTAATGATTTCACCAATTTGAAAAGTATTCAAAAAATGTCTTTCATCTTGATTGTGAAGTTCAACCAACAAAGAAGAGGTTTAATTTTGGTATGCTGGAGAAAACAACAACATTAAATTTTGGCATCTGTACTTTATCTTTCTAAATACATTACAATTATTATAGATCAAATTTGCTAGTTCCTCTGGTAAACCTGCTTTTTTCTGACACCATGATGCTTGGCCTGATTTGGTGTCATGGACTAAATAAAGAACCGTCCTGGGAGAGCACGTTGTCCCAGATATAACATAACTATTGGAATAAACCACACATGGAAATTCATGTTATGTTTAAGGTTCCATGTCTTTCCTTTTACTGAAATATTTTTGTACGTAAAGGAGTAAAAGTCTCATCCAATCATAGTTAATATAGCAAAACAAAGAGATACTGCAATAACTGCTTAAGGGATTCTATAAAATACAATATATCAAGTGTAAACACATATGAGACCTAGTTATTATGTACTTAGTATATTGAGGTTAAATGTAATTACAAGTTTGTCAGTTAATGTCAATTTGTTGGAGTTTTGTTTCAGTGTTCAGAAATAAGTAATATTAATAGAAAATCACAAATGTGCCTTTACAGAAGTGTAATGTGTAAACTAAATTTCCTCATGTAACTCATTAAATTACATGACATATCTCAAGAACATCCCATTTCTCCATAATAGACACAGCAAATTATTATTGTTAAAGCTTCATCATTCATCAATTCTGGTACAAAATGTTCTGGAACAAATCAGAAGGTAATACAACCTTGTTAACTAGCAATCCTTAATATCATTTTAAAACCAACTGACTGTGTGCTAGTTTGTGATGGCATTTGGAAGTAATTAGGTAATTAATGCTTAAATATTTTCTGCTGTTTTAACTTCATTGTAAAACTGATTATTATGTTCAAACATGTATACGATAAATTCACTGTTGTTTCACACAGGAAATTCAACATTTGATCTTAGTCTTTGTGTTAAGTAAAAGCAAAAGATTAGTCTTGTGTTCATGAACCGCTATGCAATCATACGTTTTCATGAACACTGCAGATAATTTTTTCAAAATCTTTTCTTACATATGGAAGGAAAAATCTAGATTATACAATGACAAGAACCTCATATCAGAAGTGACCTAAAGCTCAAGGAAGTTAGGATATGACAGTGTTACAATACACGCCTGCAAGTCCACCTCTGAACAGCACATGAACAGCACAACAGCGCTCAATCAGAATTTACAAGTACCTGACTTCAGATCCGTAATGATGCTGTGAGATGACCTTGGACAAGCAATAAAATGACTTTAATTCTGCAAAAAAGTGTGGGCCAGAATACTTACAGAAGAATGAATGATCAGGCCTCAGTGAAATTTCTTTTAAGGTCTTAAGTTGTTACATTTAAGAGTGGCACAAGACATTGTGGCTTTTTCACATGGGTGATACAGATTTTAATTAATCTTTTTAATCAATGTAATAATCATTTAAACCTATGTGTGTTTAATAAATTGTCTAAGGGGCACATACTTTTCATAACACTGTAGATGGCAGTAAAGCCAAGTTTTGGGATGAAAAGTGTTGTTAAATGCATTTAAGCACCATGTTTTTATAAAACACAATACAAATGCGCACAGACAACCCAAATTTCAGAAAAAGTGATGTGTTTGTTCTCCTGAACCTATTTCTATCTGACCAAAGCCCAAATTTCTAATGCTGTCTGAGATGAGCTCATGCCCACAGAAAGGAATTCACACTGCCCAACAGCTTAGTGGTTAGGGTAGAGGACTAGTAATCTGAAGACCCTTAACCCTTATTGCTCAGACTGTATTATGTAACTGTACTGTAACTGAAATACCAATACTGATTGTTTATTTGTTTGGCAAACATACTTGTCAGCTATGAAAAATGTACCTTTACCAATCTAATCCTCTCTGTTCCTGCCACTGAGACTGACCTACTTAGGGAGATTGTACTTTGACCCTGGATTTCTACATTAATTACTTATTATAGGCCTAAACTAGTAAAACACAGAGGTAGTTCAGTTTTTAATCATATTTAAAGATTGTTGCATAGCATCAGGGTCCTGGAGACCTAGATCAAACCTCCTTTAAGTGTACTGTCTGTGACAAATGTGGCATGTTCCTCACATTTTTACATTTTGTTTGTTTGTCAAAAACACTTTTCAAAAATTGAAAATGTACCGAAATTTCCAGAATACTAAACTAATGCTTAATGGTAATATTATTAACAGAAACAAAAAAGAGGAATGGAAAAATTAAAGCAGTGGTCAAAATAACAGAAACAAAGTAACAAGTTAAAGACAAACAATCTTCAGCTCACAATAGGGAAAGAGGGTACAAAGGAGAATAAAGCTACATTGAGCACCTGCATTAACAAATTTACTGTCGTGGTACAAAAGTGATGTCCAAATTATACTCCAACAATAAAGTGGTTCAGCTCTGACATCGGTTTCATGAGAAAGCGGTTGCCAAAAATAATCACTTGTCGAATATCTAAGAAAAAAACCCTGATAAAGAGAAACTCTTTAACCAGACATAAATTAACACTCAAAAATTTACAGGTGACAAGATAAACAGATGTGTCATAATAAAAAATGTTATTTTTGTTCAAAACGTATTTATAAAATTTATTTTTCTTAAAATAAGTTTAAATGTATTTTTTGTTAATATAGAGTTTATGTGCAGAGTATTTACTTTGCGTAGAAAGAATTGATATTGATCAAACAACCAGCTTCAAAAATACTGACACAATTTTGTATTATTATGTCACAAAAACCTTGTTTGTGGCATAGTTAAAGCAGTGCAATGCAAAATATATAATTCCTCTCCTTACATATTGCATTTTGTATCACACATTTATTAACATATATCCTGCAGTCCAAAAACACACCTGAGGTGAATTGGAGATGGAAATTTCACTGTGATCAGACGAAACTTGTCAAATGAGTAACCATTTACTGTCATGGATGTAACCAAAGTTTAAAACATCATAATGTCAATAATCAACACGTGGCATCTTGTTCAGGGTGCATACACACCTTGAACGTATCCCTATGATAACCAAATGTGACTATTTGCTTTAAATATGTGGGTCTTTAAATACTGTTCATATCAGAAACACAATCCTGCAAAAATTCAACTTTTAGTTAATAAAGATTGTTTCATTGCATTCATTGCAGAGGTGCATCCATTTATATTATGATACAATGTTCACAGTTATGTATTCGTGTTCACCAGGGTCGTTTTTTTTAACTACACAGGTATGTATTTCGCAATACTACTTCTTAAATGACCCACCCTTTCGTCCTGGGTCAACAATGCGTTACCCTGTAAAAGCGCATTTGACAGCACTAACAGGCACTTTAGGAGCTTATCGGTTTCCCACGCTGATCCTACTGAATTGCACAATCTCTAACGCACCGACTGCAGGCGCAGGTAGGCAGCTGCGACTGCAGAACTCACGCCAAAGAGTTAACCAGTAATCCAAGGGTTAATCTTCTGTCCCCGTCCTAAAATAAGCAGAGAGCAATGTCAACCTTTTACAGAAGGGCTTTTAACGCGGAGAACGTTGAAACAAACACGATGTCTTTCGCCATGGACTTGCTGAAGTTTTCCAAGAAAGTGTGGTGCGTGCGCAGACAGCTGGTACTGCTGTTAACACCTCTTCTACTCCTACCACTGCTCTACAGTCTTCCTGCAAAGGTACAGAACATTCCTATCTACTCAAGCAACATAAACATAAAACATCATTTAACATAAACAATCAATTCTCACTGCTGTTCACACCTGTTAATGCTACCTGCACAGTGGTTATGATTCACTCCATTAATACACAATTAGACTTAAGTGTTGTTCACAAACTTACAGCACATACAGCAGAGTAATCTTCATTCATTTAATAAGATCAAGGCAACACAAGTAAACAAAATTCTTTTAAAACAATCATTCCATTTAGTGTTATTATGAAAGAAAGATAAAGGCTCTTTTTGCTGAGGAATTTTGGCACAATCTTCTCAGTAGTGTTGTTTTAATTCATCTTTATGGGACATAAGCTACAGTAACTTATTAGGACTAAATTTTTGTAGCTTTTGAACCATTCTAGTGAGTTTGTTTGTGTGCTTACTACTACACTTGAGCTTTCAACAGACATTCTTTTGAGGACATTCTTTTGATAGAAAGCAAAATAACTGGTTTCAGTAATTATGATCAGTCATCCAGGTTTCACTGAAGCTTAGCAGCCCTGGGCCTTACACTATGTTTGAGGTTCTTAAAGTGGTATGTGGTGTTGGATTTATGTCAGGCAGAACAGGACTTACGTCTTACAAAAAGTTTCACCATTAAGCCATTAACAGTCATACCTAAATATAATTATCTTGCAGGGGTCATTTGGGTGTTTTTGTCAAGTGGTTTGCACTCTATATGTCTTCCGGGCATGTCATTTCTATCCAGGGTGCTTCTTTTTTAGGATTGTGTACCAAATCTAAGACAAGTCAGACCTTTAATTCTGTAATTGTTTGGCTGGATTATTGTGTTACCTCCAGGATAAGCTGTCAATAGGAAGAGTGGAAAGGATTACCATCCTTCAATGTTTAGTCAATTTGTGGTTAATGCTCTCACAGTGGTTTGCTGAAATCCCATCCCAAACTCTTTCCAGACAAAGTTTTATTTATTATTTTATGTTTTCGTTTTGTCTGGCGTTTGTATTTTAATCTCTCTGTAATG
>JAYDZF010000002.1:9912256-9923767 GCA_034509105.1 Microcambeva barbata
CCACCCCTTCTGACAGATGGACAGCAAGTTTGATAAGTGTGCATGCAAATCAGCATTGTGTATGGAGAGACACACCCTGTTCAATGTTCTCTCCATCTCTGTGCATATTCCATTAATCAGCCAGCAGAGTTTGCAATTACATTAGTCATAAGAGATAGACCCTACCCATTTTCCCCCCCACCCCCTATATGAACAACAGGCCAATCAATGTTCATGTCACTTTTCAGCCCAGGTCGCAGAAAGAATTGCTGCACCATCTCAGTTGACGGTCAAGAGGTTTTTTAACAGCTAGTGGGTAGTCCTAATGTACCAGCTAATCTGTGTACATGTGTAAATTCACTGGCAGGCAATACTTAACCAGTTTTTGTTTTAGACAGGTTGTGTCAGTTACATTATCCCTTTTTTGTCAGAGTTGAGATTTTAAAGGTTTTAAACCATTAAGCGTAACAGCAAAATACACAACAGGCATTTGATCCATGAATCGAATTCAGTTAGAATTGGTAGTTAAACAGTCCCCCTCCAAACTGTAATATTGACATCATGGCACATAACAATTGATCAACAGTAATCTCCACTGGCAGGTTTTAAACTGGATGCTCTCAGATGGAAGGAACAATGGAGCTTAGAGTGTCACAGAGTGTCATCAGCAGGTTGCAACAGAGATACAGTGAGACTTAAAGAGTCACACAAAGGCATAGAAGTGGACGTCCTTTGGCCATATACTACACTGATGACCGTGTCATTGTGAACAGTGCCCTGCGGAACTGGTTGATGAATGCCACACAACTGCAGGCACATTTAAGGGTGGTGAGATGCACCCAAGTGTCCCATCAGACCGTTCGTGCTATAAATGCATCATTGTCTTGCATGGGCAAGGAAGCATTTACGCTGGACAAGGGACCAGTGAGCCTCAGTGCTGTTTACTGATTGAATACAATTCACGCTGAGCAGAAATGATGGCCGCCACATTAGGCAATGTTGTTGGCTTTTGTTTTAATACATTGCTTGAGATGAGGAAATCACTATTGCATGCTTCTACTTAAATGCCCTACTTTCATGATATAACATCACTGTAGCGTCAATATTTATATGTTTTCCACACAAATTCCCTGAAAGCCAAATATCCCTACCCTTTTTGGGTATGAAAATACAGAACTCACAAAATCAACAATCAGTTATTTACATTTGAAAATAACTAGTTCGTTTCTCTGCATTGTCCACCATATTTGTTATTATTATTATTTTTGTAAGAAATGTTGTGCTGCAGCGAGAAACCTTGTTACTTATACAGTTTACATTTTAGCTACCTACAAGGAGCATTTTAAGGGATCTCATATTTCAGTCCACCAACTTCTTGGGAGTGTGCAAAGAATGACATCAAATGCTGTCTATGTAGAGAACTCACTAGTTGAAAATGTCTTCAATTAAATAAAAATAATTAGTTTTATTGTGAAACAGAGTCCATATCTTTGTCTATCTCTCTCAAGTGTGTTTCAGAGTGTTCATTTGATGAACTTGGATCCAAAAAAGCAGCGTAACAAAAAGATTTCAGCCAGCATGTGACTGAGGCAGCAGAACATGGCTGTAATACATATGGGCATCTTAAAGGATTTTCCTCCCCTCTCTCCACACAGCACACTCTCTACACCCTCACTTTTGCACACTAAAGCCTGCTTAGAGTGTTTAATTATATTATGTAAGCTGTAAGATCAAGGCAGCATATTGAAAGGCTTCTCTTGAGTATGTCACTTTGTGTGGGGGGATTCAGTCTCTTATCCTCAGCCTCCGGCATTTACTCTCAAACTCATTTTTTTTTTCTCCATGATATCCCATTTTCTTGTTCTTTCTAATTTATTTCTCCTCCAGATCAATGGATATGTGTCCTCCATTACAACCAATACTGCTACTTTGAAGTATCCAAGATCTGTGAACTTTAGAGTTATATGCAGCAACTTCTCTTCTTAATCAAGATCTAAAAACTGCCGTTGAAAAAACTTTGGTCTTGAACATATGATATAAATGTTAAATTAACTTCCAGGAATACACTTTTTTAAGGACCGTAATAATTTTTTTTTTTACTACACCTTTTAACTTTAGTAATAGTTCATTACTGGATTGTGAAACCTGTGTACACCTTACTTTTAGAAAAAAAAATGACATTACCTTTTATACCAAGTTGATAGAATTGCTACATTAACTGCACAAACCTATGGAATTCCAAAAGGTTCATGAACTTGTGTTCCTCATAGTCTTGGCACTTTTTGTGTTTCTAACATCAGCATGACTACTGATAATTTCGTTTCCATGGCTGAGCTGCCACACACAATCCTGAAATTACCATATGCATCATCACACATTGATTGAAGTGGTAGTCTATTGAATGGATGAAGGTCCTAAAAGGTTATAGAGAACAGATTTCTGCCTTACAATTCAGAGAAACTGGGACATATATAATTTTGAATACTCTTTTTATCACTGTGCATTAAAGGTGCATCCATGCAGTGAAACACGCATTTAAACACTAGTGAACACTAGGGTGCAGTGAGCGTGTGTGCCTGGAGTGGTGGGCAGCCTTAGCCTTGGCCCCTGTGGAGCAGTTAGACGTGACCTGTCAGCTCTGGGAATTGGACCGCAACATTCTGATCACAAGCCTTTGTTACCATTTGTAAAACACACTATTATGACTCCAAATTCCTTTAATCTTCAATTTGTTGGATAATATTTAGACACAACTGTAAATTACTTTGGATTAAAGTGGCCAGTAAACTACTTGAGGACTACTTAAACTTAAGGAAATGTTAATTATGGATGCAAAGTAAATTGTCCATGCATTATACAGGCATCCCTTCAACCTGGAACCTGTTCTAGAATACATTACATGGTTTTGTTTAGCAGTTCAGACATGAAGCAAAAGAAAGTGCTTATTCATCCGATCACTCATCGATTCACTTAATTTTAGATGCTCAATAGAAAATCTGCAAACACCACACAGAGACTATGTATTAGCATGCTTATACGATAGCCATTAAGTAAATTAAGAATTGCACTACATATCATCTAGAGAGTAAAGTTGAAGTAACATGTCTATACTGTGAATGCTGCTCAAGCGATCCTTGGTTGGTACAACGACAGCCCTCATAAATGTACACAAAGTATGCAAGGACACAGTCATTTTCACAAGGTTAAAGAAATTAATTCAAAATACTTTAAACATATTCAAAACATACTCAAAAACCATCATGTCATAGGCCATGAAAAGGCCAGCTTGCATGAGAAATTTCCCTTGTAGGATCAGGAATATTCCCTATTTGTTGAGTTCAATATTTTATTATCATACCATTAACAAATGGGGCAGAATATGCATTATAAGGCTGTCCTACTATTTATACAGCAATTATGTTAGTTATGTTAGACCTCTGTATTGTAGTATGCTGATACTGTTTAGTTTGGGTCTGTAAACTCTAAACTTATTATATAACAAAATGTGGATAAAATGAAGTGCTGTGAATACTTTTCGGATGCACTGTACCCCAACGAAAATGTCAATGTCTCAATAAGAAGAAACGTATTGTTCCATTCATGGATCAAACACCTAAAACACTTGAATTTTGGTTAGAGAACAGCAAGTACGGAGACATGGAACAGTTTGCGATTTTTGTTCTTTTTTCTATTTGTTGGTTGTTCTATATTTAACATATTTTATTTTTGTTAATGGGCGGCACGGTGGCTAAGTGGGTAAAACTGTCACCTCACAGCAAGAAGGTCCTGGGTTTGATCCCCGGGTGGGGGGAAGGTCCTTTCTGTGCGGAGTTTGCATGTTCTCCCCATGTCCTCCGAGTACTCCGGTTTCCTCCCACATGTAGGTACCTGTGATGGACTGGTGCCCCATCCAGGATGTTGCCTTGCGCCCAATGAAGTGCTGGGATCGGCTCCAGCATCCTTCCCCAACCCTAATTAGGATAAAGGGTTAAAGACAATGAAGATGAAGTCTTTTAGTTAATTTATAATTGAATTGCACATATTTTAAATGTATTCCATTATTTGTTATTTATTTATTTGTTGAGGGCATGGGGGACTCGAGTGACTCAACTGAAACGAATGTGTCTGAATCCTTAAAAATAAAGTGGATTTACCAACACGATTTAAGTTGCTGCTTACCCCAGGGTAGCATCTGTCTTATATTAATGTGGCAAACATCATAAATTACCCTAATAATAATTATTCAATATGTTAAGCCATCTATTGATTCTCCCATAAACAATTGCCAGTAAATGTTAGCTTTGCCATTGGGTTGTTACTAAAATTACATAGTCAAGTCACATTAATATTATATTATTATTAAGGTGTAGCTCGTATAATACCACCCATGACTGTGACATGTCACATGGCTTGAGATGTCCGAGACTGGTTGGAATATCATGACCAAGACTTCAAACTACTAACCTGGCCCCCTAATCCTCCAGACTTGAATCCATTGGAGCCTCTGTGGGACCACTTGGATCGTCTTGCTCGCTCTACAGATTCTTCCCCAAGTAACTTCCATCACATGGGGGATTTAGTGACGTCAGCCTTGCTAAAGAGACCTACATCTACATTATTGAGTCACACCCAGCTTGTCTAGCTGCCTTATCAGATGCACACTCCAACAATAATAACTCAATAATAATAAGAAGACTTGACCATGTCTAATTTCCATTACCATAAAACAGTTTGAAAACTACCTGTTACTGCCATTTATTTATTTCAAACCGTGTTTACATATTCATATTAGCTCTTATCCAACGGTAATTGTATGTTAATTTCTCAAGATATACATTTAAAAAATGCAGATTCTGTTAAAGTATCTGGGATATTGATACTAGTGTTAGTGTACCAAAACCAATACACATTTTTCCTCCCTACTTTATTTGTTACATTATTACAATATCTTCAGGCTCTCGAAAATAAAAGAAAAATGCACACATACCTCAGCTTAGGAATTATGCAATTATATAGCCTGTTCAGTGTTTGTGAAGTAATTTTCTGCATTCATTTTCCCTGATTGGCCCCAGCGGAGCTTACAGCCAGTTAAGTGCAATTTGTTTACTGTAGACTTTCGAGGAGGAATCGTTTTATAGTTGGGAAGGGCTTTAATAGAACTCCCTCCTCTACTTTCATTTGCACCATACTAGTTGTATAATAATTGCCAATTACAGAAGTCTTGCCCTTTGGGGGTTCAGGCAGGAAACAGAAGAATGTAAAATTCCAGCAAATCTGTGTTTAGGATTTTGTAGATGAATTTGAAATGAGAAAATCAGCAGTTTTACACCCCCCCCCCACACACACACCTGTGTGTGTGTGTGTGTGTGTGTGTGCAGTTCTTGTGATATTAGAAATGTCCCTCCACCCCAGTGCCACTCTCATGCATGCAATATAAAGGACAAATTGCATGGAGGGTACAGAAAGACACTTTTAGCTCATTGGCACTACACATGCTTGTGTTCTTTTGAATTTCTCCTGCACAATATGATTGTCCTCAGGTGTGGCATTTACTGTAATAGAAACCACACAGTCATTAATAATCAATTATATAGCTAAAGATACAGTGGCATGAGCCAGCAGGCCAGATAATTTGTCTCACACTTTTTACTGTACTGTGTAAACAGCTTCATGGTTAGCACGGAAAAATGCTGTAATAACAGATGAAACCATGGACCCAAAATTAACATATCAGTGGTGCTCATTATTATTGCCTCCCTGTATGGCCTACTTTACTTCACTAATTTGCAAACACATGTTATGAGGGAGGGGGTTTAGTAGCCAGCAAGGTCAAAACAACAATGCTAATTGACCTAAGTAAGAAGGCACCTTTCCTATACAACAGCATATTCAGCTAACTGAAACTGAGGGGTTTGTGTTGTCCTTTAAAAACATTGCATGAATGTATATGTAAAATATTGCATAGATGTAATGAAGAAAATTAAAAAATAGAATTAAATATAAAATTTTAGAAAAATAAAGTAAAGAAATGGAAACAAAATCCGGAAAAAAATCTAAATAGCAAAACCATTTAGGAAAATTTTAAAACTTTAAACACTAAAACATTAAAAACTTTGTTAGAAATACAATATTAAATAACTGATATTTTTACTAAGCGATGGTAACCAGATGTTTTGTGGTATTAAAACCATATTCCTATGATTCAAATGAAGTAAATAATGAGCAATTAATTATTGCAGTGGATTTAAATAGAGGATTGCAGATTTGAACTCATTTGCCATTATTGTATAGCATCCATTGCTCAAATAAATTATGAGAACACATCACATCTCAATGAATTAAAGATTCAAGTTGACAATCTTTTGTGAATGGGTGAAAAGCAAAATAACAGACAATGGAAACCCATAAAGGTCTGGATTCCAGATTTGCTGATTCCAAGCAAAATATTACAATCATAGACTAAATTAAATTCTGGAAACTCAGTGTTACTTAGTAGTGTGTAACACCCCCACTTGTCTCTGTGAAATCCCAGGAATGGTTGGGCATGCTGCTGAAAAGCTGGCAGATGGGGTCCTGGACTGTTGCTTAACTTGATGCCATCAGATTCACAGATACTTTAAGTTCCAGAGGTTTTCAGTAAGAATCAAGTCTGTGGAACATCAATGGCATCAATATAATCATCCGAGCATCATCACCATGGCATATCCAGACTCTTTCAGCCTGGTCTGTGAAGAGAAAGGGGCAATGGTGGACCTGCCAAATCTGGTGCTCTCTGTAATGCCAATTGAAATGCATAGTGCTGGGCTGTGAGTACAGGTCCCACTAGAGACCACAATTTCATTGTTATAACCAGTAGGGACCCTCTACAAATCTCTCTAATGAAATTGGGATTAGGCACAGATCAAGACAAATGATATAAAACAATATTTATTTTACTGTTACTGGGAGCACAGTGTCCCCATTAATATCAAACCAAGAGGAGCAAGTGCTAATCATAGAGAAAATCAAAGATCCACTGGCTAACACTACCTCTAACACTACCCCTATTAAAAAATGAGGGAAGCAGGATCATGCTATTGGTGTTCTTCTCAGGAGCTGTATACGGGAGACTGACAAGGATTGAGGGGTGGATAAAAACAAGCAAATACAGAATAATCCTTGGGGAAAAAAAAAACTCATGCATGCAAACTCCGATTGAGGTTACAGTTCCACTTCCTCCACAATGAGTGTCCTATGGCAAGGCTCCCAATGTTCCTGAGTGGCTAAAAGAGTATAAAAAGGAAACTAAAAGCATAATAAATAAAAGTATCCTAGTTATGTCATGCACATAAAAAAACAAATTAAGTAAACCTATGAATAAACATTTTTTTCCCTTTTTACCAGAGGGAAGGTAATATATATTTCTTATTTAAGAGTTTTCCATAGTTCATCAAGTACAAGGACCTTACATGTATTTTACATGGATGTGAACATATTATTGTAAATCATGATTTGGTAGAAACGATAAGCAAATATGAACAATGGATCTACAGACGGCATCCAATGTGAGCGAAAATTATTAGTACCCCAAAGAAAGATGGAAAGGAAATTGCATACTTCTATTAGTTATTATGAATTCCAGGAAGCTGTGGGAATTGTATTGAATGAATGGTCAGGGAGCAGGTCTGAGCTGAACACTCCATTTACAGTAACCACATGAGTAAGTGATTACACCTTTTTGAAGCCCTACAGTACATAGTTTCCTTCACCGATACCTTTTCACCGAGAAAAGGATAAAAAATATCACTCAGGTCCAATGTTAAAATTGTATTTTCATACATACACAGAAATATTAAATGTAACATTCTTATGTCACTCTTCAAGTCCAAGTCCATCTTTTCTGTCAGTGCCATTCTCAAATGTTCATATGTTCACAATCACATTTTTAAGATTGCTCCCAGCAGGCATTTGATTGAGAAACTAGTCTCATTCAAAACTGAACAAGTGATAATGGGATTAATGTTTGGGCACAGGCATGGTAATAGAGTTATTATATAGACCGCTAGCTGAAGAATACAAAGTGTATAAAAGCGATGGACATTACTTAATAAAACATGTTTTTTGTTCCTGTGTGACTGTGGAAAGAAATATGTTGATGTAACACTTGCCTAATGCTGGTAGCTTAAGCCAGTTCCTCAGCTGTGAATAGGCTGTTGATTAGCACACAGTTTGCTGCCAATGGAAATGTCACTATAATATTTTGTAGCATTTGCTAGGTGCCAGACTTGGCATTAGTAAAGAATGGCTGGATTCTTTAAAAAGTTTATAAATAAAAGGAAGACAGACATTTCCTAAAATCATTCATACAATATACTATCCCAATGAATCCAATGCATCTATTGATTATTATTGTAATTGAGTATTCTATCCATTATCCCAGCAATTAATCGGATAAAATGTCATATTCAACATAAAGCTTTAATGTTTTATGGAGGCAAAAAGTCTAAGTTAAGGAGCAACATGAGCACATAGTCACAATATATCAGATGGACAACAAATATACATTTATTTAATCAAATGGCAATTTAAAGAAGCTAATCAATCACCCAAGGCTTATTGTCTGCTGAGAATGGTGGCTCTCAGGTTATTAAGGTTCTCAGGTACAGATTTATGAGCCTCTACACAGCGAATCAGCTGATCATATAGGTTTTCTATTGGATTCAGGTCTGGAGAAAGTGCAGGCCACTCCATTTGAGGTACCCAAGTCTAGAGTAGCCATTCCGTAATGATGCAACCTCAATGAGTTTGAGCATTGTTGTCCATAAAGATTGAATTAAGCTTGTGTTGTTAATGCAGATGCACAATGACTGAATTAATGATATTTAAGGTTATTCAAGTAATATGAGCTAATAATTCTGATGTAACACCTCCATTTATGATTAAAAGAATCTTATTGAGGCTGATGTATAAAACAACCTTTATTTTTCCAATATTTAAAAACACATTACATGAACATTCTCAGAATGGTGGAGCAGAAGGGCACAGTGCATTGTCATTGTTCTTTTTAATATAGTTCAGTAGTTCAGTTTACACATAACATAAGTCTTTCAATGTACTGTCACCCCAACATAAAGCCAGTACACACAAATTATAAAAAACATACATTTAGGCACACTAGCATAATAAAATGTCAAACCATCCAAAAAAACTCAAGGCATTGGCTCCAAAATACTACTGTCACCAGAGGGGTGGACCCAGCTCAGAACCCCAACAAAATTATACAATCCATATTTTCTAAAACCAAAGGTATCACTGTGGGTACACAGGCTTTGCAATGCATGCAAAGACCCAAATCATCAAAAGTTTTGGAATACTTAAAACTGTCACAAAACACTACACAAGGCTGTCATGTTATACCACAGCAGGACCAATACGTTGTTGCATCTTTATATCATTTCATTAAGCTGCTTAATCGTGAAGATCCTGAAATACTGTTTCTTAGTGAGTTCAGTTAATGTGAATGAGAAGCGGCTAAAAATAAGCCTATATTGTTCCATTAAACTGCTTAATTGCAGAGATGTTGTAATACTATACTGTATTTCTTTGCGACTTCAGTAATCTGCAATGATTTGTGTGGTTACTGCAGCCATCAACGCATTAGAAACTTAGCAGTGCTCAACACTTTCGGTACATGGCTCAGAATGGGAGGCAAGTTGTTGAGAGAATTTGAAGTTAGAATCTGGACTTTTTTGTCTTGTTGAACTTTGTAAGTTGTGGCTTAATCTATTAAATTTCTGGATCAGAAAATCACAATCACATGTTTCACTTTATTGTTGCCTTCAATTTAAAAATCCCTACCAGCTAGGAAAGCTACATTTAAGACATTAGCAATACTTTTGACATGTTGACAAACTTTAATTACTTAATGTTACTGGCAGATGCAATAAGACCCCCAGTGTTAAGACCAGGTAAATCTTCATTGGATTTCTTATCATTATTACTCATACAAATTTACACCCACTTATCTTTAGAGGATCCAATAATCAAACAATTTCCCCAACTTTCATCCCACTTCAGCATCACCCTTTTAATTTATATAAGCTTTGACAACTACATTGTAATTTACATTTTTAAGTATTTTCTTTTATGATTATCATATAAAGAGTTAGACACAAGTTGCAGAATCAATCTAGTTGTTTTTTATTTAAATTTAATTTAATGAGGACAGTGGTAAAAAAGAAAAATAAACCAAAAGAGAACTAAAAGTCAGCCCTTGTGGCAGCTGAACTGCTGCAGGAAGTGAGATTTGAGCCTGGGAATCGAACCGTGGACCCCCCAGGTCGGGAACATGACGGGAACCACTGACGAACCTGGAGGTCCACGGCATTGGCAGGTGTCATGCAGTGATGGTTGCTTTATCTTCGTTGATCACACCTGGTCGGGCACTCGCTCCTGTTTAACAAACCCAGGGATGCGGTCCGAGGGCTGGCCAGCATGGGAGAGGCATACGACACAGAGGAGAGGATTACATTGGGGCCATCGGATACCGATCTGTCCTTGGCAGCCAACAAGACACCTGCACACGGGTGATGCATGCCTGTCAAAAAGAAAGTGTTGACACCTGGCTGAATGGCAAACCCGGCTTTTTAGGGGAACACAGGTGCGACAAATCAGCTTAGTTAAGGCTGTTCACCCCTTAAACCACTTTAAAAGGGGAGGGCAATCTGTAATGCAGACCACCTTGAAACTTTGTAAATAAGTTCTATTTATAAAAAATGGTAACAAAATTGTACAGCATCAATTCCCAAATTCCAAAGCAATGAGGTATCATTCGTGGGTCAGCTGGAACTAAGCTGAAGCATCCATCTTAAAGCAGGAAAGGATTTTGGATGAGCTGTGCATGAATCAATGCCAAGCGAGGTGACTTAATTAGCACCACAGACTACATATGCAGAACCTGTACTAAAGGCCAATTGGGGAGAGGTGATAGAGAGGCTCTAAGGGAAGAAAAAATGAACCAGAGAGCACTCTAGCATCTCAGCCATTCTCAGCTGGCATGACCTCTTGGCAGACACAAGGGAGAAGCGATGCGTATAGAGAAAATGCCAGGAATGATGAGCATATGGCATCAAGTAAGAACAAGCAACATAAAGTGCAAAATAGCCATGTTTGCTTTTTTACCATCACGCTATAGCCGAATCATCTGATTTATGACTGTAAATGTGTGGAAATAGACAAAAAATGCATGCTATGCTTGATTACATGTTTAATTTAACATTAGTCCTCCCACTGCTTCATTGTTGGCAGTAAAAGAACAAATATAAGCATAAGGTTTTTATGACAAAGTACATAACCAAACAATTTGAATGCATTATCTAGTGTAAACAAAACTGCTGTTCATGGCTGCGGAACAATTACAGTGAATTTAGAAAACCATCTTACCCAGTACCAGCGGATCTTAACCACTGTCCCATCATTGATCCCACCTCTGTTTTAAATCCTAGCATCCCCAAAATTATTAAATTAGATTGTTCTAAATAATCAAATGTTAAA
>JAYDZF010000002.1:9970982-9983781 GCA_034509105.1 Microcambeva barbata
AGAGGGCTAGGATCCTTGCTCAATCTCCCCATTATCGCCACCAATCATCAGCCATTATTGCCACCTTTCAGTTGATAATCCAAAGCTCCATGAACAAGGCAACCCCTGTCCCTTACAGAAATCCTCAAATTAACATCCTTAGACACCTAAATAGACCTATGTGTGGCACTGCAATAGTAAATGAATAAGACAGGAGTGTGTATTTGAAAAAAAAGATAGCAGAGTGGTATTTGGGGCCCACGGTGCTGCCCAGAGTCCATCACTCAGCTCTCAGTTCAGTTTTTTTCCCTTGCTCTATAAACACCCACACAGCCCATCAGAGATTTGCTAAGTCTAAGCTGAAGGATAAGCACATAGTTATTTCTGTGGCCAAGAAAATGCATTTTAGGGGAAAAACAATAAAATAACCTTTTTTTAATCAATTGTGTCGCTCTGAGGTAACATGTCATCCTTAACATGTATTGTCTGTTATACCTACAATATGAATTGGAAATATTTAATCACACTTTAACCTTGTTTTGTTATGGGTCAAACAGACCTGGCTTAAGGTATCAAAATCTTAAGAATGTAAGTCCTTACTGAACTGTGATCTGTGAGCTCTAACATTGCACTAAATTATGATTAAAATATTTAGTATTTGAATGAACCATGAAAAAAACAAACAATGATATTTGAGATTTCTTTGGTTTCTGGCACTTTTAATGTATAATTAAACATGCATTGGGTCCATCATTCCCTAAGAAATAAATATAAGAAGTTCCTAAGAATTGAACATAACAGGATGTATTATGAGGTGTAAAATTGAACGAAAACAGACAACAAAAACTCTCAGTAAACAAACAAAGAATATCTATTGATAAAGGAGCAACTTTATAACCAAGCTCTATTGATTTGGAAGTGTTTTGGGTATTTGAACATTTTACATTCAACATGCCATGCTGTTTCTGTGAATCCATAATGCCTGTTACCAGTTCGTGCATCAGAAAGCATCACTGTGTCATTGCTGAAACATCTCCATGCTTAACAATGGGGATAGGATTTTTCTGGTCGTAAGCGTCACCTGTTTTTCACTAGACAAAGTTCTGATCAACCTCAAACCTATGACCATACAATTCCAGTTTTAATTCATCACTCCATCATGTGTCCTCGAATATGTAGTCATATTGAGTTTCTTTCTGCTATATTCCAGTCTATCCTTTATGTCAGGAGTGGTGTACATTGTTGAGTCCAGCTTTGAAGTCCTTTACTGGTAATTAATCGGCTTATAGTTTCCACTGACTTATTTGCCCTAGCTTTCCACTGGTCATACCACAAGCCTTCTGATGTTCTGCGTTACATTTACATTTTCAGGATTTAGCAGACTCCTTTTTAATCAGTGACGTACACTGCTTCCTAACACTAAACACTAAACTAAACAGTCTAAAAAGCATGTATGGATGTATAGGAGTTATCCATTTTTTAGTCCAGTTTCTGAAATAGTCTGTTGTGAGTTCTGGAAGGTCATCATCGCTCACCTCACCTGATGTCATCAAACCAATGTGATTGTGCAGGAAAGCATTATCATTCAACAGATTCTTTAGACTTCATATTCTACAAATTTGTTAGATTTTAAAACCCTTGAGTGCATAACTGGAACTGCAAATGTTCATGACGAAATTGGCTAAAAAAATAACAAATAGCAAATAACACGTGTATGTAAACTTGCTAAATGTTTCTCTGAACCTCTCAAACATAGTTTACACCCTAGGTCAGGCTGCTGAATAGATAGGTAATGTGCTGATGTTCCATATATCAACCAGGGTAGACTTGTGTCATTGCAGGACTGCGCCTGGACAGACATGCCATCGTAAATCAACACACACACAAAGAGTCATGTCTGTGAATGAACACTTTGTCCTATCCTTGTTTAAAGTTCCTCTCTACCTTGACACTTCAGGAGTATTTGTCTTCATCTCTGAAGGATCACCATTAGGTCAACAATGTGTCATCACTATATTTGAAAAATCAATAACAGACTGGATGTAGTAGTGGTAAATTGCACGACAGTAAGACCTCTTACATGTTCTGAGAACATTTTCCCATTTCACACAGCATTCTTTTGAGGATTTGATAGACATTTCTCTCAAATGGTTATGTTTGATCCAGGTAGGTCCTGTTTGATCTATTAGTCCTTGATTAATTAAAGGGATTTAGAGACCACCAGTTAAGTAAACAACAAGACACTATGGTGTTTACTACCACCATAATAAATAATTAAATGGCCAGTTAGTAAATGGATTTGGAAATATGCAATTTGTCAGTCAAAGCACATGTAGGTTCCAGCTGTTGTACTTTAGGGGGTGTACACAAGTAGATTTGTCTGATATTTATGTGCTATTTAGGAGTTATATGTTTAACAAATGATGTTCTAGTATTGGTGCATGCAGTTCTGTACCAGTTGAAGTTTATGGAGAGATTTGAGGGTTGGACCAAAATGAGAGAGTGTTACATAAGAGAAAACAGGCAGACCTAATGATACTTTTGACATGAACAGTGTAGGAGGGACTGTTATATAGGCTGGTGCCAAACTCATTTAAAGGTACAAACACAAGTGAATACTTTCAGCTGCTGCCATTAGGGGTCACAAATGCGTGTCATGGTCTGCATTACTGATTTGACATAGTTTTTAAGCCAGGTGCCCTTCCAATCACAATCCTCCTATTTAACCGTGCTTGGGACTGGCACCACAATGCATCCTTGTGGCTGGGGTGGTACCCGCATGACAGGAAACATTCAATCACATTTGTTTTCATCTCTATGGGTCAAAGGAAAATAGATATATAAAAGTTTTGAAAAGTGATAACTTTCATATTTTTACATTGTTTATACAATATAAGTTCATTTAAGTAGTATAAAGGTTTGTACTGCTCAGTAACATTCTGGACCAAACCTGATCAAGCAAATATTTTGGAAATGAGCCATCTGGATAAAAAAAACAGACTGAAAAAATTATTTATTATTCAATTTTCTCATGACATACCACACATCTGTCACATGATCTGCTGATCTCCTTAATTGGTGTTCCAGACACGACAGGATATTTTAAATGAGAGGTGCCAGTCTGTGACTGTGAAATGGTGCTGTTATTCTCAGCCTGTTGGCTACGGGATAAATATTTAAGAGTTTAAAATCCAGAATGAGCAATATGTGGAGAAGTAGATTGCAGATTGCAATATTTATTTCCAGTCGGGTGTAATACATTTCTAGTATCAAGGTTGAACCGAGTCCAAATTCATCTTGCTGTTGCTGTCAAGCATTTATGGTGGGCTTAGCCTTTGAGCTGGAGAGCAAGAACTTATTTGTGTAATGTCTGACTATTATTGCTTTATTGATTGCACTACACAGGTTTGTTTTGTGATGGCTGATCTTTGTGTCATTAAATATGGCTGTAATAAATCTGCTGCAATTTTGATAGATGAAATCCAAGCATACAATCTATGTAACATTTTTATTACAATACTGGTGTTTATGCCAGCTGAGCTTAAAAGTACGGCAAATGTAGTCATATGTTATGACTAATCAGTGGCCTCAAATACCAACTAAACCAATGGGTACCACTGTATAAAAACATTGCTATTTTTGTTTTAAATATATATTCAACTGTTGCGATCAGTCATAAAATGATGACCACCTTTGTGTTGGTCCCCCTTTTGCTACCTCATACACTACAGGTCGAGATGTTTTCTGACACCGTTCTTTCAAAACCAGCATTAAATGCTTCAATAATTTGAACTACAGTAGCCTGTCTGTTGGATTGGACCATATAGACCAGCCTTCAATACACATTGGCATCAAAGAGCCGAGTTTACTATTATTCCTTCCTTGGACCACTTTTTGGTAAGTACTATTTATGGATACTGTTTTTTATATTGTTATATTTTCTGTAGTAATGATTTACTACCAAAAAGTGAGAACAACTAACCATGAGCAAGCTAGACAGTTCATTCCAAAACCATTAACGTGAAGCTAAGCGTGTGTGAAAATTACTGTCCATTCAGTCAAAAAACATTTGTGGGGATAGACACTTAGTATACCGACTTAGAAGGCCTGGTTTCTAAATATTAAATTATCCACATGGTGTGCCGTTAATGCTTTATAGACTTTGCTTTGTGCACAAAGGTATAGTTATTCTGAAACAGGAAAGGCTTTCCACAGATGGTTGCTTGAAAGTAGCATATTTCTTTTAAAGCATGTACATAAAACACCTTAGTCAAAACTTATGTTATAACAGAGTGGGGCTAATTTCAAAGCATCAAGTGGTTTCCCACATGTCGGAGTAGACTTATGTTAGTCTATCCTTTCCTTAGCTAGTTATTGTGCAACCTGCTGATCTCGCCAAATGGGGGCAGCTTGGGCCTGGTGGTAAGAGAACTAGGTTTGTGATTGGAAGCTTGACTGAAGTGCCCTTGTTCAAGTGCCCCAACTCCTAACTGCTTCACGGGAAACGTGAAAAGTTTGCCCAGTGCTCCGGGCACGTGTCCTCACTGCCTCCTAGTGTTCACTAGTGTGTTTCACTGCACAGATTGGGTACCATTATGGAGGACAAATTTGTGTAAAGCACAGTTTTGATAAAGAGTGTACTAAAAGAATGTTGTGTTTTATAGAGAACAAATATGAGTGAAATTCTGTAAAATGTGTGTGCTGATGTATTCCGAAACCTCCAGCTACATTCCAGCTATGCTCCCACTCAACCTATATCTTGCATTCTCATTGGTCATTCAACAGTCTTTCATTCTTGTTCCTGTTGTGTTATATTTGATCCAGTATGCGTACCTGCAATGGGTCAGTTCATTCTGTTCACACTGTATAATCCTAGCTAGGGGAACATTTGAAGAGAGGTGATATGCATTCTGTTATTTCAACCAAAAAAAGACCCAGACCACTCCACATAGGAAGCAAAGCCAAGACTTGTCTTCTTGTTTCGAGGGGACAGTTGCAAGTTTTTAGGATCAAGTTTAGTCATGTATCTCCAATTTACCTCACTAACACATATTTACACTGTAGAAGGGAACTGGAAAACCACACAGACATGAAAACATGCAAACTACCCAAAGAAAGGTCCCAGACTGTGAATCGACCTAGAATCTACTTGCTTCAAGATACCAGTGCTCTACCCAATGAGCCGCTATGTCCATATCCTTCGAATACATGCCTGAACACATCAATGGTGAGGAGATGTTCAGACCATGTTTTGCATAAACTTTTTAGGTCATGTACTATTACAAGCACAATCTCTCAGGGCAGTGTTGACATGAGCCCAAAAACTTTAAAATGACTAACTGTCTACTGCACTGTCAACAATGCTTTTTATGTCTTAATAAAAAGGTTACATCTAAAACCGATAGATTTTTACTCCTTTTGTAAATTGAAGGGTCATAAAGTTTAGGCAATAAGAGGTCTTCATTTTGAATGTTTACTCACTGTGGTCACTATAGAAACTATTATAAATATGATACCAAAAATCCTTGCTACTGAACAGCAGTGCAGTTCTGAAAACGCTGACACAATTACAGCACTTTATTTGACAAGATGGTTTATGATACAATGCAGACTACATGAAACACTTAAAGTGATGCAGCAAACTGGGAAAAAATGAAGCTGGGTAGCATCCAAAAGGTAAATTCAGTCTTCATAGATTCACTCATCAAAATGAATGTGCCTTATTTATTATTTCTCAGTACCAGTCAGGCATTACCTCTATGCCATATTATTTGTGAGAAGTGCTGTGGGCCAGCATTAGTAAATGCATGGTGACAGTAGAGGTAACCTTGAGCGGGCTAGCAAACCTGGGGGCTGTATGTCTTCATTTACTAGAGTATCTACAGATGGCAGGGCAACCGACAGGGAAAGAGAGAAGGGAAAAGTTATTTTCTGTGCCTAACCTTTGGGAGTTATTTTCTGTGCCTAACCTTTGATTGTTATCTCCCTCCTTGAATAGCGTCTGTGCAAGCGTTTGTGTGTGTGAGTAGTGAGGGCTATAGCGTGATCTGCAGACTCTTTTCCAAGCCCAGATGTTTCATTACTGGTGAGATTATCCACATGATGGCCAAGCATGGTGAATCCACGGTGGATGTCTATATTTAGCCTAACATGAAAGATTGGGCAAGTCAGCTGGCAAAGTAGAAGAATGTAAGCAATTTTACAAAGTGTCATTTCTTCCAGCACGTGGCATATCATTTAATATAGCGACTTTGTACAGAACATGTTGGCTAGCCCTCCACATAATGGCTTACCTGACATGCCAGAGACATAAACAGCACATGCCATTAGTATCTTCTTTTCATTTATTTTCATTTATATAAAACATGCTCTAATGCAAAATGCCATTCCTGATGCAACCTTGGGCTGAAGACGGAAGGCTGTTTGGCCAGTGCCTATGGTTTTCACAGTCTGAATATTAACAGACAACGGAACAAACACAAACGCAGGACCTTCATGTTGTGAGGCGACAGTGCTACCCACTTAGTCACTGGGCCGCACATATTATTATGCTACTCACATATTACAAAGCAAAAAAAATTGTGATCCGAGTGCTTATGATTGCTACATGGTTGTTCCCAAAATGCTGGTTTAAGTTAATCAGACATGGCTGACATTCTGGAATGCATACATACAAGAGTATCTTACAGTACACAGAATGATGCAAGAAAATCAACACTTCAAACTGAATACGGCTTTTTAAAAACTATGTTCTGCAGAAAAGCACTTGGAGCACAAGGCATGATATTACATCTAATTGTAGTTAATGACACTTATTTTTTGTTTGTTTGTTTGTTTGTTTGTTTGTGTCACAGCAAAACACTCACTGATGGTAGAAACACCTTGGGCAGGCAGGCCAGTCTTCCACCTTCCACAGACAAAGCCACATGCTAATATTTTGTTGGATCACATTTAGCTTTGACTACTGAACACATTCACTGTGGCATCGTTTCAACAAGCTTCTGCAATATCACAACAATTATTTCTGTCCAGAGTTGCATACTTTTAATATTCTCTAGTCCACCCAAGAATGATGGGTCCCTGCTGAGTCTGGTTCCTCCAAGGTTTCTTCCTGTAATTTTAGGGAGTTTTTCCTTACAACAGTTGCCCTTGGCTTGCTTAACAAGGGTTTTTTTGGTCTGGTGGTCCTAAACTCTTTAAAGCTGCTTTGTGACAATGTCTATTGTAAAAAGCACTATACAAATAAATTGACTTGACTTGATGAATGCAGATAATTTGCCGAAATGTTTGCTTAGTTAAATCTGGGTGGCGACCTTTGTCTTTTCTGGAATGGGGTGGCAGGAAGTTCATATTATTATAGTATAAAATGTTACATGTTTAACTCTAACAACTGACCAGAGGGGCAGGGTGTTTTGTAGGTATGTAGAGGTTCATATTTCACACAGACATAAAAAATAGTAAATGAGTGCTTTATGAAGTCCTTCATTGGCTCCCCGTTTAACTCATCCAACAATTAATTCCTTTGCCATCACTTTTATGATCTGCAGCAGTACTATTCAAATGAACAATTCACCCCACAATTCCTCCACACACTCAACCAAGCTTGTAAGTAGTCATTTAAATACATTTAGCTTTAATTTTCTCAGCTTTTATAGCTTTAATATAAGCTACGACATTCCCCAACCATCCAAAAAAAAGATGTGATGCTTCTATTGGCCTTAATAACAGCTAGTGGCAAAAGTGTAATAGGAGAAAAATGACTAACTAAAACCAAATAAAAATGCGTGTGTCCTTATTCTACCTGTCCAACCACATTCCACCATGCCCTATATAATCCAGAAGCCAGTGAACGGAGAAGGACAGAGAGAGAACCTGACATTTTATTGAAGGAAATGACACTCAAGAGTGATGTAAAAGAGAAATCGAGCCAACAAATCACCACCACCTAATCCATCTGGACAGGAGCTAATGGTTTGACACTGAGCCCAGGTGAGTTTAATCAGGGGGATGCACTGTCACACTCGCATGCCTGATGATGGGCCTATTCAGCTTCCACCAGGGCTTTACTCTACATCAAAATAAGAGCAAAACCTCCATGGGGTGTTCAATCCTGTCAAGAGGACGTGTGGGTTTGGTTTTGACTCCAATCATGGAAAACCTAAAAGAGAACACTGTTGCTATGGTGCTAAGGGGGGGGGGAGTAGCAAAAAGAAAAATACTGGTGGTATTGCTATTTTTTTAATTTCACTAAAGGGAATTTACCTTTAATTTTTAGTACATTCATTTATTTTAGTACAAATAATTTCAGTTGCTGGGCTTGTGGTAAAACATGCTAACACATTAAAGCTGGGATTTTGAATACATTGTTTCGAGTCTCTGCTCTGCAATCCAGCTGCATTACAACCTCAGCAGGGTGTCAGCTCGAGCACAAACACAATTGGGTACAAATTGGGCATGCTAAAAATCAGGATTAAAAGGTCTCAATAATAATAAATAAATAAATTCAGTCAAAAAATAGCCATTTATGCCCGCACATTTATGTGACATTTATATTGCTATTTGAATTATGATGATTATTAAAATACCTAATATACAGCCACAAATGCCTACTGGTCGAAGTAATAATATTTATGATGATAATATATATAATTTTAAGGAATGTATAAAATCGTAGGAAATCTTACTACAATTCACTCCCATATTTTATTTATGTGAGGACTGGGCCTAATATTGTAGCATTTTACGACAAGTGCTACATTTGGTAATGCTTTTAAATATTATTTAAGATTGTATACTTTATCATGTCAGGTGATTTCTCTACAGCCTTCATATATTTGAACAACAAATCAAAGTGAATATTTACTGGGAAAAAGATTACAGTTACAGGCTGTCAATTGAAGTCCATGGTCTGAGAACCCAGCCCTAAGTGACATTAATGCTCTTTAGTCTCAGAAGTCTGAATATTAAGAGCAACTGCTGTAGAATTTCACTTGATCTTAACTCATTTAATTAGACCAACAAGCTGATGCAACACAATGTTACTTTGAAATCTATTTTAACCTTGGTTTTATTAAACAGCAAGATACTATTCAAATCCCCCTTGCACCCAGCTCCCTCACCATCTGGTCAAGTGATTGATCTGGCAGACTTCATATCATGGAATCCTCCACTGAGCTCTCAAATAAATGGCCATCCTCTCAAACCTTAAAACACAGAGCAGTAACCTTTTAAACTGATTCGTAACCTGCCAAGCAGGGCACTGATGGCTGTATTAAAATTTGGCAAGAAACATCACTTAGTAAGTTATCCACTTTAAAGCATTGTGAAGTATTGATTTACCAAGCATCATACAGCTACTGTACAGACAAATAGGACTAGTGAAACAAATAGTATTTACTAGCTAGACTTTCAGTATAAGCATTGGTGATTTATTATTTTATTGTTTCCTAACCTAATTCAAAATACCACAAAATGAAGAACATACATACACACAATTCATGACTCTGATAATGCAGTCCAAGTTTGTTTTTTGTAGGCCTCAGTCTCCTGTTTGCTGGGGGTGTCACCACACTTCATTTATTTGGCACATTTTTTTTTTACCCAGGATGCCCTTCCTTATGCAACCCTCGGACCAGGGAGTTCAGGCTCTCAACAAACTGAACACGCTGAATGTAAGGAAACTAACATTTTATGTATATATCATCATATTGCACGATGTCGCCCTGAGCGGCTGCCCATGTGGCTTATGCCTAAATTTGCCACTGCTAATCAGTGAACAACTTTGATGGCTTGCTTATTGTTGGCATAATTTTTGGACACGAACAATTAAACCTCTCATGTCTTCACATGGTTTTCATGACAATACGTAGTTTAGGACACCAGGCACACTAATATGTGATTCCTGCCGATGGTAGTGTGTGCAGTGTGAAACCCCCTACCACCAAAAGAGTGCTGTGATTTAACCCATATATGCCAATATTGACGTATTTCTCATTGTTCATGAAGGCTTCCTATCTGCAGCCATTCCACCATGCTGGGATCAAAGGAAAAAATAATGGTGTGCATCAGGCTGACGTATTAAAATGCTAATAAAGGCTGTTAAAGGATTAGGCAATAAAAATGTCTACATTTTTCAAAGCATGAATGTATCTCTGACATTGCTGACAAATGTAAAGAATTTAACCAATCTAACTTCACGGACTTTGTTTTTCCAGGGTGTTAAATTTTAACTGTGCACCTCAGGGGCATCAAATCACCTTTATTCAGTTTCAAAGCAAAGCAATGAGTCAGAATTGCATTCAAAGCAGTATCGGCTGCTGGTCTTTCAAAGAGAGGAAGCTCATTGTTGGCTTACATCATAAATTTGTCAGTTTATTTATACAAATGTGAAAACAAAATGCCATGTGATCCTACCATAGAGACAATCATGGCATTTATCTAATAAAAATGAAATGAAAAAAAATGTTCCATGCAGTCCTGTTGAAGTGAATAAATACTTAGCTTCGACAGGGGAAGAACACGGGGTCAGCCATTGTACAGCACCCCTGGAGCAGTGAGGGTTAAGGGTTTTGCTCAAGGACCCAACAGTGGCTGCATAAAATAGTGGTGGCGGGTATCAGGATCATGGCCTCTTGACATTTTGATTGAGCAACAAAGTTGAGAGTTTTCTTGCCGACTGTTCATTTTAGACCCTCAGTGGGATGTCATGTTTATGAATGATTGCAGTTAATGTGTCTGCACACACTGCACAACCTCTTTTTGCTTAAAAAAACACTCCTTAAATAAGCAACTCTTATTGCATTCTAGTTTGGTTCATGTAGATAATTAGGTCTATTTTTTTTTTGTTATTGATAATATCTTGTTGTCTAAGTAGTAAGGTTTATGACTTTTACAACCAAGTTGCTAAAAAAGTAAAAATAATGGCACTATAATTGAAAAATCTATCCATAACAATGCAAAAAAGAATAAAATAGGCTATTTTTTAAATACAATTTTCTGTGATATTGTAATTACATATCTAAAAGCAATTTAGAATGGTTGACTGAATGAAGTGTGCTTCATAGTAAATGAACTATGAATAAGATGCAACTCCCACTTTTGCTCCAGGAACAGCCACTGATTGGTTATCAAGAAGGATTTCCGATCCATAATCAATTTTACAAGACAGTGTGACAATGGACAGGCACAAAAAACTGTAGTAGAAAAAATGGCTGTGCACTGATGCTCCCCATCCAACCTAATGGAGCTTGGGAGGTTCTACAAAGATCAATAGAGAAACTGCCCAAAATTTGAGCATCATACTCAAAAATAATTCAGACTGTAATTTCTTGCATGTGATTTTTTTACATGTGATTTTGCTTGTTTTTTATTTTTATGAAATTAGCTAAAATTCCAAACAATATTTTTTTCACTTTGTCATTATGGGATATTCTGTGTAGAATTTTGACAAACAGAATGTTACTGGAATAAGGCTGTAACTTAACAAAATGTGGAAGAAGTGAAGCACTGTCAATACTTTCCGGATAAACTGTATATATGTATATAAATATGTGTGTACCTTGCAGTACACTTCTATCCTGTCTAGAGTGTTTTTGTGTGCATTGTACCCACTGACACGCACACTTGCAGAATGATGCCTAACATTCTCTTACTGTAATAAACAGATGTACGAAAAGTCATCACCATGCTGGCAGGATAAGCACTTCTGTGTCAATGGCACCTTGATAAATAATCAAGTCACTCATTCTTTGAGCACTCCATACCATGGACGAAGTCTGTTTCACAACATTTGCCCATAACCGCTTTCTAATTATTGTCTTTGGCACCAAAAACATTTCACCTGGTGATCCTGTAAATCAGACTAAACTGTATCTAACCATACTCACCTCAATTATCTTTCACACCGTATGAGATGAGCTCAAGCCTGAAGAACCTGGCAAGGCTTCAGTATAGAGTTGGTTCATTGCTTTCTCTGTACATAAGAGTCTCAGGCTGAATTGTCATGTAGATCCTTAAACTGTAACTATTATGTATGAATTTAAAGCCTACATGGACATATTTATCACAGTAACTTGTCTTTCTCTTGAAAAGCCAGCTGAGAGCACAAAGGTTACAGTAGGTTTGTGCAACATCTGTGTTTGTGGCATTATATTTCAAATACAATTTTAAATCTTTTTTTTTGTTATTGTGACTTATAAATAAAGGTTCAAATGAATACACAAATCACATACTTATGTTTTATAGCATTTTACAAAACATCTTACAAAGTTCATGTCAGCACTGGTAAGTTTTCTTCTTGATGAACCTAATGCAACCTTTATGCAACCTTTACTGATCACGGAGAGAATGTTTTATATATTAAACTTCAATCGTTTGTTTTTATGTTTTTAGATATGCAAATTTTATGTTCATTTGGTATACATCTCATGCTTCCATACATATAAATAAGTCAGCTATTATGCTAACATTCTGCTTCACTGCTAAAATAAGTCTCTCACAGGAAATACATCATGAATTATGCAATTCATCACTTCTACACCCTACATGGGGCTTCCAACAACTACTTGTTGAATTTAGTAAAAAATGATATATTCATTTTATTATTTCATAGTGTATATACAACGCATTGTAGGAGCACATTCTAAATTTTATAGATGGAAACATGTTCTAAAAAATGACAGGTGGAGCATGTTAATGGTTGTTACTTGAGATCAGTGGCGAATGCTGGTCTTTCAAAGAGGGCAAGCTCATTGTCAGCATGTAATCAAGTAATTTCACCAAGCAAATACAAAGAAATGGGTTGCAGTTTGTCTACTTCACT
>JAYDZF010000002.1:10270692-10287100 GCA_034509105.1 Microcambeva barbata
TAAAACATGTAGTCCTACGTATGCACCCATGAAGTAGTTTTAAAAACGTTTGTGACCCCTGCTGTAAACTATGACATGAAAATAAATAATTTGGTAAATAACATTATTATCCATCCTTATTATTCACCATATCTTATTATCTCACAGTCATTATAACCCTCACTTATCTGACCTACTGTGTGTGTGTGTGTGTGTGTGTGTGTGTGTGTGTGTGTGTGTGAGAGAGAGAGAGAGAGAGTGAGAGAGAGAGAGGGCAGTTTCTCTGTCAGAACACTTCATCCACAGACGTTAATGATCAAAGCATTTCTGGACCCCCTACCCCAACTCCTCTCATCTACAGCAAATCCATCTCCAGAAAATCAATCTACAGAAAAATGACACATACACTCACACAGAGCTCTGTGAGCAAAAAAAGTTCAATGTTGTTTTACCCACAGCCTACCACGTACTGCCACAAGCACTCAAAGTCATCAAAATGTGCCCTAAGTGCTTTTATTCTCCAAATGTCCAACATCAGCAATATCGTACTGCCTGCTCAGCATGAGATGAGGCAAACACACACTATAGAGCAAAAGTTTGTGAATTTCTAAAACCATGGAAAGAAGTCAGGAAAGGAAGGTGGCCAGTGCAGCATCTAGTTTTGCATTTTTTTTGTGTGTGTGTGCAAAAGATCGTGTCTTGAAGGCAGCATTTAGTGCTTTAGTGCTCAGAAATCTCAATGTACTTTACTGCATTAATGCTGCTGTTACACTGTAAATGTAAGTGACCTTTTCCAAGCACACTGCCACAGCCCTGTACCATGACAGACCCTGGCTTTTGGACTTGTTGCTGATAATAGTCTGGATGTAACTTTACAGCTTTGATCCATATAGCACACCATGACTTTATTTTTATTAAAAAAGAGTAGACTTATGAGTTATCAAGCATCTTATACTTTTAGTGAAGTGTAGGACTGAATCTTAAGTGACGGTCTCAGAGCTGAATTTTGACACAAATATGCAAGGTTGCCAGATTGCAACATTGGTTATTGTGGTAAAGCACGAAAAGCAGCACAAAGCAATGCAGGACAAGCAGATGTTGTTTACCATTTAACCCACCAAAGTGTGCTTTCTCCCGACAATGTCAAACAAAATCCACCCAATTGGTCAAAAACCACCCAATCTGGCAACACTGGTAGTATGTTATGTTCTGCTACCGGAATTTTTGGTGACATCACTTGCAAGTCCTTAGAAATGACTAATCACTAAAGGGAATCCCTTGTACCAATTGTGTACCAATCTAAGAACATACATATCTTAGAAATATCTCAGTGAATAGTTAAATGGACAATTGGAAATTATCAACAATATCCTACAAAACACATTCAATGGCATTACATACATTGGACAAATATATTTATCTTTCCGATTCATTAATTAGGATGATAATTTGCAACTGGTGTGTGGGTAATTAAATTTAAAAAAAAATTAAAAAGGAGCGAAGAACTGATGCTATAAATAATGAAGGTAATCGAGGAAGCTCATCATTAAACAAAGCCAGGACAACTTTCCGATCCCAGAACATTCGTCCACATCTCTCTCACCCCATCCTTCACTGTCATCCTTAACTGTCAACTCCTCACCACTTATGAGACCTCTACAGGAGGAGTGATTCCTAGACTTGAGAAGGATGATAAATAGCTTTTATTCTTAAATTTAAACTAAATTTCACAAATTCTAAGCACTTAAGACTAAAATGGCCCTCTAAGACGCTTGATAAATACGGCCCCTGAAATCCTGATTCGTCTGACCACTGTACACATTTCCACTATGTGGAAAAATAAAGAATCAAAGAAAATGCTGTCACACAAGAATGATGTTTTTTTATTGTATGTGTGTGTGAGTAATGGTTCATCAAGTCATCAAGCCAAATTTTGGCATATTGCAGTTTTAACATTTCACCCACATCATGATGTCATAATCTAGAGAACCATCACTTAACCTAAATGACTTATGAAGTATAGAACATTTTATTAACAACAAAAAATATCTTAAAATGCAATAAAATGTGAAATCTGTATTTTGTCATTAAAAAGACTTTTTAATATAGATATATAAAGACAAAAATCAAATAAATGTTATAATAAATTATATGGGTAGCACTTTTGCTCAAAGTACGAAGGTCCTGGGTTTGATTTCAAGGTGGTGTGGTCAGTGTCCTTCTGTGTGGAGTTTGGATGTTCTCCCTGTATCTGCATGGGTGCTTCCGTTTCCTCCTAAAGTCATTGATGCTTGTAACACAATCATAGAGGCATGTATACTTCTGAATCACCCTTTTTATTATACTTTTTTTTTCTGGTTGTTTTGGAATATTTTGCCCATTTCTGTTTATTACTAGACTTAGTTGCACCCAGTATCTGATAATAACTGGACATTAGAACACAGTAAAAAGAAGAAATTGTTATTTATTGTATAATAATTGAAGCTCCACAACACACGATGTAGTAAAGCCACACCAGATGTGTGTGTGAGAGAGAGACAGAGCATGCATACAACAGAAATCATCCAGCTGCTGATTCAGTGAATCTGAAGTGTGTGTGTGTGTGTGTGTGTCACTACCTGTGTGTGGCAGCTTGTTGGCTGTGTGCATTTTGTTGTCTAAATCCCGTTGATACCACGTCTCTTTGTGGCCTTGTGCTGGAGCGCCAGCCAGAGAGCTGAGTGCTGAATTCTGCCATGGTGCTTTACTATAGACCAGATGACGTGTACATATTTTCTCTGCTTTCTCTTTGTTCTAAATATTGTTTTTGCTCAACACTCAACCCCACTGCTACATGCACACTGACACAAAAGCAAATGCTCCAAACCCAGCACTATGTGTACATTTATCAAAGGGGCTTCACTTTTTAACTAATGGTTTGGCTGTTTTGCAGAAAAGATTGTTTAATCACAGAGCAAGATCCTGATGCAGTAGAATAAACGATACGGTCCATAATTCAGTGGGAAAATGCCTTTTAGAGAATCTAGATTTTAAATAATCTGACTAGTTGTTTAATTGATTGGTTTTTGAGAAAAAATGATCCTGGTGTTGCTTGTAAATGTAAAGAAATATATTCTTAGACAGTCTGTTCTGCTTATTCAAGCACCAAGTGCTCACATATTCATGGCGACCCAACACGTGAACCCGATATCCCAAATTGTGGCTATAAATATAACACTGATGCTCAAACTTTTTGATTTCTTTTGTTCTCAACAATTTTCTCAGACCCCCCTGTGATGATTAATCATACACATTCCAAAAGATAACAAAAAGCATTGGGAAATTAAATTAAGGAAAAAATCTTGAGATTTTCTAATTTTGGTTCATGAAGTGGGTTTTTTATTTGGTGGTGGGGGTGTTTGGTACATGTACTGTAGGTTATACATATGGTAGTCTATTTTCCCATCACATCATGTGATTATTTGTACTCATATATCTTGAGTATCTAACGGGGCACCACTCCCATAGCCTATTAGAAAATGTAAGAACACTGAAGGCACTAATCCTGACTACAATGTCTGTCATCTAGTTGACATTCCAATTAATTTCATAGATGTTAAATGCAAGCTTTGTTTAAGAAAATATACATTTTCTGAATGCTGTTTCCTGTGTCACACATACCCACAGAAAATACACAAATACAGAAATCTTTCAGAGTCGTAGTAATAGATCTGGGGATTCTTCTCCATGTGTCCGAAGTAGACCATGCAGCATTCCAGATGGAGCCATATTGATATCTTTGTAAATATTGAGATTTATAATGTATTTAGACACACAGGATTGTCCACTGCACACCAGCACTGAGAATCTGAACTCCCCGGTTTTAATGGTGTTGTCATGTGGCTGTGCCACCCTGGCCACTAGGATGTACAAACCAGTGAAATTTATTGCCAGTCCCAATCCCAGCCAAAATAGAGGGGTTGCATCAAGAAGGGTTGTGCCAAACCAATGAGATGTGGCGACCCCACAATCAAACTGGACTAAGGCAGAGGAAAAACAATTATAAATTTTAGTAACATTAATGACTGGTAAAACGATTATATTTATGGTTAGAATAGGCTCTTTTCTGCCTTTAGTTAAACAGACTAGAGGTTGTAATGCATGTTGAGAGCTCAGTTATTGTAATGAAATACATTTTTGTGTTACATTTGTTAAGGAGAGAAAATACAACTACACAAAATCTCTATTTTGACAGAATAATAAACTGCACCTTTTATAGTGTGGTTTGTGGTTTTGATTCAGTATGCTTATTAATGTATTTTTTATTCTTTGCCCTGTGCACTTTCAGTAAAAGGTGTAGACAAATATCTAGGCTATTGCTTAAGCACTCTCCTGTCTGCAATTTTTAATAGGGAAGAACAATGTTGTCAAGTAACAGTTCTGAATTCTATGCACTGGTCAGCTAAAGCAGCTGACCATCTTGACACCGGCCCCCAGAGATCTCCTTAGAGAGTGTGTGGATGTGTGTGTGTGTGTGTGTGTGTGTGTGTGTGTGTCTGAAATCCTGATACACAGACCGAGACGTACACCCTATCTCAATCCTCCAGCCTCCAGGCAACCCAGTGGTCACACTCTCCCCATAATAATGCTTCCTACCTGACTCATTCTGACTGACTTGGCCAAAGTTTTCAAATAAAACAGGATGTAGACTTGTCTGACTCCTTGATTTAAAGAAGAATGTACAACTATGCCAGTTTAATGACATACCAATCCTCTTCAATCAGCTCTTTCTTTTAGCTCTAAAAATGACTAACAAAGCCAACATGACCTCCTACACAGCTCCTTTTATTAATCTAGATAATCACTTGAAGCTGGCACCAAACCAAGCCACCCTATGGGGATGAAGGCAGATAGAAGGTTGACATCATTTGACATTTGCTTAGAACACCTGCAGAAATACTAAAATCTCCTACTGTTTATGTAAAATGTAAAAAAATAATTATCCAAGTGTCCTTGTTCAGACTGTGAATTGGAAATACTTTCCAGGCTTGCTCAGAAATGAAATATTTAACATTGCAGTGGCTTACTAGTATGTTACTGAATGAGGTACAGCTTTTAAAATTACATTTACATTTTCTATGCTCCACACCAGCACTGATGAGTACTGATGGGCCAGAGCAACTCTGGCAGCTCTGCGGATGACAGGGCGATAAAATAAGGTTTGCTGTTGTTGTATGCATTTTTTTATTCAACCATTACAAACCATTACACCATTACTGTTAGTTAAGATGTACAAGCTATAATTGTAAATGTGTACTTATCAGGATTTGTCCTAGATATTACACTAGAATATTACTTTAATTCATAATATTGTGTGCTATGTGGATCAATAATGGTTGATTATGAGTTATTGACATCCCTGTGTTCTGTCTAAAGGTTTTTTCCTTTATATGGTTAAGCACATGTAGAATAATAAAACACATAGATGGCGTATTAGTTACAGTATAAGATATAAAAAAATTGGGATGTAACGATACACTACATATGACACTCAGGTTTTTAATAAATTGCACCATTTTGCAATATGCAGGTAAATTAAAAGCCCTTCAAGACGTCAGGGAGCAATAATATGCTTCTGTGGTATTTTTAGCCTCATTAGCGTGATATAATGATGAATAATATAGAATCCTTCAATAAAGCAACCTCAAACTGTATTACACAAAGAGCAAGAATTATATTAATTCATAGACAATGCATAGACACTCGTCACAGATGGACCAAAAACACTGGAAATATGTATTGTGGTCAGCTGAGTCCATGTTTCAGACTGATATTTTACAAAGTAGAGTTCTGAGGAGAAACAGAACCATCCAGTGTGTTATAAGGCAGAATCATTAGCGCATTAGTGCTCACAGACTGGCTGATAAACATATTAGTGAAAATAACATTGACATGGAGGCATATATTAGTATTTTAGAGAGACATGTGTTTTTCATCTTTTCCCAGGAAGCCAGATGATACTTTAGCTGCACAGCTTAATAGACACGGAGTTCATGTGCTTGACTGAGCTGTCTTATTGAAAATGTATGCTACATCACTAAAAGATAAATCTGACAACCACAGACTGTTGAGCAGCTGAAGGCTCAAATTAAGCAAGAACCTAAAACGTGCAAACCAATTTATTAAACCAATAAAAATGGGATGCATAGAAAAGGTGAGTCTCATTTATATTAACAGTAAACAGTTATGAATCTGTTTTCTTTTACTTTTGTCTTATGTAGACATATATAAAGCCTATTCCACCACCTATTACTATTCTTATCTGGGCTTGGGACCAGTACTGACCAAACAAATGAATCAACTTGACACCCTGGTCAATCCATTATAGGGCAAACCAAAGGTACAAAACTTATTTTTTTCTGCCCGTTTGGTGGGTTTCCAGGACAACCACAAGGATTTCAGAGAAAGCCAGCAAACTAATACATTTCTCTTGTGGGAATTCAGATGTAACAGTGGGATAATCTGGTAACACACCAGGCCTGAGTATCAGAGCCGAGATTCGAAACGGGGAGTCCAGAATCTCGGCTCTGCTACCTGTTAGCTAGCCACCCTCAAGCCTGATCAATTAGCTAGTCCCTGCAGCAGACAAATCTGGCTTTCAATCTGCTGGATGTGAAAAGACTAAAAGTGTGTGGTTATATATCAATGCTTTGTAAGGACTTCATGCACAAATCCAACATAATCTGGTTGAATAAAAGTGATCAAACTGTGCACACAGGGTGTGTGTGTGTGTAAGGTGAATTCTGACAGCGTCTCCAGTAGTGGATTGGCTACACTTATTTTGGAAAAAAGGGCATTTTACACAGAAAGCGTCCACACAGATGACCAAACTGCTCTCTCTGCATTCAGTAGCTGTATGTCAGTGCCTTAACTGAATTGGATGTGTCATTGTAGCAAAAATAAAATTGCCCACTTAACCTTTCCCCCTTCGATACAGTCAACTGGCCTTTTCTTCCACCTTGACTTGAACTTAATAGCTTTTTAGACTCTTAAAATGAAGTGGCTTATTGAAACCTCAACAGAATTTAATACTGAATATGTGCTCAACTCGGATTGTGGCCCTGATTTACAATTTTAATGTTTAGGGTGAGATTTGGAAAATAAATGCATCAAAGATTAAGTTAAATACAGTTCATCTTTTGTGATATTTTTTCTATGTGGTTTGCAGCTACTCTAAGGACTCTGAGACAGGGGTTGCAAGGGAACCCAAAGGAATGTGAGGAGGGTGTGTAATTCTTCCAACTGCCCTCCAATTGTTTTTTTTTTCACTGTAGATCGCTGTCTTTGTCACAAGCACTGTAGCCTCCAAACTTTCAATGTGTGGGGTAAGAGTGTAAGGATATAAGCAAGTACCAGCCAATCAGCCTTAACATCACCCCTTAAACATGGTCCAGAATCTATATAGTGTGAGTTGCCATTTCAGCAAAAATGTGCTGTTAAGTTAGGCATTTCCTCAGACACTTGCAGTGTTTGTCAATAGTAGCTGAGTTATTTATTTTTTTGCAATTTTTTGGAACACCAGAGTACCTGGTGGAAACACAGATGGAGAAAGAAACTTTCACAGACAGCGACTGAAAGAAAGGCTCAATTCTAGATCCCCATGTGTTCCACTGAATACAACAAATTATACCTGTTCATTGTTTTATTGCAATCAGTATTACCTCACCACAGGTAAAGTGTAAGTAATGACCTCACTGACAGTCAGGTGACAACCTGGCTGTGACTTTCTGATTACTAGTCCAGTAACATAACCTCTAGGCTACAACTTGCCTCACTTGCAATCAAAGGTCGCCAGTTAAAGCTCAATTTCTGCCAAGTAACCACTGTTGAGCGTGATCCTTAACCCTCAATCACTTAGACAATACACTGTCACAGAACTGTAAGTCACTTTGGATAAAGCATCCGCTAAATGCTAAAAATGGAAATGTTCGAGCCAGGGCTGCCCACCATTAGAGTTTCCCAATGTTGTTGTCATGCATGCACCTTAAAGAGAAATGCTGGAGTATTTAGGATGTAATACCAAACATCTGTTCCAACTATTGTTGTTGGCTACATTTTAACCACAATTCTGACTTAATTTTAAAGAGTGATTTGGAACAAAGCCCATGTCTAGTTGCTATTGGCGGTACAAAAGGGGGCGGGGATGGGGCTTCTTTCCCCCTCTTCTCCTGTTCTGTACCCCATAGCGTGTAAGAGGCGCCCACAGCTGCACATAGAGAGCCCATCACCAGGACGCATCAATCCCAGTTAAACCAGAACTCTTTCCTGTTGGAGCATCATCCACACTCCGGTAAAAAGAAATCAGCCAACCTCTGTGAGGAGAGCCGGTACAGACAGGAGCTGGAATGACGTAGTCCACGTTTCTAGACTTTATTTCTTATGTGGTTTAGGATCATGAATCCACCACTTTCCGGGATCTCAGCTTTTATTCGTCCTAAGCCAGTTGATGCTCGCTGGCGCAGCTGGAACAGTGGGTGCTGCTCGGTACCCTGAATTTCTTATATTGATTTCATTTTTGAGGACTCGAGTTTGATCTCAGTTTCAGGTCTGTTGTGTAAGTATATTTCTTTGCTCTCTGCCTATCCGAATGTTTTCTCCGACTTCGCAAAACAAGCAGAACGTGGGTTGCCAGCTTTAAAGTGCTCATTGGTGGAGGACAAGTGTACGTTTGTTCGATGCCCAGCGATTGGTAGCATGTCCGGGGAAAATTCGGGTGGCGCTGGACCAACCACGACTCTGATCAGAATTAAGCTTATGCTAAAAATGAAGTTCTGCCTAAATGAATGAATTTAGAGATCTAGTATAAGATGTTTCCTCGAGGTTGCCCTAGTGCGCGTTTTTACGCATCGTTTGTAAACAATGGCTATCAAATAATTTCATGTTGTAATACTCTATTTTGTAATATCTAAGTATGTAAAATAATATATATAGTGGTAAAAGAAAGTACCTTCAATATATTTTTAACAATATAGCCAAAAACAGATGCATGTTCGGGCGCACAGGGCATGTTCCATGTTTTTTAAATGTCATATTTATCTCTTTTATATCTATATTTCATTTTTTATTCAAGCAAACCAAATACTCTGGGTAGACAACAGGTCCGTAGACACCTGAATGTTCATGAATGATGCGCTTCGTCTTAAATAACATGTATTGTGGTTTCTTGGTGGTTCCGGAGCCCCTTGTACATACTGGGCGCAGTAACACCCTGGACTGGACGCTAACCCTTGATCACCCTCACTGGCAATTTTATTCCTCAATTTCACTTCGTTTACGTGTCATTGGACTGTGGGAGGAAACCAGAGCTCCCAAAGAAAAATCTGGCAGACATCGGGAGAACATACAAAATCCACGAAGAATTTCCCAAACTACTTGACGTGAGAAATGATCTTTGTGCATGCATATATGTGACCCACCAGAAAACAGACTTAATGTAAACTATAACTAAAGTGGCCCGGGTATGTTTTGGAGAGTCAGGAGGACACCCATGTGGATACAGAATTAAAACATACAGGTGTTCTGCCCATGTATTGCAGGAACTGATGGCTTGAACAGGAAGTTGTTCTTGTCATAGACAGGCTCAAAAGCATCGTTCTCCTTTTAATAATATGCTTTTATCCTCTTTTTTGTTACAGGTTCTGGATCTTTTGGATTTTTTCATGTGATAGTTCCTTTTCATTTAGCTTCTTATTCATTTACAAGTCTCCCACTTTTGCTTTTGGCTTGTTAGTCACATTGTAGTTCTACTTTATTAGATATTTGCAAACTGAGTATTTTGATCTGCATTCCTTCAGGTGTGTGCTACACAGAGCGTGAGAGCAGAGTTTGTGAGTCACCCTGCTGCTGTTCATTCACCACTAGCTTTTTTACTCAGATTTTACACAATTGAGAGTAAGAGATGTGTGGTGTCCTATATAACGACAACCTAAATCAGCTACCCCAAAATCTTTTGCACCCCTAACTGGTTTCATATAAGATATAATTTTATGGACTTACTAATGTGTGGGTTAGGATTTAAATGGAATAACAGTACTACTCACAAATGGAAAATCAATGAGAACTCTTTTTTTATCTGTAATGACACGCTATTTCCATCTAGGGGTGATAGGAGACAATAACACCCGAAGTGTGTTAGAAATGGAAGCAGTGCTTTTGCAGCATTCTCAATTATTTGGTAATAAATGATGTCATTACTAATCTATTGCTTGCGGATTGTAGACCAATGTCCTATATAAGAGCAACAATTATAAAAATTATATATTATATATTTATACATTAAATTACATATAACACATGTGATGAGTTATTAGTGACTGGGAATAGCCTGAGTTTGAAATTTATATTTGCATACAAATAAACGCGTGACCTCACAATGCCATACTCTCAGCCCCACAGCTTTGGAATGAGCTGGAACATCAACTAACCAACATTATCTCAAGCCCAGCAGAAATACTGAAAACAAACCAAATCTGAGGAACCCGTGAGAAGCCCTTCAAGTTCTGCTCATTGTCTTGTATGGCTTTTTATTCCTATCTGACTGACCTGAGTTTCATATAGGGATGGAAGCCATGCAGGGCTGGGAGCCCACGTCGTCATGGAGACTGGTCAGGACTGAGCCTGGTGCCAAACAGCTGTGCTTACCTGTCAAATAAAACACATACACACTCCTCCTGGCACCAGTATGGGCACAGATGCCTAGCGGGCTCCTCTTGCTGCAGGGAGATTGTGTGAAACTGTGCTGCCAGTCGAGTTTACAGACAGCTCTCTGAAGTAATGCTCGCACATGCACACTCCGGAGCTGGACATCTGTTGCAGAGCGGCACGCAGACAGATGTTCATTTGCATCAATGGTGTACGTAAACACACACACACACACACACACACACACATTTTAATTTGAACAGACTTCAATCACTATTGCTGAACTTTAATGAGTAAAAGTCCAGCCTGGGGCTTTTTAATGAGGACCTACAGGGATAGGTGCAGTTTAACCTAGACAGAAAGTCATCAGTCAAGGCATCAAAGCTGCAATCTGTGATTTCTAGAATATATTTTCACAGATAAGCAAGAGGGGGAATATTATTGCCACAGAGCCCAAAATTGCCACACAGTGTCAGACTCTTGGTGTTCTGGGCTTGAACAACTGTGAGGGAATTTAAATGTGATCTTCATATGTCCACCATCAGACCTCTCTATGCAATCACCCATTCCTTTATCATCAACCTAGGAACTGTCACATCACCCCACTGCTGTGCTCTAGGCTGGCTTCCTGTAGCTGATTGCATTCAATTGTACATAATACTCGCATCCAAAGGCAAATATGGACCACAAGTGACCTAATTTACTAACTTCCCAAACTCATTCTGCACCATGTTTTTCTTGAGCCACAAGCCTAGCATGTTTTAATCTTAAGGGTCATAAAAGATCCTATAGAAGAGCATTAAAGTGTTTTTTCTGTACCCGAACCCAGGTGGTGGAATGGACTTCTCTTGCCTGTTTAAACAGCTGAGTATCTTACTAACAAAATGTGTCTGATCTCTGTTTTTCTTCTACATTTCTATTGGCAGATTTGTGTTCGTAGACTATAATTGTTTTCTTTGGAGAATAACTTATGTAAGTCTTGCAGATGCTAACTGTAAATGTAAATAATTCCATCAACAGTGCAACCTACCAGCTGGTGGAGTGGCTGCTCTAATATTCCCCGTTAGTGTGAAAAAGTAAGTACCTATATGAGTATGTTGTGCTTTGACCATAATGTTCTGTATTCCTGATTCCATGCAAATCACTAAATCTGTTGGTGTCACGAAGAGAACATGACAGATTTCAGTCAGATATGCCAAGATTAGGCCAATATTATACCTACATTTTCAGAAAGTAATTATGCTTCAATGTTTACTCATTAAACAAGCTAAATAAAGTGAATATTCTTTTTTCTTTAAGGTAAATATTTAGCTTTTTCTTTCTGTTCTTATTTTGATTGTTTTATAAATAATATATTTTCACCAAAAATTACACTTTTCTGATAGAGTTCTGTCCTTCAATGTGACTCTGGAGATAAAGCTATTTTTATACCGATTAATCATTAGCAGTTTTAAGTTTCTCAGCCATAATCCATTTTCTCTGACTGCAGAAAAAAGATGACCTGAGGCAATTCAACTAGCTAATCTGATTAAACTGAAAGTACCATTTACTGATGTGTGCCTACTCTTAAAATTCAGTTCAAATCATTTTCTTTAACCACTCATCCCAATCAGGGCTGGGTAGGGGCACAGCAAAACCCTGGATGGGGTTCCAGTGTATTGCAGCACATACAAAAGGGGTTTATTTAAGAGAAGATAAGCCTTTATTATTTTTATTACTATTTATTTATTAAATTTAATTTTTAAAATTAAAATCTGTATCAAATCTGTTGCATGAAGAATTTTCATGTATATACTGCAAATGTAAATAAAATGTGCATATATTTACAGTGACCTTTTAGTGTATTTTTATTCATTTCTTAACACCGCCAAAATACCTTTAAAGTGAAAGGTTAAATAGTATTTCTGATAGCAATAGCAGTCAGAACCTTTCTGTGATGTTTCCTGCCTAAGAGTAGGCAGGTTCTGAAAACTGGTTCTGAAAGCGGTTATCGGGGAATGAAAGTCACATTTTTGTTGTGTTTGAAAAACTATGTACAACACTGCCATCTAATGTTAAATGGCGCTATAACGCCAGGATGTGTTTTGTTACAGTTCGAACACAACCATCACCCCTATGTAGGTGCCCTACACTGACTCTGAATTAATTGAAAACTAGTGGACCTTGTATCGTTTGAATGTTATTTGTCACGTCCGCCGTGAAAGGGAAGTGATGTGTTGTGGCTCGTTTCTGTGTTATGAAAGCTCCGAAGGCGCTACGTTAAATAACCCGGGATGTGTGAATGAAGTTACACAAGTACCAACACACGCGGTGCTGCTCAGTACAGACACGGTACTGCTCTAAACTTTTACTCACAATCAAAAAACGACTTTAGTGAAACGGACATGAGTAAAATTAAAAAACCTGCAAAAGTGGTTGCTAAGGGCACCACGAAGAAATCATGTCAGGTCACGAAGACGGTAAAAGCTGCTTCCAAAACATCAAAGAATAAAGGTAAGAATGAAAATATATTATTTGCGTCGAAGATACATTGTAGGACATTCAGATATATTGTTTAAAAATAATTGTATACAATGTGGCGTTGCTATAGTGTAGTGTATTTAGAGGAGCCCACAGTGGATGCTCAGTTGCGCCTTTTCATTGACGTTTATTTCAGTTTTTGCAACACACAGCTGTGCACGTTGACCTTGCATGACTGCTCTTATGCATCGCTTTATACTTAAGTGTTCTGAATAACTGGTGCACATTGTCTGCATATAAATCTATTTCCTTTCACTCTTGAGAGTCTTGAGTGTCTCTGGAAGAGCTTACTTAACTTTTGGGAGGGTGTGGGAGGATGTGGGGTGCTAGTTATACAATCGTCAAGCATCAGAAAGTCTAATATATAAGGTCTTTAATACTTAAAATGTTGAAATACTAAATGCCTTGTGGATATTTGCCTGCTATAAGGAGTGTTTTTAATCTGAACAGTTACCCAAATGCAAAACTTAATATAATATGCAAATCAAACAAAAGACAGGAATTTCTATATCACCTTTACTTAATTAGAAATAAACTGTTCTTCGTCTGTTGCCTTATAAATGTAATTGTTTTGTATACTGTTATGTTTTTTGTTCAGTAATGTACTTGTAATCTCTTTTATTTAAATGATTAACCACAAAGATAAAGGGCGTATAATGCTGGATAGGATTAACAGAATGAAAAGCAGAGATTTCCCTAAAAAAGACCTTCTTTAGATGGCTGTAATATAAGAGACCATTTCAAAATGATCAGTTTCTCTAGGCTTTCAATTTCGGGGTATGCGCTTGACCAACATGAGCAGTGTTGTTTTATTCTAAACACTAGAATAAAAGAACACTGCTCACTAACTGCTCACTGGTCTTTATTTTTTCATTCATGTATGTTGATCTGAAGTGCATTAGAAATGTGCGAGCTTATTTAACCCTTTATTTTGGGTGTGGCTCCATGTGTCTGAAGACCTCACACGCAAATTCACTGCATGCACAACATAAAAAGTGTGTCAGTCAAGTCATCTTTTACTTGGGAAACACTTGGGGAGTCCATCAGCAGACTGATTATGCTTTATTTGGAGAAAAGAATATAAATACATAAACAAATGTCTGATTTACCCATTATAGAATCACTCACACATGTATGTTCTGAAGCATACCATGGTAAGTTTCCAAAGAAAAAGTTTTAAAGACGATTTGTTGGACAACCGTGCTAATTTAACTTTGCATTTTTTTTATTAATTTCTGAGTATTGAACATGAGCACATTTGTCGACTTGGTTGATCTTATGGCTTTTGCTTTGCATATTTTTAATGTGGTTGCATCAACAAATCTATGTTTACTGTTACTCAGACCCCAAATTGTGTCTTTAAATCCTAAGTCATGTTCATTCAAAATAGTTTTTTTTTTAGCTCTGCCCTGTATTTACAAAAATGAATGTTAAATAATGCTACATTTAAATGTAGTCACTATAGCATGACCATATTACCCTGTTCCAAGTGTGTTGTACAGTTTATATAGTGACTTCTTATGGCTGCTCTTGTTAGGGCTCGCCAAACCAAAGCTCTCGTTAGTGGCCGCCAAAACCCAAGTACTACCTACTAAGCCACTGTGCCACCTGATATGAAAAAAAAAATCCATACATATTAATGGATTAAATAGTTAGGTGGGCTTTTACATAGTGTTTGAAATTAAATTAAATCACAATGTTCAGCAGAAACGTCTGCCCATGAATACCCATGATGTTTGGTGCCCCTTTGAGGTAGGCTTGAACCTTAAAACATTTTAGTTAGACTCAGGGAGTCATGCAACCCAGAACAAAAAGTGCTAAAGTATAATAAAAAGTGAAAATCTCATCTTTTCAAACTCTCGTTGAGTGTGCACTGACATACATCGTCTTAATAAATACAAATCCAACTCTCTCTCTGATTCTTCCTCAGAAAATGGTATTAAAGCAAAAGTACACAAGCTAAAGAAATCCACCACCAGACGCCAAGCACCGAAAAAAGCAGATGGACAGAAAAGCAAATACTTCTGCAAGGATGCCAAGGAAGGATCTGATGACGAGAGTGATGGCAGTGAGGAAGTAAACATGAACATTTCAGAGATGACTGTGGTCCAGAACAAGGATGCGAAGGTGAAAGAAGAGAAAGATGATGAAAGTGAAGAGAGTGATGATGATGAGTGGGAAGAAGTGGAAGGTAAACCTGTTTGTGTGCTATAGAATGATTAATGTTTGACCATGCTTAGGTGTCTGGTGGGTTAACATGGCAGTACAAACATTCTGATATTTATGCTTTTTTTTTTCAGAACTCGCTGGCCCATCTGGGTCAGGGGAGGCTGAGGTGGAACCTGCAATTCCTTCTGAGCCTGTGGAGATTGAGATTGAAATGGCCGATGTCCTGCATAAGAGAACGAAAAAGTAAGTGTGTGTGTGTGTACAGTGCTTTGCAAAAGTTTAATCATGTCTGGTTTGATTTGGTTGATTTTTTTAAGTGGCTCGAATGGTGGCTGCAGATGATGTGGCGAATCTCTAAAAATGTTTTTCAATTTGAAAATCACAGTTCAGTTAAATGTGTATGAAAAATGTTCTGTACGGATTTCTGCAATGGATTTTAAATTCAAACGGGACTTCACAGACTGTTGTTTACTTAAACGTTATAACAGCTCTGATATACATTTACTTAAAACCAATGGAACGAGTTAAGGTCAGTGACAGACAGGTGAAAATCAATCATCACTGTTTTGCTGTTTCCAGGGAGAAGAAAGAAAAGGAATTTGAGATGTACCTGCGGCGGGTGATGAACCGCTTCAATAAGGAGGTGCTGGAAGACACACACAAGGTATTTCTGTGTGCTTTTATTAGTAGTTTTTATTTCATATTTGTCATAATCAGTATGTTAGATCAAAATACTGTACAGCTTCTGTATTTTCTAACTAACTTGCCCAACATAACCTGAAAGTTCCTAATCAAACTTTTTACATCACAGTTTGGCCACAATTCCTTATATGGAACCATTTCCTGTGGCATATGCACAGGCGAGCTAAAAAAATATTTTATTTATATTACTGTTTTATTTATATTCCTTGTTTGTCACTTAGGTTCACCTGCTGTGTCTGTTAGGCAGCGGACTCTTTCGAAACCGAATTTGCTGTGAGCCTAACCTACTGGCAATCACCCTGTCATTAATACCCACAAACCTCTGTACGGTTGGTAAAAAAAGTGTCAACATCAACTA
>JAYDZF010000002.1:11790763-11801007 GCA_034509105.1 Microcambeva barbata
AGTAATAGGATGAACTGGTCTGGTATGGTAAACTGTAATAGGATAAACTGGTCTGGTGTAGTAAACAGTAATAGGATAAACTGGTCTGGTATAGTAAACAGTAATAGGATGAACTGGTCTGGTATGGTAAACTGTAATAGGATAAACTGGTCTGGTGTAGTAAACAGTAATAGGATAAACTGGTCTGGTATAGTAAACAGTAATAGGATGAACTGGTCTGGTATGGTAAACTGTAATAGGATAAACTGGTCTGGTGTAGTAAACAGTAATAGGATAAACTGGTCTGGTATAGTAAACATTAACAGGATACTTGTTGATCTCATTTTGTGTCCTCTTCTGTTTTCTCCACACAAGGAACTATCTTAAAAACAATGCTGTGTATTTTACTCTACTCACCTGCTCTTGTTTGGAATGATGCCCTTCTCTAGCAGCTTGTTACTCTTCCCTGTACGGATGGCCAACCAGTTTCCCAGCTTGCCATCATAGAGAGTGTCCACAACCTTGAAGATGTCTCCTCTGGAGAATCCTAGGCACTGAGGTTGCTCCTTCTCATAGTCAAAGTGTGTCCTTATAAAGAAGGAATCTCCTCTCCCAGAAACAATGATGTCTTCATAAACTGGAATAAAAATGCACTTTTACCACCGTTTCAGTGTCCCTGTATATCCAACAGCAAGAACACGTACAAATGATCACAATGGCATTTTCCTAATAGCATCAACAGTGATGGCCTGGTAAATATGATGATGTAATGCATCAGAAAGTGTACTCACTCCTCACCTTGGTGGAACTGATTTTAAAAGATATAATTTCAATCTTTCCAATCAAGATAAATCCCGTGAAAAAGAAACAGGATAAAAATCTTTTGAAATGAATAAAAAAAACTTTTAATACTTAAGAATGAATACTTAATTCTTCTTTTGAGTTGAAATTAAGTTATTTTAATATGATTTTACTATTTGCAGAAGTATTGAGACATTTCATTCAATACAGTTCAGTTCAGTTCATTGTCTTTAACCACTTATCCTAATTAGGGCCGGGGAGGGGTGCTGGAGTCTATCCCAGCTCTTCAATGGGAGCAAGGCACAAGGTAACACCCTTGACGAAGCACCAGTCCATCGTAGGTACCTACAGGACAATTCAGTGTCTCCAATCCACCTGGTAGCATGTCTTTGGACTGTGGGAGGAAACTGTAGTACCCAGATGAAATGGGGAGAACATGCATACTCCGTACAGACAGGACCTAAGATTGCCCCATCCACTCACTGGTGGATTAGACGTTAAGCATCAGTGAACTGCCACCTTCAGGTCTCTCCACAGATGTGTTAAGTGGTTTTTAAGAGACGTTGAAGCCACTTCAGTATTGATTTGGCTGTATGCTTTAGCATCCTAGAGTTTGTATGCACTCTGGAGGAGGTTTTTTGACTAGTTTCTGTAGTACTCATCGATTTTTTTATTTGCATCCCTCGGAAATCTTTTAGCAAGTTGACCCCAGTCAAGTTAAACATCTCAACGATAATTGAAGCAAACAGGATGCACCTCACTACAATTTGGAATGTCACAACAAATGGCCTAAATATGTTTGTAAAGAAAATAATTATGTTTCAATATTTTTTGATGAAATTGAGAAAATGACATTCACAACACATTAAGTGCACACAACGTTTTGCATACGCTGTATATGATAATATATTTTTAACCTTAATAGTAGAACACATAAATAAGTCCATTTAACATGCAAAGTTTGACCCCTCTTCCCCGGATTGCTCTGCACTCTGCATAATGTAACATGCTGATGACTTGGGTATTATTAAAAGCAATGAGAATTCTTGATTCAGCTCTGTGCTGAACGCCACTGAATATTAGCTGATGCTATATGTAGCCTCAATTCCCCCAATCATAATTCAGTCATAATAACCAGCTGTAATTAAGTGTTGCCCTTATAATGAATGCTACTTTAATAGAAACAATGAAAGCTTTAAATCAGTAGAGTTTCAAATCCATCAGTCGATTAATCAATAGTTCATACTCGTGCATATTTATCATCTAATGTTCTCCGACTAGACTTGGCAATTTCATTTAAAGACATTAATTAAGAGACGCTCGTGTGGTGCAGGGATCTATTACACTAACCCACTACCACTGAGATTATGACTGGAATTTTAGTGTTGCTATTAATCAGCCAGCTACTGGATGATTTACACAGACAGGTTTGCTGTTTCCTGCCTTATGAACAGTGTTTCATTGTGAAATTGCAAATATACAGAGGCTGATTGTCAAATGTCAACAACAGCCATTCCAATCAGAACTTTATATTTTATTATACACACCTACGTAGTCAATACAGCTAACAGGTCTACAGTTACAGAATACAGCTTATCTTAAAAATTGCATTAGCCCTGCATTAGAACAGTTTTTGGTATGTTAATGACTACCGGATGCTGTTAACTGGATGAATATTTCACAGAACTAGGGATAATCTTTTCATTTTCTCTTCCTTGATGTGAATCCCTGTCCCTCAAATTCAGAAGAGAAACCCCAATGCAGCAGGATTATGAGGAAAGAGAAAATTAGAATGAAAGATAATAGTGCTGTTGGTCCTTATGTAAACGTAAAGGCAGAAAAGGGTTAAAAATGATTCAAGGGAACAACTCATTGCCTGGATGACTGCTGTAATGCTACAAAGGCCAAAACAGTAGTAACCTTTTGGCTGGTTTTAACTCAGTAGTTAGTCCTATCACTAGAAGTTAGACCAACACACTTAACCCCACTCAACTCAGTTTTCATTGTCTTTTCCACTTTAAAAGGTTAAACAGTATAAAAATAGGAACGGTTAGGCTTCAAGGGTATGTCAGATGTTACATGTTCCAGATGTTCACTTGGCACAATGCAGTAAAACACTGGCAGCTGGATTGTGGAACTTTGACCCAAAGCCTTCCTAAAGGAAATACAACAGTACAGTGTTTCCACCATCACTAGGAAACCGTAGACTACAAGTGGACTTGAATTAGTAGTTGACTATATTAGAACAAAATGAAAGAGCAGGCACAGTAAACACATTACTGAGACTGTATTAAAGTGTGTAAAAATATATGCAAATCCTATTACAAACAGGTGAATTTGATCAAAGAAAGGTTTTCTTTTGTGTATGGGTGTGTTCAGGTCAGGTTGTGATATAGGACACAAGGCTCACCATCAGCTCTGCTCTGGGCCAGTATAGTGATGGTCTCTCCTCTTGGAATTTCCAATAGGAACAGCACCGCCTCCTCTCGTACAATACCCCGAAAATCCACATTATTTACCTAAAGAACAAATGTAATCTAATTTAGCTGGTATAATTTAGCTTGGAATAAAATTGAATTATCTTTATTTACACTCGATTATTAATCCGCTTTCATTTCACAGTACTTATCTTTAATATTTAAGGTAATTAGACTTGCTACATGAGCAAACCCACTCAATGTCCTTATGTACATTTATTATAGATTCATAAGAGGGCTGGTTGTACCTTCATGATTTGGTCACCGACTCTGAGGCCCTCCTCCTCTGCAGGGCTGCCCTCCTGAACCCCTGCGATGAATATGCCAACATCGTTTCCCCCCGCTAGCCGTAAGCCAACGCTCTCTCCTTTTTGAAAACTCACCATCATGGTGTTTGGCCTGAGATAGAGTGAACGATGAAGAGGACAAGTAAACCAAAAGAAAATAGAGAAGTAATGTAATTATACTGTATAAAGTCAACAAGGAACCAGAAGAATTATTTTAATAGTGCTGGCTGTGCTACTGCACAAAAAGACATTCGTTACTAATTTCAAAATAATCTTTTGTCTTTTCCTTTTTTCACCCAGCCCTAGCGTCACATATGTTGAATGAGGTAACGTTCACCCTTCTTGGCCAACAGGTGTTTTATGTGCATGGACAAAAGGTTAAACCTGGGACAGTGCAAAAGTGGAAAATATAACAACAATAAAGAAAAGCTAATGCTTACCCGTATGTCTCCTCATCCTCAGGACTTGGCCTCAGAAAGATTTTGGGTGTTTTCCTAATGGTTGCTAAAACACACATTGGGATGTGATTATGACTTGTGTCCTGTCTGATATATCTCACATACTTCACTATTAAAAAAAAGGTTTTGCCATATTATTTTTAATAAAACAAAAGTAGATACAGTAAGGTAGTCTAAGCACACAAACACTGTTACATCAGTCACTTCCTTATTCTTAAATCATGTAAAAATAACAATAAAATATGACCAGTCATTCCGGGTAAAATGGTAACACCTATGATTGGGTTTTCCAATTGATCTGTCCATTTACATATTACAGACGAGCTCAAATAACAATATTTTTTTACTCAGGTTCCTAATCCGAATGTCTATAACTCTTCTACAAGAGATAAACATTAAGTTGTACCTGGTAACTCTACAGGGGGCGGATCTTCTTGTTCGTCCTGTACTCCAGGTGGCTCTTCTGCTATCCTGTAGGGTGAGGATGGAATAGGCACCTTGGCTGGTGTTCTTTGTGGGGTCTCACTGAAAGCCAAAGTAAGCACATTTTCTCAGAAGATTACGCCTTGGTGTGATGAATAACTAACTTTCTTTCAGAGAAATCATTGTCTGCATTATTGATTTGGCACAGTCTTTACATTTCCTAGAAAGAAACCAGACTGTCCCACCTGGGGTTCGAACCCTGGATCCTTTTATTGTGAGGCCACAGTGCTACCCACTTAGCAACCATGCTGCCCCTGGTTAGGGTTTTAGGCTAGGGCTAGAACAAAGGCTAGTTTTAGGGTTTTAGGCTAGGGCTAGAACAACATGAGCTTGGGCAAGGACCAGGGATAGATGCTTGAGCTAGGGCTTAGGGCTGTGGCTAAAATAACTAATGTAAAGCAGACACTAAATTATGGCCTAGAGTTGTTTAAACCATACTGCTATGTAGCCACTGTTGGGTCCCTGAGCAAGACCCTTAACCCTGTCCGCTTCAGGGGTGTCATATGATGGCTGACACTGCACTCTGACCACTGTTTCAAAACAAGCTGGGTTATGTGAGGAAAGAATGTCCTTGTACTGTTCACCTGAATATGCAGGCAGTGGTGGCTTAGAGGTTAAGGTACTGGGCAGGTTCAAGCCTCATCACCACCAAGTTACCAACTGTTGGGCCCCTGAACAAGGCCCTTAACCCTCAATTGCTAAAAATGTAGTCGTAACCGTAAGTCACTTTGAATAAAAGTGCTAAATGCTGAAAATGTAAATGTATATGTATAAATGATTAATAAAGGCATTCTATTCTATTGTATTGGCCAGACATACCTTGGGTTTTCACGTGGAACACCGTTGGATGAATGGGACGAGAGGTCCGAGTGTCGTGACTTTTGGTCGTCTTGTGGCGAATAAGAACGATACGAGTCCATCTCTGAGACGTCTGAAAGCAAACACAGAGACACAAGTGTGAGAGCTGTGCTTATAATCGGGTGTTTTGAGCTCCTTCACCAGACGAAACCAAGAATAGAGTTTAGTGTTTCCGCTCCCAAAGACAGCTCTCAGTGTTATTGTTCACTTTAGGTTAATATGCAAGATCTGCCCCGTCATAACAGGCCGAAAGTCTGAAATTAAACCAGACGCTGGATCGGCGTTTGGTTGATAAAATGGATTTTTCATTGGCACAAATTACATTTAAAAAAAAACAAAGTTGGGACAATATCAAAAAGTGCAGCATGTTATTTTTTTCAAAGCTGAATGATTATATTAAAAAAAAATACAAGCTGCAACTTTAAACCTAACAGCAGAATTACAAAGAGGCAGAGATGTGTGTGTTTTTGAGTGTGAGGGACAATTAGAGAAGTCTGTAAGAAAAGAAAAACACCCTTTATCCCACTAAGAAAGACAAAGACATGTACAGTGAACTGTCTTGGACAGCAGAGCCATTTTCTCCAGGAAAATCTCCAAAGCCTGAAACACAGAGTCTTAAATTTTAAAATGATGCTCTATTCTTTCCAGGGTAGTTCAGAAAAGAGCTGTTAATTTACGCAGGGTTAAAAGCCCCAGTTATTAGTTAGACAGCGAGTCCAGTTTAGATGTACCAAGCCAGGGAGGGGGAGGGGACTGATCGGATGAGAGACCAAAACAGACAGAGACCGGAAGAGACGGCCAAGATAAATAGAGGGAGTGAGTTACTGTGCGCTGGGTGCATGTCCGATGTTCTTCACAGTGCCAGCCTTGCCAGTGTAGCGTGCCTAAAACATACTCTATTACTTGGCACAAAACACAGCCATACACAAAAGCCAAGTGCAAATGCAGATTAAAGTAGAGCATTATAGAATATACTTCAGCAGTACACATCAAAAAGATCCTGATTTAGACACGTCAAATAATTCAATATTATTTATTTAGCAACGTCACGTTTATACTGCAAACCCTTGAGTGGTCCTATAAGGAAATATCTCCTGATTAAAGACTTCTTAAGACAGGTGTTAAAGGTGTCTGGGGGAAAGCTTATGAAAGTGTAAAATATCACAATCCAGTGTATTAAATAGTCCAAATATATACAACACCATGCAGTACAAGGAAATAACTGGAATTAGTTTTTGTGCGTCCAAAGATCTCTGCACTGAAAACATGTCCCATGAGCAATTGTGTGGCATTAATCAGGTTACATTTTTTTTCATAGAGTAAAATAATAGTGTTTGGATGAAGCAATCTGCACAGGGGACTGAATACCAACAGCTGTGCATGTCAATAATTAAAGAAATACATTTGTTTCAGTTTTCCTAGCACTGTTGTAGATTCGAACCTTGAATCCCCATGGTTGTGGGGTAGAAAGAGTCAGAGTAAACGTGCAGTTTTAAGAATTGCCATTTGTATTTATAAAAATACTACGCTACTATAGAATTAACTTATGAGCTAAGCTTTCAGCTGAGAGAACAGAATCAAATGGTTATTTCTGAAACATTTATTTTGAAAAATCATTTGTTTCCTTTAGACGTTTTTGCTTCTAAGAAGTGTAAACATTTAACAGGTGTGAATGTGCAAAAGTTCTTTTTAATGATTTGTATCTTTTTATCGTTTCATTTATGTTCGCTGTTGTCTAAAGCGACGTACAACGAAAGCTATTTAGGGTTAAGAAGGCCAAGTGTGGTAACTTTGAAGAGATCAGCACCCTGCTGATCACTAGTCCAGCACATTAACTGCTGAGCTGAGTCTGTCTCAGAATGTCCTAGCAAAAGATAACATCTGACTCTTTGAAGCTACTTCATAAGCAATCTAAACCATGAAAAATCAAAAGAATCATTGAGGTCTCAGTGTTACTAAAACAATGTTGGAAGCTTTAACAGGAATTATTGAACAATAAACACAACCATTGATGTTTTAAAGAAAACAGGGGCCGTGCTGACTGAAAAAAATCCATGTGTTTCCATTTGTTGGGTTGGCACTGTAATTCCAGTCTGGTGGAAAACAGAGAGAAAGGTGAGATGCTGAAATGAGGGCTAAAAAACAAACTGATGATCATTTAATGTAATATATCTGCATTTGTTTTCACACAAATGACCACAAAATATATATTTTGTACTAAACAAATGCGTTCCCTTTCCCTCTCACAGCTGTTGTGCTTAGAGATGCAATAAAAACCTTATCTAGCAATAAATAACGACTTTCATTAACATAATTAGATGGTTAATGTGATGCGCTAGATGCCTGTCGGAGCAGAAACAAAACAAAGAGGAAGGATTTTTATGTGGACAGCCAAGAGCACTTACAGAAATCAGTGAAATGAACAAAGACAAACTGCTGAATCCTTTTTATGTCATTACTTTTTAATGATTACTATTTACTAAGATTCATTATTATTATTATTATTATTATTTATTATTATTATTAATGTGAATACATTCGGCTGCTCCCATTCCCCATTAATCATTTTATATAGTTTATATAGTTTAACTAGGCTTGGGACCGGCACTACAATACACTGATTCGTGCATCCTAGTGGCTAGGGTGGCGCCAATCAAACCGCAATGCAGAAATTCAAACCAGGGAGTTCAGACTCTGGGGAGGATTATTATTTATTATAATACAAATAATGTTTACAGAGATCTTCTATGACCCATGTTGATATTTGATTCTTTTGTGTCCTGCGTGTGATGAAAGACTGAATTTGTCAATGCAAGAATAGTTAAAATGTCTTTAAATGGTCTCTCTTTTAAATGCAACACAAATATATGACCAATGGTAGTCAGTCTGTCCATCATTTCTGATTTATATTCAGACTACAAAAGCTAGTCAGCAAAATCCCACATTGGACAGAAAAATATAATGCCACTATGTGCAATGTCATTTCTTTGTATCAAATTGATATCAAATTTTGATCAAATAAATCACCACACAGATTAAATAATGAATAAAACAGTTTATTGATTAGGGAGAGTATTAAAAACTGAAGTTAGCAAAAATAAATGTGCACAAACGTGAGTTTAACAAATATATTCTGTGCAAGAGTAAGAAAGCTTTACAACGTTACTAAGGCACACAGTCAAGAGTAAGTAATAATGGCAACCAAATAGAATGTACTGTAGTGTCTCTGCTGTCCTTCAGCTAAAAGTACGACATATTATCTGTAAAAAAAAAAGAACAGAAATAAAATTGATCTTGTAAAACGATTTGCTTTGCTTTGTCAGATCAGATCAGCTTTTAGCAACTGCTCAGAAAATCCAGGAGTAATGCTGCCGGATTGAAGTCAAATAAATAAAACATTTCTCATCCCATAACACCAGGTCAATGTACCTCCAAGTACAAAAAGCCACAGGACAACACAGTACGGCTACATATGAAATGTACTTAATGCCATTTGTTTCAGGAATTCACATTATGTGGAGTGAATACATGTGGTGCTTTCAAAACAACAGCTTTGAATTAGATTTTAATATTTTAAACTGCACATTAAACAGATTTAGTTCCAGATTCCAATAAAATTTACTGGATGTCAGTAGACCACCATCACAATAAAATTAGTTTAGTTGAAAAAATAAATGAATTAACCGAGTATTCAGATCCATTGGAAACTGCCTCAATCTCTTTGTGAGCTCAATAGGTATATTTGAGAGTGCTCACACAATTGGTTAAAACTGAGGTTGTTTTAATCCTTGGCGAGCACAGATCTAACAATGCCGACTGTGATGTCACCATTTGAACAAGTCAGGAGCTATGACTAAAGATGAATGAACCTTATTTAATGCTTTGAAGAAGAAAATGAGAGATGCAAGACTTCAAATACAAATAGTAATTGTTGTAAAAAATCTTTCATGGCATCACTGCAGCTGTAAAATGTAGCTGTAGGTTACATCATATTACAATCATGCTTAGAAATGAAACCAAATGGTACAAAAAGTCCTGCTCCGCTTCAAACAGCCAAACTGGTGGTTTAAGTCCATTTAAATCATGCAAAGCCACATACTTTAAAACCCCATCAGTCACCCCAAGAGATTTTAAGTAGACTCACCATCGGGCTCTGAATCACTGTCCACCAGGGCCGGAATGCGCACCAGGATCTGCCTGTTGTCCCTCTGTACAACCAGCTGCAGCTTCCCACGAGATTTTTCAATCAGCCTCCCCGCATCATTCAGAGACAGATTCTCAGTCACAGTCCCATTAATCTAATACACACCGACACATGTTCAGAGATGACTGGCTTAAAAAGACCATAGAGATTTCATTCAAAAACAATGAGCCATTAGCAAGAAGGTTGAAAGAGATTTTCAAGACGACAATTGGATTCAAATCAAATCAAGGTTTGTTTGGTCACGTACGTATTATTACATGGTACAACCGGCAGCAAAATGCTTTATATTGCAGCTGTAGTAGGCTAACGTTGTTTGCTGCTGCACTGCCCAGCAACAAATATACTTTATTATAACAAATATATAATACAGACCTTAATGAAAATATTATACATTTCAAATCATAATTGTATACTATTGCTTCCCCCCTCCTACAATGTCATTAAAATATCAGTAAAAAGAGGCTGCAAATTAAACATGGTCTCAAGACCATAACTCTTACAAGATTCTTCTAGTTTCAGAACACTTCTGCTGTCATCTTCCAAAAAACTATTTTTAATGTTGTTTTTATTATTTTTACTACTGCTTTACCATGATCATTAAGCTATACGGTAACATAACCTAGACAAGAGCACTTATCCATACCTTCCCTATGTACATGCCTGCATGTAGACAACAATAAAACTAAACTAAACTAAA
>JAYDZF010000002.1:11920521-11931729 GCA_034509105.1 Microcambeva barbata
GGAACATTACTCAGTATACTGTTTTAAGCTTTACATTAACTTTGTGTTTGCTTTTTATTTCTTTATTTTATGAAATGTTGGAACATTACTCAGTATACTGTTTTAAGCTTTACATTAACTTTGTGTTAGCTTTTTATTTCTTTATTTTATGAAATGTCGGAACATTACTCAGTATACTGTTTTAAGCTTTACATTAACTTGTTTGCTTTTTATTTCTTTATATATTCATTCATTCATTTATTGAGGAGTGGCTACTAAATAATGTATGGTGCATAATTAACAGTTTTTTTCTATTCTTTATTGAAAGACTCTAGCAAGGACCTGAAGACTATCTTGCTGGCACTGTTGGAGATGATTGCCAGTAAAAAAGTGTCAGGCCATGGAAGAGATCAGGCTCTTAACCTTCTCAGCAGGAATGTGCCCCGGAAGGATAAGAAAGACCATGATCATTCCAAGTCATTATTCACTATTGACCACGGTTAGTACTCGAAAGTGTTTATAGTAATATGGACATGTAGGATGAAATACAACAGTACAATGAAGTACAATAGTAACCGTCTTATTATATCAATTATTATAAAAAGCATTTAGGGATGTCAAGGGGCATGTGACATTTAGACAGGGGTTCTGGGTTCATTTGGAATTATGTTTAAGAGAAAAAAGTAGAAGCATTGACTTTTATTTATATAACTGTTATAACCTAAACATTAGGGTTTTCACTTCATAGACTGGTCAATTGCATTGCACACACTAAAGTGTGTGGGCCTGCATTTGGTAACCAGGTCTTTTTTTAACACTACAAACACTACAGTGTGACATATCTGACACATGTGTACTAATATATGTGTGAACTATTATCATTTGTATAATTTAGTCAAACACTTATTATGATATACCTGTATTAAAATTTACTCTTACTGTTTTACATATAGTGATAAACAATTACATTAATTGTGCTTTTTTTCTAGCATCTACAATTATAAAAAATATATATATACTTTTAGTTACTGCAAAATTCTAACTCTGGTAATACAGTCTGACTGCTTTGGGGTTTTATATAATTACATTTTGTACCTGTAATTAGCTTATTATTTGAACATTTACATTGTTAAAGGTCCTTGGAATAGGTGAATTGGTAATTGATAATGAATGTCAATTTCAGGTTTGACAAAGATTCTGAAGGTGTGTGGTCAGGTCTCAGATTTGCCTGATCAGCTACCCATGACTGAAAATACCCAACTGATTGCCAGTGTTCTTCTGAACAAGCTTTATGATGACCTGCGTTGCGATCCTGAAAGAGACAACTTCAGGGACATTTGTGATGAATACATCAAGTAAACCACATTCCATGTTAAATACATTGTTCACAATCATCAATACATATAACTAATCTGATCAATATTATTTGTCCACCTTTAACAGGAGCAAGTTTGACCCGAACAACATGGACAAAAACATCCATGCCATCAACGTTGTGTCAGGCTTGCTGCAGGGGCCCTTTGATGTGGGTAACATGCTTGTTGGTCGCCAGGGCGTGATGGAGATGATGGTGGCGCTGTGTGGTTCTGAACGTGAGGTTGACCAGCTTGTGGCTATTGAAGCTATCATTCATTCTTCCACCAAAATGAGTCGAGCCTCCTTCATGATCACCAATGGGGTGGCCTTGCTCAAGGATGTCTACAAGAAGACCAAAAATGAGAAGATCAAGATCAGGGCACTTGTGGTAAATATCTTTTATTATATTTTGATATATTTGGTGTGCATGTCAAGGAGAGGGTTCTTAAAACTCTTGCTGCTATTGAATTTTATTTAACCATTTTTTTGATGATGCATGTGCTACAACTGCAAAACAGTTGGTCTAACCTTTACCTTAACATCTTTCTTAAACCTTATTTGCATTTTGGACATTAATCAGAAACTTTGATCCAAAGAAACTTAAACTACTATGACAATATTCAATCAGCAGTTAAGGGCCTTGCTCAAGAGCCCAAAAGCAGCAACCAGGCACTAACCTTCTGATTACTAGTCCAGTATATAACCTCTAGGCTACAACTATATTATGAATTGACAGTTAGACTTTCATTACTCCATATCATAGCCATATAACTAGTTTTATTGCCCTATATAAATGAAATACAGTATTACTTTAACTATGAATTTGTATCTTTTTCAGGGTTTGTGTAAACTGGGCTCAGCAGGAGGTGATGATTATGCCATGAGACAGTTTGCTGAAGGATCCACTGAAAAACTGGCCAAACAATGCAGAAAGTGAGTGTCATATGTTACATAATCAAACTTATATGAAACTTATATATCAAATATTTTCAAAGATTACATGGTCACTTATAGGCAGGCAGAAAATAATTTTGTAACAAATTTTTATTTATGTTTTAAAGACAGTATCATTATATATATATTTTTTTCAGATGGCTGTGCAACCCCAGTCTTGATGTCCGCACAAGAAAATGGGCCATTGAGGGCTTAGCATACCTGACCAATGATGCGGATGTGAAAGACGACTTTGTTGAGGATGAGGTGGCCATGAGAGCCATGTTTGAGCTTGCCCAGGTAAGAGCGGTCTCAAATAATGATGTTTTTATATTAGCAACATTTGAATAGAAGGATTAGAAGCTATAGCTTAAAGAAACTTTGTTTTAAAGCTTATTAAAATAACATTTGTTTTACAGTCCAAAGATAAAACCATCCTGTATGCTGTTGCTTGTACACTGGTGAACTGCACCAACAGCTATGACAAAAAAGACATACTCCCTGAAATGATACAGCTGGCAAAGTTCTCCAAGCAGCATGTTCCTGAGCAGCATCCAAAGGTAATAAACCAACACTATTCTTAAATTGTTGCACGTTTGCTTTAAGCTGACTAAAACATACTAGTATTTTTCATGATAATAACTTTACCAAGTGAACCTGGGCTACAAGGTGGCTAAGTGGGTAACACTGTAGCCTCACAGCAAGAAGTGCTGGCTCTGGGGTGATCCAGGTGTGGAGTCTCCCTGTCTCTTCTAAAACATTGATTCATTTTTACTCAAAGTAAACTACTTATTTACTTTTTAACAGAAGGTGTGAGTGTCTCTAGAGTGTAATGTAAATGGGACAAGTAGATATACATGTCACAATAGTTGCCTTAATTGAGATTTATTACAAAAACATGTTGATACAACATACAGTATGTTATTACTTTCATTAAGAGTTTTGGCTGAAATACACTTATTTGGCAACCCTATTCACTGAATATTTCCAGACAATACTGCATTTTTTTACTCAGTAAATGTGAGTAGTTGTATGTAGACCTCTGGATTTAACCTTGTGACTTGATAAAGCTTGTGCAACTGCCATATCTGTCATGAATATAAGTTGAATGTAACATGACGTTAAAGGAAATCTAACAAACAACACATAATGAAGTGTTGAGTATGTTATTTAATGTGATCAAGTGTATACTGTAAAATGTATCATTTTAGGACAAAAAAGATTTTATTGAGAGCAGAGTAAAACGGCTTTTGAAGGCTGGAGTGATATCAGCTCTCACTGTGATGGTCAAAGCCGATAGCTCCATTTTGACAGATCAAACCAAGGAACTGCTTGCAAGGTAAGAATTTAAATATTGCTTTTCCCATCAGTATGCTATAACTGTGGCTGGGATTCAAAAAAAGCAAAACTGTCTATGCCGTTTGGGTGGGAGGCATTTAATTTCTGCATACTAACATCTCATGTCTTACAAGTATGGAATGGGTCCAGTTATGTGCCCCTTCATACAGACTGTTTCGTACATTAAAAACACTACTAGATTTTGATGTCTAGAAGGTATAGTGCTAGCCATGGATTTTCAAGGTTGGTGGTGGTTGAGTGAAAATACAAATACAGTACACTCTCGATGTTCACAAGAACAGTCGTGAAAAACTGCAAATTTTGGAAATGGCCAAATAAAAGCCGATTAATGCCTATTTGTATAATTTAAACCCCAAAATGTGCTGCCAAAACAGATTTTCAGTCCATACTGTAATGTGTTGTGCTCGCCCACTGTTGCTCTGTCCAGTAGAATTGATTATGGAGTTGCAGCTGTCTTACTATCCAATCAGTGGCTGATCCTGGAGTGAAGGTGGGAGTTAGGGCTTAGAAACTGTACACGTTTATTTACTATAAAGCACAATTCCCCTTAGTGGATAAGATAGCTTTTCCAAGGACACTTGAAATGGTTGTGTTTAATACTGAGAGGTGTTGGATCTGCTTGCTTGTTATGGGACCCGCTTCTTTGTGAGTCATCAACCTCCGTCTTCATTTATAAATAATGTTTCATTTGTAAATAGCTTTGTAAATTAGCAAAGTGCACTTTGAAGAGTATAACCTTCTTTCAGAAATCTCTCTGTGTTGTCGCCCCCCGGCTATTGTTAAAGCTTCCTGATCATGCAAGCTGATGGTTAATGAAGTAGTTTTGTTTAAGATCAAATCGAGTCTTCTCTGAAATAACTGCACATGTTGGTTTTCACTCCAGCTAAAACCCTTTAGCGATCATTACTATCATTACATTTACTGTCATTCATGCAAGCATGTTTTCTTTGGTAAAAATACACAAAATAATGAATAAAACCCAAGACTAAAAAAAAAATAACTTCACGTCCCTTTGCCAAGTCACACTGTGCATATACACACATGCTAAGTGCAAAGGCTGGGGATGCACTACTGACTGGGTTGGAAAAGTCTGGACTAAGTGGTGGGGTATTTAAAATACTGTGCAAGGCTGCAAAATCCTGGTTAGCAGACAGAGGCATCTGTGCTGAAGTGGAATCATACAAAACATGGGCAAAACAAGGGGTTGAGGGACTGCAGGTGTGTCAACTTGGGCTTGGAGAAGCCAAATGAAACCCTCCTTAACTCCAGTCGGATCCCCAGCACCATGAGACTAATTGGATCCTTTAAACTGGGAGAAAACAGGATAAAATGCACAAAGAAAAAGAAATAAAACAACACATTTGAAAACCATAGCACTATTACAGAGTAAGCAAACAAACAGACTGACTTGGAGCAAAGTTTGTGTTCTCTGTATATCAAACAAGCTAAAGAAAATAGCTCACTGAAACATTACATGTTTAAAAGTGGATTTTATACATTTTCTTAGAATTTTAAACACATCTACATTTGATTCCAACAGCAATATTAAAATGATTACTAAATGTTTTTTAGGGTTTTTCTTGCCTTGGCTGATGATCCAAAAGATCGTGGAATAATTGTTGCCCAAGGTGGTGGAAAGGTAAGAGTTCCCTGACTAATACGTTATCTATTCTTGTTTGATCACAACACTTAATTTGTTGGGATTTTTTTTGCACAGGCTTTGATTCCTTTGGCTCTGGAGGGAACTGACACAGGAAAAATAAAGGCCTGCCATGCTCTGGCTAAGATTGCTGCCGTATCCAACCCTGAGATTGCTTTCCCTGGTGAGAGGGTGAGAACTGTTTAAAGCTTTATTTACTTAGATAGAAAAATTAATATAATTAATATCAATTCAGAGAAACTATCCATGCTATTGATGATTCATGTCAAAATTGATAATTTCCCTGTGTGTGGCAGGTATATGAAGTCGTGCGACCACTGGTTTCCCTTTTAAATTCTGAAAGAGATGGTGTCCAGAACTACGAAGCCCTGTTGAGTCTCACCAATTTGGCTGCTTTTAATGACAAGCTTCGGTGAGTACAATCTGTAAACTTATTCTGTTCACCAGCTCGTGAGGCTCCCAAATGATGCACTAAACCAGACATATGTAACATGTTCCTTTGACTGTATCTCAGATTATTAGTGTCAGGGAGTGCAAGCCAATGTCATTGCTCTGCACTCTGGATGAATAGGATTGTATTCCTCCATCCAATTATTAAAAATTGTGGGTTAGATCATGATAGATCACTCTATTTTCTCTTTAACCTTGGTTGCCCTTGTAATTGTTGGATTAATTTCAATTGTATGTAGTCTTTCAATTTGATGATCGTCAAATCCATATAGCTTCACCACTTTTTACTGTGAGGTCTATAAGTACATACGTTTAAGCTAATATTTTAAGAACATACATCTGATTATTTAATAAACATGAGAGCAAATGAATGCTATATGAATAGAACCCACATTTCCAAATGCACATTTAATCGACACAGCGCTATTGTGGTCATTTATCATCTAGTCATACGGTATATCAACAACATTACAATACAGTTCTGATTTCTTAAACTCATGACCCCAAGCCTCTTAGAAACAGATTGGCACAAATGTATGTGCCAAAAGGCTTTTCTGACATGTCATCAAATGAATTTTGGAAAAAGCACACACTGTATGAGAACCCCGATTGTTATCAACCCAAATTTATTGTGTTGGGGGGAAAGGACCAATTATGTCAGTAATTAAGGCATCATAGATCAGGCTATTTGAAGCAACACAATTGCCAAATATTCCTTTTTGTCCTCAAAGAAGACCAGCCATAATTCACAATGATAATGCCAAGTGACATTCTACACATGTTACAAACATAAGACTTTGTAATAAGAGTGTACAATCCGGCAGTCCAGATCTGTCTCCTATTAAAATGAAACATTATTGTAACTGTCAATTCCAGTCTTACTTTTCCTTTGAATTGATTATTTACATCGTCTTTTTGTCACATCTTTTGTCAGAGTTAAAATCCTGAAGGAGAAGGCACTTCCAGAAATTGAGAACTACATGTTTGAGGAACATGATCAAATTAGACAGGCTGCTACAGAGTGCATGTGCAATCTTGTGTCCTGCAAGGAGGTAAGAAAAAAAGGGATACTGGCAGATATTAAAATGTATATACTAAGTTATATAAGATATATAATTTTTTGTCTTAACAGGTTCAGGACAGGTATCTTGAGGATGGTAATGACAAGCTGAAACTTCTTGTGCTCCTTTGTGGTGAGGAAGATGAGAAGCTACAAATAGCAGCAGCTGGTGGACTGGCTATGCTCACTGCAGCACAAAAGAAGCTCTGTATCAAGATGACCAAAGTGGTAATAACCCATAATCAACGAATCTTCTTTAGTCTGTATATTTGATTTGTTAAAAAAAATAAATAATTAACTTTAAAATGAAAATGTATTTGGCATGTGTTCATGAAAGAAAATTGGGGTAGAACAGATTTTCAGTATTATAGGTTTGTGTGATTAAGCCTAAATGGCCAAATGTGTATCCTTTTGGCTGCCCCCTTTATGGGTCTCCACAGCAGATCATGGTCCACATTATTGATTTGTCATGTTTTTTGTTTTGTTTTTTTCCGCTGAACTTGGTTCTTTCTGACACATCCCTCTTATTTATCTACGGCTTGTGGCTGATAATACAGGTTTCTTTCTTGGGAGTACAGACTCTTGGCACTAGTGTGCTAGTCGAAAATCTTGCTGCTCCTCAGGCGCAAAATGACAAAATCTGTGAAACAAAAATTCTGTTAAAGAAATCAATGATTCAATAAGTAACAAAACTAACGGAGTGCATTTCTTTGTTGTATTGCAGACTGAGCAATGGCTTGATATTCTTCTGAGAGTGTGTCTTCATGACAATCCTCAAATCCAACACCGTGGCATTGTGACAGTGTTCAACATGATCGATTCAGACCCCGAGTTGGCCAAGAAGATTATTGAAAGTGAGATGCTGGAGATACTTACCTACACCGCCAAGTTAGAGAACAATCCTCATAAACAGGCATCTATCGAAGCAGCACGTACCTGTTTGTCTAAAGCAATGGATCTTGGACTTATCAAACCTTTCACAAATTAAATTAAAGAAGTAAACGCATAAATCAAGCATTATTAGTAGAATGTGACTGTTTCACTCTGCTCTGCTTTCTGGGAAAGTGAAAGTACTTTGAAGCATCAGCTCTCTGTTCTCAGTTATGCATGAGTATATATATTTTTTGCTGTTTTGATATGGACTTTCTAATTAAAATTTTATTTGAAATATATTTTTTCCATGTATGTGTCCTTGTATATTTATATAAATATACATTTTAACAAATATTTGTCTTCATTAGGCATAAAGTAAATACAGTTAAAAACAGAAAACAGATACATGTAATATATGTCATGCAACATTGACATGCAAGTCATTTCTAAACAGTTTTACTATTTCAGAATAACTAGAACAAGAAAGAAGATTTAACTGACATTGCTTAGAGTTATAGACCTTCCTCCACCTGGAGTGGGTATGTTTGGCTTGTTTGTGGTGCAATTTAAAGGGTAGTTATATATAGAACAAGACTTTGACTATGAATTCAGACTATGATATAAGGATAAACAATAATCTTTAATCAATAAAACTTTTATTGTCAGATGCAGAGATAAGATTTCAACAACACACATAACCAAAGTAAAACAATAATGTATGCGACAGAGTCTCAAACCAGAGAGTCACAATGAGTGAACTTATTTTTCTTTTAAATTAGCGTTTTAAGTGCGAGTATTTAGCAGAAATAAAATCTGTACTTGTTTTGCAGTAATACCACTAGATGGCGCTCGAGAGCAGCAGAACAGCATCAGTACCACCCTGCTGAAGTCACGAAAGTTGAGCCACAGACGCATGCGCAGTGGCACTTTGCCGCTTTTATTTCTCCCGCTGGCCGCTTTCCCGGGTCCGAGCAACACGGAACAAATGTGAACGTTTCAAACAAAAACACCGGGTTTTCAGCGCGTACCTGAGCTCACACTCTAGCACCAATGGCTGTTAACTTCGGCAGAATAGTGGTGGGGATATATGTGGAGATTAAACGGAGTGACGGTGAGTTGTTTTGATAATCAGAGCTAGTTGAGCTGTTAGTAGCTATGGATTGTAACCGGCTGTTAGCGTTCCATTGAGCAAGCATTGCGCTAATGTTAGCGTTAGCAACTGACAAGTCTCATGTATTGTTAAATATGCATTGAATTCCTGTTGCGCTTGTAGCTAAGCTATCAACACAGTTCTGTCAACACAGCAACGGTTGCCACGGAATGGTAGCTAAGCTAGCATTTAATATCCTAAATAGATTTGAGAAAAAGGAAATGGATAAAGGACTAAATAATATTAATAACAGCAACAGTACATAGCTACGTATTTTATTATGGCGACACTCCTGCTAGTTGTTTTCTTCAGAAGTCATCCTACTATTCATGAAATGGCTTTGTTTAGTTCTAATAGTTGCTCAGTATGTATTCAGAATACAAAATCACGGCATTCCGTCGGTGTGTGCTCTCAATCATAACTTTTAAAGACATTTTTCAAAACTTAAGATTACTTAACTAGACTTTAGTTGGCGCAAAAGTCCAAGTGTTCTATTATGATTCATTTTGCAAATTCGAAAATAATAGATTCAACAATATTTATTCCTCTTACTTGTATGTGTGTTATTAATACATGATTAGATATGGTTACTTAGTTTGGTGTTTGAGAGAACCTTTTTAGTCAAATATCCTTAATTGTGTACAATACCAGTAAGTCCATGTCTTTTATTTGCTACATTGATTTTCTGAAGATATCCAAACTATGAAGGGACACATTGAATTATATAGTAAACAGAAATGTTATAAACCAGAATATGGTCTATATAGATTTTTCATTGTAACCACATTTTGCTTTGATGGCAGCTTTGAACATTACACTTGGCTTTACCATTGGATTTTCATCCTGGATTGGTTTTCCAACAGGCTTGAAAAAGTTCCCTGAGGTGCTGAGGACTTATTTACTTCTTTACATCCCTAATTGTCTGAGCTGGGTTTTGGTTAAGAGCTTTTGGAGGCCAGGTCCTCTGATGCAGCTCTCCATCACTATCTTTCTTGGTCATATAGTTCTTACATAGCATGGAGGTGAAAATAAATCAAATCAAGAAAAAAAAACATTGAATTATAAGGTTTGTCTAAACTTTTGATTTGTACTGTAGTTTTTTATTTAGTGTATTTATACAAAGCTTCTTTCAGAAACCCTGTCCATTCTGTCACCCATACCAGCATCTTATTCACATTATCCCAAGAAGGATGGCTCCCTGCTCAGTATAGTTCCTCTTAAGTTTTTCTCCCTGTATTTTTAAATACTTTTTTTCTTCCCATGGTCACCCTTGGTTTGCTCAGCTTTGTAAAGCTGCTTTGAGACAATATATGGTATAAAATGTGCTATTCAATAAATTCACTTGACTTGGCTTGTCCCATTACAATAAAAGATCAAAACTGAAAGTCCCATGACCAGTTCAACTACGTCATGGCTGGTCTTGGGAGTGGAAGTCAAACAAAAGTTCATGTGGAACATGCCTTAACTCAAATAGACAGAACAGTACAGAAAATACTATGTTAAAGGCATTCAAACAGCATAGTGACTTTAACTAGTCAAAAGATAATTAGCCAGAGTAAAGATAACCTTTTGATAATTATGCTTCCAACCAAACAGTGGTAAATACACATGACTGAATAATTTGTGCTAACCAACTATTTGAGACAGAGTTATTTTGATCATTTAATTTTAAACCTGTTAACCTAAAATAGTAACAGTTTTACGTTTGGGGATTTTTGACATCACAAATCTGAGCTTTTTAACATAGAGCCAGTATATTGATCACTGACAGCAAATAGATGAACCTTAAAGCATCTATGTTATCTTCGTTGCATCTGACTGGCATGTAAAATTGCATGACTTTCACAGTATATTTCTCCTTCATTTTTTCTTGAGATGGAAAAAAAACCTAGTAGTGGGTAGTGCCATCACAGTGGGTAGTACCATCACATCACAGCAATAAGGTCTCAGGTGGACTGTCTGGTATCTTTCTGTTTGCATGTACTGCCTGTGCGGGTTTCCTTTTGGTGCTCTAGTTTCCTCCCACAGTCCAAAGACATTTGAGTGAGGTGAATTACAGATACAAAATTGTCTGTGTTTGATATGAAACTTGTGACCTGATGAATCTTGTGTAACCAGTAATTATCTGTCCTGTCATGAATGTAACCATGTGATACAATTCTAATAAATAAATAAATTATAGATATCATCTTCCATCGTTTTTCAACATGAAGAAATCACCTTTATTTAATGTTAACAAAACTTAAAAAGTAATAAACTGAACAGTTGACCTAATACTTTACACAAACACAGCTGAATCAATAAAAACACTAAGCTAAACAGTAAACCATTCCCAGATTTATTTATCGTTTGTATTACAGTACACTACATACAGTACAACCGTTATTG
>JAYDZF010000002.1:11975822-11992404 GCA_034509105.1 Microcambeva barbata
TAGAGTTTAAATATGGCAGTCTATATCAAGTCACCTTTAATAAAACGTTTTGTTTTGTTTACAGCGTGGTGGTCCAGAATGATGGAGAATTCAGTGCATTGTGACACCACCTTTACCTTTGGAAATTGTTTGGGTTGCCAAGCATTTTCTTTGGAAAGCCATCGTCACCACCCAGCAATAAACAAAATACTTATTGCAAAAATGTACATATATTTGATTTATAATATAAATAGAATAGTTCAACATGTCCCGTTTACTCACTTCTCAGTGTAAGTGCCGAATGACATTGTGTAAATCTTTAGAAGCGGTGCACATTAAAATCAAACTTACTGGTAATGAAAATGATGACAGGTTTGAGTTGCTCAGTTCACACTAAAGTACTGTTTCACATTTATAACAAAAGATGCCCTGACTGTTCATCTTTCTTCACTTTGTCTACTATAGAATTTTGCAACTTAATGCCAGTGTCATCCTGCACAATTAAAAAATAAATTCAGATTATTGTAAATCTGAAATATTAAATGTTGAATAATTAAATGTTACATAATTGGGTTTATTTCACCTTTATTTACAAGGAATCAATGTTATAATCATCTGCATGCCTTCAAAATCACACTATCCTGAATGCCCTTCTTGACATGTTAAGATGTCCTGTCATTTGCCAAGAGGTGCTGAATGGCTAAATGTTTACTCATCCTTCAGGCTTGTGTTTGTACAAAAGCACAAACTCTGTTACTGGTTGTAATTTGGCGGTGTCAAATTGGGCAACAACAAGGTACTCGACATCGCCAAAGTCTGACCTCAAATCTCAGCCATGCTGCCAAGTTGAACCTAGTGTCTTAACATGGCAGAAGTGATTTGTATAGAGAATCCACCCAGAGGCATTCCACTGACTGGGAGATCTATGTGTATGTGTAGCAGTCACTCCTGCAGACATACTTAAATGGTTTAAGTGGGAGGAGATTGCCAAAGCTTAAGTGATCAAGTTTGATAAGACAAAAATGAGACTTCTTAAACTGTCCAGAACAGAAAAAAACTATTTATGGTAATAAAATATGAAGATCTATTTATGCAACAACAACAAAAATAGTTAACCATGTATCATTTCACGACTGTTTCCAGAGCTTTAATTCTGGATGGTTTACATCAAGTAGTAAAAGGAAAACAAAAATACAAAATAATGCTTAACAAACTCAAAGGCATTCAAGTTGTATTTACAAGTTATAAACAGTATGCTTTGAGTAATTCTGCTATTAAACGATATGATTGTCTGTATTTCATTTCTGGATAAACATTTTATAGGATATTGGTGTTATTCACAATTGTATATTTCCTCCCATTACTGGATTCGATACCATTTTCAGTTTGATTTTAAACAGAACTAATAAAAACAAATAGATATAAATATTACAGATAACGTCTTCCACACAATTCTCTTTAGATTAATACAACTTGCTCATTGCATACAATATTAAATATATTATGTAAATATAGTAAAACTGGGACGTTGCCCCAGTGCCACTTGGAGACCAGTCGGACAAAGCTCAGTCAAGAGACTCGTTTACTTTTTCCTCCAATGACTTTTATTGCCGTCCAACAAATCGGCATCATTCAAAAAGACCTCAAATGTGAGCCAATATGTATAGAAGGGAACAACCACCCTCCAATCTGCTCAGACATTTGTGTCACCATTGTTGTCAGGTAGCTGTTGTGTAAGTAATTGATGGATAGGAATCTTACGAAGACGCATCAAAATGAAAATATGCACTTGAAACATGAAGCAAAAGAAAAAACACCTGACATAAACCAATCAAGTATGTCCAACAGGAATGTCTTCAATTCTTCTATTAAAGGCTGTAATGTTTGTATGTTCATTAACAATATAAAATAGTGGACGTTTTCACATACACATCTGCAAGACTATTTCTACTCTTAAGGATGTTGGACATACACAGCAGCAGCACGATGCACTGAACCGGTTGCTGAGGGTTTTCACATTTACCATTAGCAGCATATGTAAGAAATAATAAGACGATTTGGCAAAACCGTAACCTAAAGAAAATGACGCACTTCCACACAACCGATATGAATAGTCTTGCTTGTGTAGTGAGTTTGTCCAAATCAATGTCACAAAGCAGAACATGCCACACAAACATTTCTATACATCTTCCACTCTTTAAACACGGACGTTAGTGGTAATCTCAAAACAGCTAGATCTTGTTTTTACAGCAAAATCGAAAAATAAAAAAAGACTCTTTTTAAGAATCACTTAACCTGTACATATCTACACGATATTGCCGGGGGAAAAAAGCTTCACAATGTTCTTAAACCCAACGTTCAGGTCAAAAGAAATCAATCTACAGTATTTATCTGAGGCCACGAGAGTCGGGCACAACAGACCAACGTGACTAATGAACAGCGCATACATTAAACCTTCGAAAACCATTGCTCCCGAAATCTTTCTACAGCAAGCGATCTTTGTACAATCAGGCAACATTCAAATATGTTCTGTAGCCTGGGTACAGTCACCTTTCCTGCATAGCTAAAGTCATAGGACAATATGATCACTAAAGCACTGACCGACAATGTGTTTACACAAACTGGAAGAGCAAATCATTTAAATCAGAAAGAATCGAGGTGTTGATGCTCTAGAGCCTATAATAGCAAGGTATTTTTACATCAAAATATTGAACTAAAATACTTAACTAGGTATACAAGATATTAAAATGCTTTTAGTCACGGGACTTTTCATCGTTCCTCTATATTACAAGACATTTAATTCTACAGTGGGTCATTTTACTCTTTCCATTTACACTTTACATCGTTAATGTAACCCAATTAGTGTAATGATACACATGGATTCTATTTCTATTGGGGCTGAATCTTAAAGCACTGGTGCACAGCTTTCCACACATCAGTTGTAGTTGACTTAACAGTGCTGAGCCCTAGCTCAGAAAATCTCAGAACAAGTGACTAATTTCTCTTAAATCCTCTGTAGTAAAAAAGAGGAGCAACAAGGGCAAACGATACTGGTGGAAACAACCCTAAAAAAGTTAATTTACAAGTTTCCCTGACATCATTCAGTATAGATCTTAAGTCTTAAATACACCTCAACCCAATCAAACAAGAACAGTTACATCTACAGACAAGTACAAATAAGTAACTCATATAAAACTCTGGGTTCCTAAAAATGCACATTACACATGTAGCATGCATTCATGGACCAGAATAAGAATGGAAGCCGAAACATTCGAAATCTTAAGTGCTTATCATTGTAATTTGTGGTGTTACTGTGAAACACTAAAGAAAAATGTTTCCTGATATAGAAAATGCTACATTTGCAAGGCCCCGGTGTCACTTGGCTTTTTGTGTAAACATTGAAACAGTACTAATTTAGCAAATCAGCTTAAATAAAACACAAAAAAATTCCAATCAAAGGATAGATGGAATTTCTTACAATAAATGAGCACCAGCAAAACTAAACTGCTGTTATGAAAAGAGTCTTGTGAAGCCAGGTGTGATCTTGTAATACCTGAACAAAGAGAAAGGATTACCTACTGAGGGTAGTGCTCACACAACTTGTAGCACATGAATGATTACTAAACATCAAATTTACAAATGTCCAATTGTATCAAAATATGTACATTATTTAATATCATCAATATATAGGATGTAGCTTGGGTGACAGCAAGGATATTGCTTAGGTGTACCCATCAACAATAAGCAAACAAGCCTGATATGACCACCGGTTGTAGTACTTGACTTTAAATGAAAGGTCACTGGTTTAAGGCCCAACAGTGTCAGTTGCTGTTGGGTCCATGAGCAAAGTCTGTAACCCTCAATTGCTTAGACAATATGCTGTCAAAGAACTGTTAATCACTTTGGACAAAAGCAGTAAATGCCGACAATGTGATGTAAATGATATAAGATGTAAATTAAGCATAAAGTTATGTGCAAAGTGCGATGGTTTAATTTAACTGGAGTAAACTGTAACCTCCCTGGTAAAACTTAATGTTGATTATTTTCATGGTGGTGTCTAAACACTAGTTTTAGTTTTAGCTAAGCAGTGTACCATTATACTAAAACAAAATTAAATAGGTAAGGATGAAACATTTCTGCATATCAAGAAGGTTGTTTTAAAATTCACCCACATGTTTGATCAAACTGAGCAAAATACATTCTTATGTCATGTTTTCTCTTTTTAAGATTACACCTGGCCCTTCAAGACTAAGGAAAAACACGTACAGCTCTCTCCTCCAGCATGTAAGTGGGAGTGGAAACTAAATGCAGACATGAAAATATCGTCCAAGAACCAAAAAAGAGGCTAGTTTAACTCTTGAGAAATCAAGATTTCTTTGATCTGTACAATAGAGACATCACTGAAGTCATATTACAAAAAGTACATTTATACATAAAAAAGAAACTGAGGTTCAGTCAGGGTCGAGTCTGTACAAGGTGGGGGAGTCGTGTGTGTGTGTGTGAGGGTCAATCAGACTGCAGTGCAGTGTGTTGGTGGTGGCGTGAGCGAGAGCTGATAAAAGTGTTCCCCTCCTCATTCGCAATGCTGCCGAAGTCTGTGAGTGACACAGCCATTTTGGCCCCCGTGATACAGTGCGTGTCATTGATGAAGGAGTCGGCGAGACCCATCCGGAGGCGCTTGGGGCGCTCACATTCCTTGCTGCTGCACACGCTAAGCTGGCTCAGGTCTGAGCGACACAGGGCAGAGTCTAGCACACCGAGGCAGCCGGTCTCGCTACTCGTTCCATAGCCGATTGGAGTTTCTTCGTGCGTCAGGGCTCCGCGGTGGAAACTCTCCAGAGGAGGGAAGTAAGACGAGTCCAAACAGTTCACGTCAGCCTGACTGCACACTGATGCCACACTGTTGCTCAAAGCTGAAGATAAAAGAGAAAAAAGGGGTGTGCAAATGAAAGTCCACTCGATACATTACATTAGGCCCGGGTGATCTTACGAAAAAAAAAATCTTGAGTATGCATTAACAATTTAGCATTATTATACCCTTGAAATAAGACTATTTGTTGCAGGTTCATTTAAAAGAATTGCAGCAGAATTAGAAACAGCGCTCCAACACTCATAATTCCTAACTGCTCCTGGTCTGCATTCCACTACTGTATATTTCCCAGCCATCACTGATTCACAAGTTCACTGTGGGTCAGTGCAGAGACAATGAATTTGTGCTACACTGGATGCTGGGATTACCTTCACTGCTATTATTAAGCCTAAATACTGTTTACATTTAAGATGCCTTCATAGGCAGCATCTACAAATTTGAAGTCTTTTCACAGGGGTGCACACACCTTCATCAGACACTGTGGAGACTCACCTGTGAGGTCACTGGCTGTGATTGTGTTGAGGAGGCCAAGTTGCTGTTCTGCTGTTACCTCCAACCTCCCTCCAGAGGCACCTGAACACAGGGATGAAGATCCGTCCGATGCCAGACCCTCTGCCTCATCCACTAACCGGTCCATCAGGTCCCTGAGTAAGGAGGCATACATTTAGAACTACATTCTATTGAGGTGTGTGCATGAAAGATTGACATCACTGCTTGCTGCATAGGCTCCAAGGTGCATGCTAGTTTATCACCATTTGTGGTTACATTAAAGACATACATTAAAGTTATGTACAATTCATTTGGACTATGGGAAGTAATCCATGAGGACCCTAGAGAAAGGACCATGACCACTCCACACAGTAATCAGACCCAAGACATAAGTCGAAAAATAAGCACTATAAACTACTATAAAGTGAATCCATGTTAAATATGGAAAACAGATGTACTCACGTTACTCCAGGATAAATGCTATACTTCTTTTTCCCAAACCGATTATGTTGAACAAAATAGTCAAAGCGTTCCGATTTTTTCCACATGTAGTAGAAAGCTACACACTCTGCGACCGTCCTTGTTGGAACCTGAAAACAATTAAATTAAGAGACCTCTGATGAAATCATTTGTTTCCATAAGCAAGCTAAAGGTCACAAAATAACAAGAGCAGCAATATTCCAAACACGTCTTAGTTAGAAGCAAACCTTGTTTTTCTGAATCAGATAGAAGTTCTTTTCATAGATTAGTAGTGCATGTTCAAAGTTTTTACATTCATCTTCAGACCATGGTGGCGAGTCTGAAACCCAAAAAATATTCGATTTATATTTCTAAAAGATGTAAATATAAAGATATCTTAAATATGCTAAGAAACCCACCTTTAAAGGAATTAGAACTTCTGTTACTGTTGTACTGTACCAGGGCTTCAGTTGTATTGTAGTTACATTTCACAAGCTCGAACAAAGCCTAAAAAATTATGACAGTCAAAATCCAAAGCCAGTTCATACTGTTATTAAGGTAACTGCATTTAAAATAGAAGAGAGAATTAATTAATGATTTACACCATATAACATTTGAAAAATGGTACAGAAGTAAAGGTAAAAAGGACAGTGGTTTATACATCATATAGAGACCATAGTAACATATCTATTTTAGCATTTTATCCTTACTGGAGGGAAATTGAATCCCGTTTCCCAGGTAACCCTCATCTAATGCTACAGTACTGAACACATACCACTCCGCCAGCATCTTTTTATCTACACAGTATCCTCTATAGCAAGTCTAGCACTGATTATTCACTCTATTCGGCGAACCTGCAGAGACCGCTATTGCAGTAGAAATGAAGAAAATCCTTTCAGCCCACCCTTCCACATACAGAGCATATTTTGCAGCTGTTCTAGTTTCCTTTTGTGCATTACAGACCTGCTCGTTGTCTCGTACGTGACCTCCACTCGAGCTGTCTGTGCTACTGTCAGATTTGGAGTGTGCCTTTCTGAGGTAGTCTTCCACCTTTTTTTCTGACAGTAGATCAGGACTCCAGAGCAACTGATCATCCTCCGTGAGCTCTACAAAGCAGAAACAATATTACCACCACTATCATTTATTCACTGGTTTAGACAAGAGGATCAAAAACTATCCATTTAAAGTCATTGCTCATAAAAATACATTTTATTAATGTTGCTCATGCATTAGTTGTTCTTGTTTACTTGTCTAGCTCAAATATTATTTAGTAAAACAAACCATTTGCACTACCAATGTATTTACTACCAGGTAATTATAACTGTAAGCAGAAACCTGGACAACTTTATATTTTATCTTCGTAAGTACTTCTGAAAACATCTAGTCCACTAACCTTTATCATCAGAGTAAAAGCTCAGGCCAGTAGGAACATCAGCTTGATACTGACTACCAACCATAATTTCCTGAAAAATTGAAAAAGAAAAATATTGCTAATAACATTCAGTAAAATGACAAATACACACCATCTCATGCAGTTCTACTTTAGCTTTTTTGCAACTGCAAAGACAATAAGGTAACCAAAATGCAACTAATAAATTACACAAACCTTCCTTGAGTCCTCTGGGTTAGAGCCATCTTCTTCCCCCTCAGACTCTTTATCACCATCATTAGTGTTGGCTATGTGATACATATAAGAGCATATTAATTATATGATTTTTAAAAAGGATTAACACAATATGAAACTGAATAACACCTTTGAGAGTCACATCATTATTAGACTAAGTATAAAATGAAAATATTTCCTATATCAAGGTTGGCTTACATCTAAGTGTTCGTGGAAATAAGTCTGTGGTTTCGTGAGAGGTAACAGAAGGAGTCAGGTCATCAGCTGAGGACTGGGTTTCCTCTTCATAGTCTCCTGATAGGAGATCTTTGGCAATTTCTTCCTGCAGAGAGGAAGAGAGATATATAATTAATATCTAAGAAACAATCTTACACATCTATCCAATGGTTTATGAATTTCACTGTATATTTGTGCACAATTCTACACAGCTAGAAATAAACATTTATTATAATTGCATACCAAGGAGAAAGTTTTTGTTAACCCTTGCCAAAATTATATAATGGCAACAAGTAATCACTATGAAATAAAACTATTTGTTATATAGTATAAATTTAATTTTTTAAATTTAATTTTCTAAGTATTTAGAATAGCTAAATAAAAAACCCAGCTAGAATCTAAACACTTGTACTGAATATATTACCTTATCCAGAGTCATGTCAGGCAGCTCATCAGCCAGTTCACTTGGGGAGCTGTCTACACTTGACCCAGCAGTGGTACTGTCCGGTTGTTCATACCGATAAATAGCCAAGAGTTCTTCCAGGGGCATATTCCTTTCCTTTTATAACGAAAGCAACAAAAAAAATATAAAAAATGCATCATTAACTTTATTAATAATTACTGAAATAATTCAAAATACTGTTTGTATCATGTTTGTCTATTATGTATGAAAGTATGAAATGTTTTTATTATTTATGTAATTCATTGCTGTGCACAATAAGAAATATGATCCAAAAAAGAAATAAATAAGATTAGGTTCAGACTATATTTTGAAAAATCTTTACCTTAACTTTAAGATACTCTTAAAAAGTATCTTTAACATCTCACCTTCTCAAGATCTGCCAATTCAGCACTAAAATTCTTTTCTCCCTCCTGAGCTTCTTCCTCCTCTAAAGTTCGTTCATCATCATAGTCATGAACCAGCATCTCTGCTGTTGGGTCAAAGTCATGATCCTCCGATGAAAGAGAGCCAACTGTGCAGTAACAAAAAACAATGCAAAAAGGAACCAAGAACATGTTAAACACACAATACACTCAAGACAAAAGTGCACCCATTAACTTATAACATCTATGAAATACTTTATTACTTATAATACACAAAACCATAAATTCCAACATACCAGGGCTTGAACTTCCAAGGGAAGCCTGAAAAACATGTTAATAGTACAATATGTAAGACGTTTATAGAAGCATTTAACTAGAATATATTGAAATCACAAACAGGGACGCATCATTAGTCTCAACATTGCACTATGCAGACGTGACTTTGTGCATAAAGACATTTGTTGTACAAAAAATGTGGATATTTTGCATCAAGTTCCAGAATTATGGTAAAAAGCCATTCTCAAAGGCAGAACCTCATCAAAATGTTTTCCATTTGTTTTATATATTGATGGGACCACACATGCATGCTGGTTAATGTAACAATTATACATAAGAGAAAACATTAGAATAAAAATTGTATTTTTAGTAGTTTTATTGATAAGTTAATAAAACTACATGTAATCTGTTAAGTAAGCATGTTTATGTTTTGTAAAAAATATTAGTGGAAATTTTAATAAAAAAATTCAACTTAATCACAAACAGTAAGAAATAGTAAAATAATAAGATAATGTCCAGAACGGGGCAAATCTGGTGATATCTTAGCTAGGCTTTCATTATACTGCTATATTTAAAATGCACAGCATTGGCAGTATGTATTCCTGTGATTTTTAATATGTGCATTTGCTATATTGCTTTTTGTTCATTTCAAGAAAATTTCTCTCACTAACATTGTGCTTTTTTATTTTTTTTTTTAAATCGAAATATTTTTGTCATCGTATAAAAATATTTTGCACTATGAGTAAAATGCTTGTCATTAAGGGCGATGAATAAACTCAGTATCGACGCAGCCTAGTCTGCGCTCAGAAAAAAACGTAAACAAACCTTTACTGAATCGAATAGCAGATGGAATTAAACATTTCTATATTATAGACGCAAATATTTAGATACTTGACAAAACCACAAACCTTTAAATGCAGCAAAAATAACTGTAACTATGTTTGTGGAGGAATTTAAAAACTAATCGGTCGAATATCTGCAGAGGAGAGTTAGCGATAAAGCTAACGGGAGCGCCAGTAAAAAGGCCTATAGCATCTCTGTTTAAACATATTTAACTACGTCCAGTTGAGAAGCCTGAGAGAAAACATCGACCTGCTGCAATCAAAATAATGGCTTAAACATGCATAATCATGCAAAATTAAAACATGTCACCCCAGACCAATAAACAAATTGATTTTATATATGACACTTCTCCCCAGATTTCCCTCTTACCTCCGCCATATTGGTTGCTTTAGCCTCATAGGCTAGCTCACTTAGAGTTCCCGGATGGACTCACGCAACCTGTAATAGGTTCAGGCGGGTTCCATTCAGTAACAGGTATTTACAGTCACTTTGTTCTTTCTGTTGGTAAAAATTTATTTAAACTAAAAAAAACTTTTTTGACCATTGCTTGCCACCCTATGTCCAGGATTTTGGTCTTTAGCAGACTGTGTTATCCTGTACTTACAGTACAGTATTGAGTAATCTGGATCCGTATAATTAGGCAGGGTTGTGTGAGGAACGATTACAAAACTGTAGCGGCCCTTAAATTGTTATAAAGAGGTATTTAGGGTTCGAACTGCATATATTTGTGTAATGTATTATCCACGTGTTCCATTTAATCCCCCCATTACATTCATATTGATCTGATCTAAAACATTGCTGTTCAAGGAGATTCATCTCATTAGAAGTCAGAATGTTTCCTAACACACTCACTGTATTGGTTGTGGGAGGCGTGATTAAGCAAAAATATTCACAGGAAACCTTTCCAGACTGAGTAACCATGCTCTACCATCCACTGACACTAACTGTGGAGGATTGTGCAATCTCAGTAGCCCCAGTACCCTTTCCATATTATTTTTTTTCACAACTTCAGGGGGCACAATCCAACAGCATTTTTAGACATTTAATTAGGAAATTGCTTTACATTTACCTTCCACACAGTGGCAGTACAACCTACTGGATAAACTGGGGTCAAGAAGAGGTTTTCTGTTTTTAAGGACAGTATTTAAACTTCATACTTTCAGGTAATTCAAAACAATATTTTCCTCCGTTCAATGACAATGCTCATATTTAGAAATGTACCTCTCGTAAAAGGTTGTAGCTCTGCATTTAGACTTGAGCCACAGGCCACTATTAGACCAATGCATCAAATACAGCCTACAAACATCCAAGAGGTGGGACACACTACAATATACAGTACTGCCATGCAATTATTACTATAGCTCAATGTCTTCTATAAGTGAAACATCTCATGAACTAGGCAAACGGATACTGTGGACACATCTGCTGTAAAATATAGTTCATATGGATAGGCTCAGCATTGATTACATTGTGTGAGAAATGTTTTATAGGCACACATTGTGCCTTAAAGTTTATGACTGCATGCAAACAATGTATACATTGCAAAGTTTAAGTATAAAAATGTGCACATTACACAGTAAAGGTAATCTTTAACTGGTTCTATTTACTTGATCACGAGTTTGGTCAACCTAATGGCCTTTTACTCACCAGATACAGATTCCATAGAGCAAAAAAAAAGCAGAACAGAGGTTTTTTAATGTCACAGTAGTACTGCAGATCCTTTTAGACTTTTATTTTTGACTGGATTGTAAGTGAATTGAAAATCTGTCTAATAATAGCTATGCTTGTTCAGTCTTCTATGATCAATTTAGTTTATTTTCATTGAAAAGTGAAAAAGCCCTCCTGTTGGGTACCTGCACTTCCACTGCTTGAAAAAAACATTCTCTTCCATTTTCTATAAATGGAGTACAGCAAGAAACAGAAAGTCTTTTTGATATGAATTACCTCATTTACAGAAGAAAATGAAAATGCTCTCACAATAATAAAACCTACATATAAAAACCCATATATAACAACCTCTCTACATATATTTTGGGTATTTATGAAAGACTATCCTTATCATAAGGTCATAGAAAAAGATTTCTTTACTGTGTAAGAAAATCTTCAAACAGTACTCAGACTTTTTATACTTTGCTTTGACAAATTGTGATCAGATGTGGTCTGTATTCGCTTTACGTTCATTATTCTTGAGATATTACATGGTCATCCGACTGGATAAAGATTGAAAATTCACATATTTGGGAGGAGAAAAGCTTTCTCTGTGTCGATACAAAGTACAAAAAGGACACTAAACCACTAAGCTATCATTATCACGAAAGATTACCATCTCCCTTCTAGGGAGTCAATCCCAGGTTTTCGGCATGACAGGTATAACTGTCCACAACACTAACAAAGATTGCAGCTGAACACTTATCTTCGAGGTTGCCAGGGCATATTTGAATATACCTCTTTTTCAAAAGAGTAATTTTTGGGTAGAGTTGTCTGGTGTAGTCTGCAGTAAATGGCAGAATACAATAATCTCCTGGGGGTTACATTCCAAGAGCACCCAAGAACAGTTTATGGATGGGCAACCAATCTGCAGGGCTGATCCAAGGGCAGAGGTGGGAGTTAAGGCTTAGAAACTGTAGACTTTCATTTACTTGAGAGCTCACTTTAAATGCACTGGGAAGTGTGTAGCCTCCTGTAATTAATCTCAGTGTGTTGGAACGCTCCTTTTGTAAAACCTCTTTGTTCATGCTGTTGTTAATAAAGCAGTTTTGATAAAGATAAACTTCTCAGTCTTCTCTGAAAAAACAGCTCTCAGGACGTTTGTTTGCTTTTCAACTCAAACACTCTAGCGATCTCCATTACATTATTACACCAGCTCGTATCACTGTAGCATGTTTTCTTTGATATAAGTAGGGTTAATGAAGTTATTATATCATTTGTGTTATTAAATTAGCTAATTATATTTTTCTTAATAATGAAGTGTTAAAATTCATGAAATATTATATAGTGCCACGACAAAACTATATAAAAAAATATATATTTTAGATGATGATTTTTGCCATTGAGGTATAGTATTGATCGATTTAATACAGATTGTTTAATAGACAATGTGCTTATATAATTGTCTTAGCTGTAATCATAATGAGTTGGATTTGCTCCGCACCCAGTGAGCTGTGTATACTCTAATAATGAGTCACACACTCTAGTCTTATGTAATATAAGTGGTAGAGTAAGCTGATGCTGATGCAGGCAAGAAGAAGGCCATGTCCAGAGGGCAGTGCACTCCTACTGCATCATCATTTCAACAGAACACACTTAAGTCAGTGCCTGCTTGGAGAGATATTCTGAAAAAAAAGAGGATGAGAAGGTTTAAGAGGAAGTACTACCATACATGGAATACCGGGGTTGCTCCTCTGAGTCATTGCTTGGTTGCTTACGTGGGTGTGTGGAAACCCCTGTGATATGATGAGGGGGATCACATCACTCCGATTTTGTTCTGTTATTGCTTGTTACAGATTATTGTAATAAATCTTAGCAGAAACATGCTTGCTTACAAAGTTTAATTGATAACTGGGTTCAGTTAGTTTAAAATTTTAAATGGTGAAGTTTTAAAAAGTGGCCAAAAATGGTTCACCAGCATTTTCTATCAGTAAATCTGTTCTTCAATATATTGTGATAATTATGCAACAATGAGGGAATAAGTCAAATAAAAAGAGATCAACAAAGGTAAATATGCTAAAATCCATATTTTTATTAGAATAACTAATGTGGGCACTGTGGATTAATGGGTATAACTGTCGCCTCACAGCAAGAAGGTCCTGTGCTCGATCCCCGGGTGGGTCCTTCCTGTGTGGAGTTTAGTTGTTCTCCCCGTGCTCATGTGGGTTTCCCTCTGGGTACTCTGATTTCCTCCCACAGTCCAAAGATATGCTACCAGGTTGATTGGAGACACATTATTTACAGTTATCTCTGCTTTAAGCTTATCATTTTAAAGCAACAAATGTAACTTCTGTACTGCTAGACAACTGATTAAGAGCACGAGTCACAATTGCTAAAGCTAATCAAATAACTTGATATTAAAAACAAAAAATGCTGAATTAATTACACCAGAAGGTACACATTATCAGAAGGATTTACTTGATATTGTATCTCTCATACACTGTATGCTTAAATAGCTGCAAGCATAGAGTCAATCTTTTAATCTTTTTTTGATGTTAAGGATCTTGGTTTTTAATCTTGGTACAATAAACCTAAAAGTACCATTCTAGCAGTTAACACAGTCCGTGTATACATTATGTATCATTATGTAAGGTCACTCCTCAAAGTGATAGCTTACCTGTCCAGGATGGGTACACAGTGAAGGCCGAGAAGCATCACAGCACTGAGAAAATTCTTCAGACAGAAAATCAAACCATTTATTCATGTGTCATCATTGAAACAAGAATGAATTCAAGGACTCTCCCAGCTGCAGCGTATGAGTTAATATAAAAACTGCCCAATTAAATGAAATGCTACTGTCATCGGTATCGCTATGCATAATGGAATGCCAAGTAGGCACGAGTCTAAGACCCACACCTATACAACTTACAAGCACAAATAAATACAGTGCTTGTAAATGGAGAAACAATGATGGAACTATGCATATGTCTACTTCAAACTGTAATGTAGAAGGAAGCGTCAAATTTACAATCCATCTGATACCCAGTTCCCTCTACGATATGCAGGTGTAGGCATCATGTTGTGTGGATTCTTCTGTGCAAATTGTGAAATAAAACTTAAGCTGAGAGATGTACTGGGACATCTCTCATGGATAAAAATGTAAAGTATTATAGCCATCTGTGTGCATGAGGCATGCTGACACTCGTGGGAACGTCCCGACACATTACATTCTGTCTGTGACTGAAATGAAAATGTGTAATGACACCACTTAGTCACTTAGATTGCAAATGGGAAAGCCAGTAATATTTTGATGTATTCTTTAAGAGCAAGAAAAAACATGGAAAAATGAGAAATCATAAGGTTGTTACAGTCAGCTGCAGGATTTAATACTTAATGCTTTTCATGAAGCTTCAACTGATCAGTTATTTATCAAAAACTAACCAGAAATACCCAGGCATGTTTATTGCATCAGTAGTTTGGAGAGGGAGAGAAAGCAAATAACAAAAGCTGCTCAAATGTGGTCATCATTGCCTGTTTCTTCTCTATGCACTATTCCCTTTCAGTAGCACACAAATCTTTTGTGCTCAAAGTCATGTTGTAGGGTGTACAGCTTGAGGTCTGGCATCATCCTGTTGAATTAATCATGATCTTCCTGGGAAAAGACGTCACCTTAACGGCATCTTTGACTCAGAACTCAATGTCAGTTTTTCCTGAAAACATGCTGAACCATAGACACATCTGATTACAGCACATTTCCATTGTCTTTCAGTCCATCTGAGATGAGCTCAGGCCCAGATGACTTGACCATGTTTCTGCATAGAAATGATGTACGTGTAGTAGAGTTTTAGTTTGCATTTGTGATGCGTTGTCAGACTGTCCTGTGTCGGTAGCACAGTAACACAATTGTTTCCTATATAATGCCATCTTGTAGCTCAGAATGTTTCTGGCTTCTTTCAAACCAGTACAGTGCAAAGGAGGGTTGTGTCAGAAAGCGTCCATTCCAACATCAGTTCAATAGCACATACCGTGGTCCACTTTGGCAACCTCTAGTTGGAGCAGCTGAAACGATTCACTCACCTACGCTTAATCATAGTCAGAATTTCGTTGAAACAATTTTCTTGGACACAATGTAGTAACACACCTGTTAGTATGCCAATCAATCACATGGACCCCCCTTCACTCACAACTTTTAGGCATAGGCAAATATTTCTGTATGTAGCCACCCAACCAGCACCAATTGGTATTTGAACCCTGGGCTAGTCTTCACTACTCTGTTACCTGGTCACCCAATAACCCACTCAGTCTGTGGATAAAAAATGAGTTATAAGCTTTTTAAATTGCATTACTTGAATTCATAGAATACATATAAAAAATATGAGTCTGTTGGGAATGTGAATGCAGTGTACCTACATTGCCTGTATGATCTCCAATCCCTGTACAATAAACGCATGAATATTTATATATATATTATTGTTACATAATATTAAGACTACTAGGTATGTGACTGTATCATATACAATGAAATGCTTTAAAATACTTGCTTTTAAAATTTGTTGGATTTAGCTGGATTGAGTCACCATGACCGAATTCCTCTTCAAAATAAGCACTCCTATTGTTTGAAGTAAAAAGCAATTTCATGCTATTTAAACACAGTCTAAGAGAGAGATGCTCCGGAAGTGCTGTTTGCTCACTGATTTCATTTTCACTCTATGTCTAGTCCATTGTTAGAAAAGCTGCCGGATGCTGCATGACTCATCGGAGCAAGAAATGGCCCATGAGTTCTTTATTTAAAATTTACTTGGCATTTCTGCTTTACTATTCTTGCTCATATTAGAATCAATGCCAGCTTAAGTACTTTTATCCCAGTGTGTTTGTCTAACATTTTCAGGGGAAAATAAATGTCTGAAGAAAAGAGCCTTGTTGTAGCCCATGGTCCCTGAGCAAGTGTTTGATTGTTGTGCAGGAATATTGATTTATTAGTAATATATATACCGTATATGATGTAACAGCTGGTTCAGTGGGTGCCACACAGAAACATGATTTCTGAGGCTTTGGGTTTGGATGTGTGAATAACACACCTATATCATGTACACACCTATACTAGGACAGAAACTAGCCTAATACACCAAGTTACATTATTATGACCACAAGATATTAACTGCCGTGTACAGCACAGACAGCTGCGAGACAAGTTGGGTCCTGGTAGAGGGTCATATCTGGAGCCATGCAGACTGCAGTTTATCCCACAACTGCTGGAGTGTGTGTGTGGTATGATCCATAGAGTGAGACATAGACACTTTTTTACTTCTCATCTTTTCAACACTACATTTCGGAAGCCATCAGTTCTAAAAACT
>JAYDZF010000002.1:12061866-12076209 GCA_034509105.1 Microcambeva barbata
TTGCGACTGAGTTACATATCGAAGGTAAACTTTTTTCTTGACCGAAGTATTTTGTTATATTTAGTCATATTAAGAGCGTTTGCAATACTTCCTGACATAATGAGAAAATGTTTTACAGAAATGTCAACATCATAAAATTTTCAGGAATGTTTCAGGCACCCAGACAGATCATTTAAAACCACGTATCTCAGCATTAAGAGGTTTCTTATTCTGAATAAAGTAGTTTTGAACAAGTCACTACAAAATAAAGTCTGAAGGACAAAGCTTGGTTCCAGATTTCTGGTAGACATCCCCAGCCAGCCCATGGATTTGATCAGGTTCATCTCCAGCAGCTCACTTGATTTAACATCATTAAGACTGATTGAACAAAGCAGGTGTTGGTTGATAAGCATCAATAAAACCAAACTCCCATGAAGAGACACAAATGTTTGAATGAACAGTGGGCAATGGAAACTCAACTACTTTTAGCATCGAAGTTATTTGTATTCATCCTGATGTATGTAAAGGAACTCTACATACATACAATTACATCTAAAACATAAAAAAATCTGTATTTTAACTTTTTACAGGTTAGTGAAGCCTCAGTCAAGCAGAAGCCAAAAGCAGAATATTGTTTTGGTTAGTTATAGTTTTATTGTTGTTTTTTGTGACTTTTAGTTGGTTTCCAATATAAATTGTTCTAAATATCGAACATCTTCTGTTAAATCTAGTGATAAACGCTTTGTCTCGACGATATTTCCTTCAAGCCAATGATGCTGTGGACTTGAAGGAGTGGGTTATTGCCCTGAATAAAGCAACCAAAATTACAGTAGGTCAAACCACACACACACACACACACACACACCAGCCAGCGCAAGTTGACTGATGCAAGCTTGCTTATTTAAGTGTCAATAAAAAAGACATTATTTAACCAGTACAAAACTTTAAATTAATACATAGGTTAAATTAGTTACACGTTAAACAGTAGGAACTAGAGTACTGATTTGAATTTGCTTCACTTTTATTTGAGGATGTAAGCATGCCAATATGTGTGTGCCCTTCCTGTTTTCTTGCTCTTAATCGTTCTTCCCTCATGAATGTTAAAGGGGAACTGTCATGCTGGGCTATATTTAGTAGCAGAAAAAATACTGTATAAAGGCAGAGATTTAGATTTGACTTTAAAAACATCAGTGAACGAGACCTAGTATGCATTAGAGACTAAAGATTATTCAATAATCATTACATAAAGGTTACATGAACTATGAAGAGGGCCTGATCAGCCCATAACAACAGGTTATAGATTATTAACAATAAGTAGTATTTATATATTACATTTCATTATATATTATTTATTAAATGTGTATACATTATTGGTTATCTAGAAAGTAAATTTTTCTCATTATGAAGCATGTAACAAAAATTGTTGTGTTTTGGGGGGGCTTTAATGAATGAATAGAATTTGAATTCATTGCAAATTTAATCGATGGATGGATGGAAGGAAGGAAGGAAGAAATCAAGGAAGTAAGTAAGGACATAAGAAAGGAAGGAAGGAAGGAAGTTTATTGATCCTTTTGGGAGGTTCCCCTCAGGGACATTAAGATTCCAGTAGCATTATGACATTACATTTAAACCATCTGATACATCGAGTCTAGATAGTCAATTTCGATGTACAATATTTTTGTTGAAACCAGAGTAGTTAAGGCATAATTATACCAAGACATGGAATGGTAAATGTTCATTTCTTTTTATTTTCACAGAAACACATTCTGTTACCAACCATATGTCTGTTTGAGAAATGTTTCTACAGAACACTTATCATTGACGTATTATTCAGTCATGCATAATAGTCTTTCATAACTAACTTCATTACTTTGAATAGAGTAGTGTCAGGGAACTAAATTCCCAAAGCTTAGTGTGTGCTTCCTGACAGTTTGTGGATTATGGTTAAATCATGTCTTATTGAAAGTTTTATTTCAGCTGCTGTTTCTTGACTGATTGTTACATTTACTTGTGTAGAGCTCTGTTCTGTGATTCTGTCAAAACTTAGTCAAAATATTTCAGTCATTATGTTGTCTAATAAAAAAATTACAATTCTATGTACAGGTTCCCAAAGTATCAGCAGGTACTCAGAGTTCAGATCCTGCCACTGTGACGAGCCAGACACAGTCAACGTCGCGACAGGCTTACAAAACAGAGATTGTGGGAGGTGTGGTTGTCCACACTCCGGTTCAACAGGTTCCTTATCACCTTTGTGGTTCATTGAATACCCTTGGATATATAAGCATATAAACTATGTGACCAAACCTATGTGAACACACCTACTGTTGAATTCAGGTGATTTAGCCACAATGATTGTATCAAATTGCAAAGTGAGCACAAGTTAGCTTAGACCTTTATTCTTCCCAGAAGAGTGGAGGCTGTTCTTGGTTTAACCATTCAATGTCGTGGTTTATGCTATGTTTAAAAACTAATGGTCAGGTGTTCACATACTTCTGGCCATATAGTATAATAGAGAAATAAAATGTAAAATGTGAGTCATCAATGAATTTTGCTTTATTTATTAACAGAATGACTCAGATGATGTATTTACTACTGAAGTATCATCACATATAATGCCAAGAAGATGCCAAAGCTTGCGGTCCAATGTTGTGAGATCAGGTTACTGTGTCAAACAAGGCAACGTGGTAATTATTTTTTTGTGTCATCTTAATTCAAATGTTATGCACTTCAATGCTTAAAGATCATGCTGAAAGATAAAATCTTTCAGAGAAAAAGCTGGAAGAGAAGATATTTTGTTTTAGATGACCAAACTGTGAGTTACTACAAGAATGAAACGGTGAGACAAAGTTTTTGTTGCATTTGGAAAGTCCATATAGAACTAGAATCAATCTGTTAAGCAATTCATTCATATGTCTGCAGGATAAAGAACCATTACGCAGTATTCGACTGAGGGACATACAGAAAGTTCATGAGTGCCTTGTAAAATCAGGGTAAGGTGATGTAGTGTAATGGTGTAATTAGGTCCTACCTAATTCATACCATGAATTGAGCCTTTTCTTATGTAATATTAAATTTACTGGTAAATACAGAATTGTGTCAAGGAATTTAATGTTATTTGCTCTAACATGTGATCCTAGTGTAACTGTACATAGACTATAGAATATTGAGGTTGGCTGTGCTGTGTATTGTAGGTTTTATGAGTTTTATTTAAGGACTGCCATGAAATGTGGAACTTTTCTTTAAAAATATGTGAAACTGTGTCAAATTCAACAACTTTTCCTGTGAAGCAAAAATGTCCCAACTCAGTATCATTGGTTAGCATGACTTATAGGGGAATGTATTTATAGAATATTGTTTAAAACAGCTGTAGTCATTTAAATTTGGGTTATTTAAGTTATGGTTTGAAATCTAGGCTGGGAAGTCTTCATGTAAATGTTAAGATGTATTAAAGACAACTTAATTTCATTTATTCTTCATTGCTTGTAGGGATCTGTTGTCACGTGATAACCTTTTTGAGATCATCACGAATACAAGAACCTTTTACATTCAGGTATGTTTGTATTATTTCAGTTGATGATGAGCAGTTCATAATGTGCACCTGGATGTATTTTAAATATAACTTGTTTTTGAATGCTGCCGAAATGCACTGTCGCTCAAGCAAGGTGTAAACAGCATCTGTTTTAGACTAAACATCAATCATTTTTATCAATGCACTGTTCAATGTTGTGGCAACAGAAACCGTACCATTTACAAAATGATATTAGCATTTAGTGAGGAAAAACCAAATTGTTATTAGTGAGCCAAAGCTTTAAAAACATTCTGAAAAGCCTTCCCTATTGGCCATGTAATTGGATGTCCAACACTGGTATGAATACTTTTCATGATTTCGTGTGTTTTGTCCCAATCTGTAATACTTTTATGTTCAATAAAAGTGACACCCATTACTATGCTGCTTGTTTTGGTTTGCCCACAGACAGACACACCTGAAGAAATGAATGGCTGGATAAAAGATATTGCATCCAAAATTCAAGAGTTTAGAGGATCGTCAAAGGTAGTGTAATGAAATTTTTAATGATTTTTCTTAGAGTTTCTTATTTGAGTGTTTAATTTATTGCTACAAACTAAATATTCTGCTTCCCTAAAGTGTGGGTTGAAAAATGTGCTTGTGGTCCACTAATATGCAAGCTGGTTTGTGGTTTCAAATACATCCTGTTTAAGTTATTTTTGAACTGAGCCTTACCAAAATTATCCGATGAAATTTGTTTTGTTGAAGTTTGTATGTCTTACCCTCAAATTTCTTCAAACTAACTTGCCAAAAGCGTTGTTTGGTGTTTTACATGTCTTGTTTTACTCTTTTTTGTTCTCTCCATCGGACAGAGTTATCGTTTTAGCTCCAGTTCAACAAAGCCTCCATTGATGAAATCCATCTCCACAGCACAGTCCTGGCAGCCATGGACCCCCGTCCCAAAAAAGATGCCGCAAAGGAAGGACGAAGAGTCAAGAGAGAGCACGTTTTGTTCAATGCCGTCTCTCTCACCCACGAAAGAGTGCTCTCAGCCCTTACTTTGTCAGAGAGTCCGTCACCATTCTCAGCCACAGGAATCCATTAGAGACAGAGACTTTCCTCGACCTATAGATAAACATATGCGCACCTCTGATGTTTAAATGTGTCTACTTCTGCTGCTCCTGCTTGCCAAAAAAATTACTTTTATCTTGCTTTTATGTTGGCATTCTTCTTAAATTAAGGCCTACATATTTGACAAATGATGCAAATGATGCTTACGTGGGTTACCGTGTCATATGCGGTTCCTCACCGCAAACTATTCATTTCAATACAGAGATCCAAAACTGTGACCAATAGCAAGAGGTGATGGGAAACTATTGTAGCTTAACTCAACGAACACCAGCCGGCAATAAGAACAGACAGCTAGTGCAAGTGGACACAGTAGTAAGTCTTCACACACAACCTGCAAAAGTCTTAACTATGCATTACATGTATCTGCTGCACTATACATATAATGAACGCTAATCGGTTGAGGCTGGCAGTGCTTTAGTGGTAATAAAGCATTACTCAACATTTTATAGAACTATGAATATAATGTTAATAAAATATAATTACAACATACGCAAACATCTAATTATATGCCTTTTTGTGGTACATTTTTTTAAGACTGAACACTTACATACAATATATCACCTCATCACAAGCTTTTTGGGCATTCCATCATTCATTTTATGTAATATGTCATACACCTTATTTCAATTATAATGGGGGTCCACATGCTTTTGGCTTTTTGTGGATCCTTAGCATTTTGATTCCTAGAAGAACTAGAATGTTTTCTTATATTGACAGTTACGAGTCATTTCCTATTCAAAGCAAAATACAATTTTGATTCCATTTTTATCAATTAAGGCTTGAGGGCTAATTTTTGTGGGCCAAACAGTAGCAACTCCATGATGGTGGGGCTTGAATCAGCAGCCTCCGAATAACTAGCTTAGACCCTTAACTGCTGAGCTACCACTGCCCTTTTTTGAAAAAAAAAAAAGTTCCTCCAGTCAGTCCAATTATAACACTGTACTTACCTTTTCTGTGATGTAAATTGCATTTAGAAAAGAGCATACTTTGTAGATTCTGTATATTTGTCAGTTATCCTTGTTCTTGTTGGCAGACATTTATGCTTAACTTTGTGCACAATAGCGTGCATAATAACAGACACAGATGTCAAAGTGTAAGCAAGGAGCCATCAGAAATAATACATGTGATGGGGACACGGTGATCAAGGCAAAGTGGCCCGGAACTTTGCTTGAAAAGTTTGTACAGGTGAAAACGTTTTATAAAAGGTGCTGAAGGAAAAGGCTTTGCTTTCTGTGCATAGCAATAATAATACTCAGGCATGCTATATGGTCTTTTGTAAAATAGTTTTAGATTTATCAATTACCGTTCACTTGCCTTTGCTCCATTTTCCATTTTTGGCATATACTTGAAAGTATTATTAGTAGAAAATGTTGACTTTTTGTGTTTGTATTTGTAAATGTTACTTTTGATTGTGAGTGTGCATTGATGCTGCTGTGCTATGTGATTTAATAAACTACAAATTGTGATGCTTTTTGCACGTATTTATTTTTATAAATGCATGCATGGGTGAGGGTTGAAATGGGCATTTGGCATCTAAAGAAACCCGAGCACCCTGAGAAAGCCCATGCTGACACAGAGAACACACAAAAGAACAGGAGCCATAGGGAATTAAACCCTGGTCATTTATTTTTGTTGTGAAGCGACAACCACTGTCACCACATAATCACATGACATTAATAGTTTAATATCACGTTTCAAGCTCGTCTTTATATGATTTGTTTTACTGTATATACAAAAATAAATGAACAAGCACACTAATATACATATTCTAACCCTAATACTTTTTTCTAATATTTCATTTTTAGCAAGCCAATCTGTAAGACTAAATAGAAACTTATAAAAATGAAACTAAACTACATTTGAAAAAGAAATCGAAAGTGATCTAGACATCAAGCTCGTAATGTGTCTCCCTGATCCCTATATATGCTCCCTAGATTGATCAAAATAATACACGTATTCCACATGTAGTGCACTATAGATCGGTAGGTAGGTGGGGATTTGGAGCACAGCCACTGACTTCAGACCAGCTGATATCAAGACGCTAAAAGAAACGTCTCCAAAACAAGTGAGCTGGTTAACTAGCTTTGTCGCTGTTCGAATTAAACAACCAGTAGATGTATTGTGTTTTATATACCGTGCACTTCCATGTCTCATAAGAATGAGAGGAGAACATGGAAACACGCACACGACCATCTCTCTTTAGTGACATAGGTAAGATCAGCTAGCTTAACAAGCTACGTACTTAGCTTATGTTGTTAGCTTATGTAAATCGTGAGTGTCTAATTCGGTTTTTTTTTATTAAACAATCCACACGTATCATATATTTCTAAACGTAGTCCGTTACTTTTTGTTTTGCATTGTACTGCACTGAGGAGTCATTAATTTACTTTATTATGTCAGATTTAGACATACCAGAACAAGCTATGTGAACCATTCTTTCATTTTCTTACGGCGTAGGTACAGTGCTACAGCTACATAATATATTATTTTAAATTCCATTTAAACTTTAGGCACCTATACATTAAGTATTGCGGTTCATAGAAGTACATACACAAGACAACATTCAGTGCTTAAGAATGAAATAAAACAAGACTCAATAAGATTATATGAGATTTCAAGTCTCTTTTTGGTGATGACATTATGCCCACAAGTCTGGACAACCACTTAAAGACTGGCAGACTGGACTCGACCAGTTTATATTCCAATAACAAACCATGGACATAAAGATGAGTGAGCAACTCATAAAGCCCCATTGATGTTGCCGAATGGTAAAATAGCCCTGACATTTATTCAACAGAGCCTTAATATATAAGAGGAGTCTCAGATGTAGAAGGCTTGAGACAGTGCTATGAATTGTTTGTCAAATACAAACCCCACTGACGTGAATTAAACACTTTAAAACCCAACTTCTTTTGATTTTGTTAAAGAAGTGTGACAAACATGGAATTGGCCAAAGTACAACAATGAAAGACAACTTTTCAAATTACAAATCTCCACCCAGTCGAATTCAGAATGTCTTCACGTTGGTTAATAATGAATAAACACTAGTCACAAAAAAGTTAGGATATTTGGGCGTTGATGTAATTTATGGTAAACCCAAAATATTTTGCGCTATCATGAAAGTAGGGCATTTAAGTAGCATACAATGGTGATCGCTGCATCTCAAACCATGTATTAAAACTGTACATGACTATTCACAAGTCGACTTTTTGTCTGCTGAAGCATGACATGGCATCCCTCTTTTTGAAGGGTGGCCCTTATGCCATTGAGGTTCTGGGGTACATAGTTACGAGCTTCTACATGGTTACTCATGTTTAGGTCTTCTGTGGGACTCAGGTCTGGAGAAACTGCAGGTCACTCCATTTTATCTACCCCAAGCTCTTGGCCAAGGCCAAGAGTGGCCGATGCATAGCGCTCTCTTTGACGTATCAAACACTGGCAATCGGCATGAATCTATAATCAGTGAACAGCACTGAGGCCCACTGGTCTCTCGTCCAATATAAATGCTCCGTGGCCCATGCAAATCGATGACACCTGTACCCTTGCAGGTCATCTAGCATGCAGACCATGCTGATTTATGTAAAGTGTAAGACACCAATCTCTCCAGCAGTGGAAACCAAAAATCATCTTCCTGTTGCTACTGCTCGATTATTGTTAAATGGGCATACTTGCTCTCAGTTTATAGTAGAGAATGACTTCACTGCCTTATGTTAAGCATTTTAGGGCCTTGTTCAGTACTTTTTTCAGATCTCAGATTATCTGTAGTAGCAGAATGTAAAAGTGTTTTGAGTGCACTAACCTAGGGTTGTTACTTGTGTATTCATGGTATGTCATGACGATGCAAATTGGTTTGATTTACACATTAGGAATCTGACAGTTTGTGGTAAAGGTAAAAATAGGTTACTTTGTGTTGATATTAGTAATGCACTACTTGCAGAGCATGACTGGCAAGTGCAGAAGTGCAAATCATCTGAGATTTAGCTGCTTTTAGGTGCATCCTGATTGACAAACGCGGCCTTGGAAGCAATGACAAAACAAAATGTGCATGTCTTTGTTGTTTGTATATTTTGTAATATATACTACAATGTCAGACAATACTGCAATTAGTATTTCAAACCCCTTTCACCAAAAATCACATGTGCAACACAAGTTGGATAGCATTTGGTTTAGTGTTTGGATTGGAGTAATTGTCCTGTTATGCTGGCCATGTCTGTGTATCACAATTTAGGGATGGCAATAACAAGCTCATGGTATAACCATATAGAGTCGCATCAGTGAGGTGTAGCTATATTTTTTGTCCATGCTGTATAGTTACATTTAAACTTCACAGAGTGGATGTACTTAATGTAGTAGCACTACAGGTTTATTGGCAACTGTATCATTAGGCAACATTTTAAGAGAAATGCCTTTCATTCAGCGCACTAAACTCACTGCTGAAGACAAATGTTTGTCAAGTTCTTACATTTGTCAACATGTGCTCAACAAGTGCCAGCATTTTATGTAAACATACTTTGTACATGCATTTGTTTCGGCCATCTGTTATTGAGCACTTTGTTGGTTGCCAACTCTACCACTGACGTGACATAACTGTGGAACTATAGCTGACCAAATTCTTGTCACACATAATACAATAATGGGAGTGTGTGTTTCAGGATGTACAACTTAAATCAATATTTTACAAACGCACTTAAGTGTATTTTTATTCAAATTTGGGATTCCAGATATTTTCTTTATTTCTGCAAATGTATTTTTATGACTATGTGATTAGAACAAGAAGCAAGAAAACAAGTGTGTTGTAGTAGGTGTTCCAAGGCCTGATGAATAAGAGGATTGCACAAAGAAGGGCATTTGGCATAAAACTATGCAAAATCAGCCCAAAGGATTCCCTCTCCCGACTGTTGAATCTATCGTGTATTGCAGTATAATGTAAAGATAATGTTTTAAATACTTACATTGTTATTTTTTCTGTGTGTAGCACATGGCCTGGGCTTCTGGGCAGAGCGTTCGGCAGTGCATGAAGCAGCAGCTCAAGGACGAGCAGCAGAACTTCAGAAGCTTATTAAAAATGGAGCAGTGGTCAACATTGTTGCTGTGGACTCCATCACGCCACTGCATGAGGCCTGTATACAAGGCCAGACAAAGTGTGTGAAGCTGCTCCTGGAAGCCGGTGCCCACGTAAGTTTTGTGGTGTTGGCTTATATTCTTAAGACTGACCGTTCCAGCATGGTCAGTATGTAGTGGTGGGTATTGTGCCACATTGAGTGCAAAGCAGTACATTCAGGACATATTCACCAGGGGTTATTTAACATCTTCTTTCTTCTTGGTTCTTGTTTAGTAATGAAATGGGACTAAACTGAAAATTAGAATACAAGACAAGTAGAACATAATAGACTTCTTAAATAACAACATTTACATTTTCAGCACTTAGCAGACACATTTATCCAAAATAAGTGGATAGCTACAGATTCACTGCTGATTTAACACATGGAAATCTAATTCCCCTTAAAGCTTCAGCTTCTTTAAAGGTCTAAAAGGTCTCTCAGACCAATTACAATGTATCCTGTCTTTAACATTTCCAACAAAAAATCTGTGCAAAAAGGCACTTTTGGCATCAAAATCATTTACATACTCTGTTTTTGTGTAATAACCGGTTTATTATGTTCACTTGTTTAGGTGGAGGCCCGGAATATAGATGGCAGCACACCATTATGTGATGCTTGTGCAGCTGGCAACCTGGAGTGTGTAAAGCTGCTGTTAGATTATGGCGCCATGGTAAACCCTCCTCTCTTCACTTTCTCTCCCCTTCATGAGGCCTGCATGGGGGGTAAGGGAATTGTATTGTTGCAAATAAATTTTAACCTGTACAAATGTGTATGAAAGAAAGCTTAATTACATTTTCATAAAGTGGAAAGTTCAAATTTTACCACTGCTTTGATCAAAGTGTTAATAAGAATTGTAGAAAGTATGTAAAAATGTATTATAAAGATTTAGTTATTTGCTTTCTTAATGAATTATGATGGTAATGGTAAACACAGGCGTAAGTGCAAAAGCATTAAAGATATGTATTGTACATTTTATATAACTGCTTATAATTTAGCACCGGTGTATGTAATGCGTTGTGTAATGTGACTTGGAGTTCACATGAGTTCCATCCCGACCAAGTTCTTTTTTCTCTGGTGTATTGAAACTAAGAAGTGATAGATGTTGCATAAATTAAGTGTGCCAAATGTGCTAAATCACTGATCCCCAAGCATGGTCCTTGGGGCTTTTATGACTAGGCTACACAGAAAAATAAATAGAGAAGCACTACAAGAGCAATTAAATTTCCTACACAGGTGGGAGCAGTGTCTCATTGAAGTAATAAAAGCTAAGGATTCACAATAATTTTTCATTTATAGTACTCTAGTTTATGTAAATCTGTATAACAGGTAACCCCAAGTGTGTGCAGCTCATGATAACTGAAGGTGCGCTTATGGAGGCCCATGACTGCCATTTTGGAACCCCTCTTCATGTGGCTTGTGCCAGGAAGAATCTAGACTGTGTTAAAGTTCTTTTGAATGCAGGTATTGTAAATGTACTTATCTAAGATTTATGTGAAAATGCACGTCACTTCCTTTTGTTCCGAAAAAATATTTCTATTCTGGAAGGTGCAAATGTAAATGCAGCAAAACTTCATGAGACGGCCCTTCATCATGCTGCAAAAGTAAACAGTGTGGAGATGATTGAGCTTCTGGTTGAATTTGGAGGCAACGTGTTTGCCCGAGATAACCTTGGCAAAAAGCCAGTTCATTACACCAGACCCGACTCACCAGCTGCTCTCTGCCTCAAGTTGTATGAAGGTAAGTTTTCTATTGTAATCTCTGTAAGATTGTGACATCAATTATTTTTTAAAATAATGCTAGATTTGCAATGTGCTATTTATGGAAATAATCCAGGTAGACATAAAATGTAACTTTTACTCTCTAAAAACTCTAGGTTACTTTAGTTGTACCTTAATAAATGTATTACTGGTTTATTTTAACGTTTTATTTCATTAGATCGTGATCAGCATTATTGACTTCACACTAGCTTGCGGCTCAATAACATACCTAAACAATCATTTTTATTTTATTGGTTTAATCTGTTAGTTTGTTTATGTTTCAGCAGAAAAATAAGGCCCCAAAAGTGTACCTGTTAAACCTGAGCCAATAATTTAAATTCTGTAAAGTGTTAAAATCAGGGGTGTTGGTGGGACTACATTGTTATAGCCTAACATTGATCAAATGTCTCTGTTTTTGTACAGCTGTACCATTAAGTCTTCAGCAGTTGAGCAGGATTGCACTCAGAAATGTACTGGGAAAACAAGCACTAGAGGTGGTGCCTCAGCTGGATTTGCCCAGTCATATCATCTGCTACCTTACTTACATGCCCACACCCTTGCAGGACCTCTTGGGTGTCACACAGTCTGAGCTTCAAGACTCCTTTTTCCTCACAGACTGATTGTGATAAAGACAAGATTGAGTTATAAATAACCATTGGCAAAGAGTAATAGATGAAGAATAAAACCTGGCAAGATAAATGTCACTATATTTTATTTATTTTATGCTGATGTACATTATAATTGTTAATTCAACTAGATTTTGTAAGCACATTAGTTGATGGTAGTGATGACACTGATGAATAATCAGATTAAAATAAAAAAGATTTTATTTCCTGACTTCCATACAAACAGTAAACAAAGATGCATGTTATGTATTTTTATAAAACAGATCCCTAAACTGTTTAATGGAATTATACACTTTCTTGAGTAAATTATTGAAATTTGATCCTAGATTGTTCCTTGTTCAGTCTTTTTGAAACCTGGCATCAGTTTGATCATTTGAGTAAATATGCAGGTCAAAGGGGTTGGATATATACAGACAATATATACATTATATATATATATATATATAGATATATAGATATATAGATATATTGATATATATTTCTCTAGATTCTAGTTTTATTTCACATTACGCTTCTATGTATTTTAAAGTTCTATTTACTTTTATTGTTGCCTGGTGTTAATATAATGTTACACTCAATAATTTTACCATTAAAAGTACATTCAAACTGTAAAATATGGTCTTCATACGATTATCAGTCGTTCATCAAAAGCTACATTTTCACCGTTGGGATATCCTGGTGTGGTAAGGCCCAGAGGAATTTCTTTTCATTACTTGAATTATATTTTCCGGTCAGTAGATGGCAGTCGTGCAGTATGAAAGGGACAAAGACGCAAGTGAAGCAGAATTCTTGAACGGGAAATGAAACCTATTTTTGCCAGCATTGGTTATATTATACACCCGTTACCGTACTATAATTCCCGCCTTCCGTGCTGTGATTGGTTGTAGATCAACAGTCGCATTGAGATTGGATAGTAATAATCGATTGACGCGGGATAAACCTTTTTCGGCTGCCCGTCCTGACACAACTCTCCTTATTTATCCAGGCTTGTGAACAGCACAAACACTTCGATAGAGCCTCCAAAAGCCACACAGAAAGGACCCGAACTAATAAATAAAGAAATATATGTTACTTTATTTCAGTATTTCAATTCAGAAAGACTAAATCAGAATCAAATTTAATGGCCAAGAAGGTGGGTTCAATCCGGGTATACAAGCAAAACACAAAGAATATATAAACTATGAGGCTGCACACAAAGGATTAATGTATGTATGTACAGATTAACAGAGGTGCACACTATAAGGAACATGCTGATACCAATATACAGATACAGAATATATATAGCAGTGCGTGGCACATGATAACATTATATATATGTAAGAGTCGACCTGAGTCAATAAATGTGACTCACTGAAGCAAACGATTCGCTCTGATTCACCCTGTGTTCGAGCGTTAGTGAGTGATTTAGCCAATCACGCCTCAAAAGGTGTGGTCTATCCGAACACGGGTGGAAATAGAACCCAAACGAGTTTTGTGAAGTCTGACCTGACATTTTGTTTTACTTAGAAACGAACCATGTTATACAGTTAAATTAATCTTTTAACAATTTAAACATAATATAATACATGTGTTTTTACCAGAAGTTTCAAGTACTGCTAAGTAATAAGCCTGACATGGTTCTTCGTAAAAACAGTTACTAATTAGCATTGTTGCTAACAGACTAGCCGGGTGTGGATGAGCCGCCGTGGGTGAGTTTGCCAGGTATGAAAGCTGTATACTTCCGGTTAGCATAATGCTAATGCTACTAAGTTCAAACTAAGGTTTAAAGTTGATTCAAATGATGCGATAGATGTTTACTTTTTGTAACAGATTCGCGGTTTAACATAAGTGTGTTAAATGTAATAGTTTTTTATTAAAACGAGTCAAACGTTCAACTGATGTGGTAACTTAGCATAGTTAGCTTTTGGACCTCATGCTTCTCATTCATTTCTTTAACCCTGTGATATTCCAACGTTTAGAACAATATATACAGAAAGCTGACACTGCTTTATATAAGATTAGTCACCTCCATCAGACCTTAATCCGTATGTAGCTCATAATATTTATAGAGACATGGTGCTTATTTTAATGTTCTACGTGTATCGATCATTTTATTAGGTACATCTATCTAACACATAGCTCGAATAGTTGCTGAAGTTACAGCGATCAGGACTAACTTTATGACAACCTTCTTAATATTTTGCTGGACCATTTGCTGCACCAAACAATAAACTGGTGCACTGTGTAGTCTGACACCTTTGGAT
>JAYDZF010000002.1:12342232-12352346 GCA_034509105.1 Microcambeva barbata
ACACACACACACACAGAGAGAGAGAGAGAGAGAGAGAGAGAGAGAGAGAGAGAGAGAGAGAGAGAGAGAGAGAGAATATGCAGGAATAGACAATATCAACAACACAACACCTGTGCTCTGCAATCTAGACAAACTGCAAATGCTTAACAACACATACACACACACACACACACACACACACCATAAACCAACTGTCAGATGAGGTGCATAAAGAGACCTCAAAAGACATCTTTACTATCTACCTCAGCTGACATACATATGAATGTTATTTCTTGCCAAAATGGTTCTAACAGAATTTCAGCAGATTTATTTCTTGGACTTAAACTTAAAGTAAAGAAATGTTAACTACGGAAGCACTTCTGTACGGTGCTCTGCCTATGAACGTCTGCCAAATGCAGAGAACATAAATGTAAATTACTCGGCCATACTAATGGCCATACTAATACAACCCCCTGAGCTCTTGGCATGATTCTGAAAGTCCCAAGAATCTAATCTCTAATTAGACGGCCTTTCTAATATAATCTGATTTAACCTCCTTTTTACATTTGAATAGATATTCACTGCTTTACTGACATGGTGGATAAATACAGAGAAAGTAGCATGGTCCTTCAAATATGTTAAAGCTCTCTGTAGGAATCTGCCACTGACAAGTGTTTTTCATACACATACATTAAATAGAGAAATATTGGGACACCTCATTTAATTATGTTTTTCAGTTGCTAACAGTTAAAATTTAATTTTCATTATAGTAAAGCAAGATCTGTGAAGACACACTTGTCTTGTGAGAAGCCTTATCAGCAGAGATGCTGTTGTATAAGCAGGAAAGGTCACATACAGGTCAATTTAATACCATTCATTTTTGAAATGGGATGTCCAGGGGCATGGGAGCATGGTAGGGTGGGCACTTCTTTGACTCAACACTAAAATATGACAGTACAAAAAAAATGACACCTATAGTTTCCAGTTCATTTCATTTAATAGTTAAAGTGAAATAATAATATTATAATATTTTCTTACAGCAATAGTAGCTTAAGTTTAATTTTAACTTGTACTTTGTACAGAAAATACCTGGATCACGCCTCTGAAGAATCGAACCCCGGATGTTCTAGCTGTGAAGTGACAGTGCTACCCAGCGAGCCCCTTGCGCCCACTAAATGTTTTTTTTTTAACAGATTACGCATCAGTCGAGTGCTGCAACGGTCCACTATTCAAGTGCAGCACTGCTGGCACACAGACAAATGTATTCCTCCCTAGCACCCAGTGTTAAAGCACCTGATCAAGATAAAGCAAATGGTCGAAATGAAATGGAAAATGAAAACACTTAGCATCTATTTTATTGAACCTACAAAGTCGGAAATAAAGTGTAGGTCAATTTTTCTTCAAATTACAACGTGATTTTTAAAAATACAGTATTTGAATGTTCAGCATGTCCTGTTATGATAGATAATGATGTTCCTCTACAGTTCTATTCTTCTGGCTAATGGTACAAAATACACTGTTGTGCTCTCAGACCCTGATCATCAATAAAAAATGAGAAGATGTAAGAAGAATGAGGTACTTTATGTAAGAAGTGCTAGCAGTTCTTTCATATAATGAAATCAGCCATTTTATACAACAAATGTACACAAAACAATTTCATTTATCTATAAAAAGTATCCAAAAGTTTTTCTACTCTAAAATGTCAACATAACTGGATCCAACTTTAGCAACAATGACTAAAAATATGTTTTGATCATTTATGATCTTTAAATCAACCATCAACCAATCTGGTAATATTCAAACATTAAGTAGTTGTTTCAGATTCTATGGTATCATGCATATACACTGATAAGACATAACATTGTGACCACTTTTTTACATTTTTGTTGGTCAACCTTTTCCCCTGCAACTCTGTTGTACTGTATTCTGAGGGATTGAGCAACTTGGGCCAGCATTCTCTCACCATGTGCAACAATCAGTCTTGGCCACTCATGACTCTGGAGATGATATACCACTCTTCAGTCCTTGGTCCACTATTGATACTTGAAAAATTATGTAATATATATAATGATTTTGCGTATGCTGTTTGTTTAACAAGCCAGCCAGTACCTTGACATATAGGTGCCAGGGTAACTTATCCAACTGCAGGAGACTTAACAAAGATAGAAAAGAATTGTGACCAAAGATTGACAAATAATTACAATATTAGTAAGTGTACTGTACACCTGTATGACGAAAACATATTTTATTATAATCTATACTATAATGTTGTGTATTCAAGATTCCTTACTGTAATATGCTTCTGAATTACCTAAACCAGTAGGTGTTATAAAACATGCAAATAATCCCATATTTGTGAGGAACAATTACTTTATAACAGTGATCTTACCGTGATGGTTTTCATTCGACCTCCTCCTTTGGTGCAGGTCCAGCCAGAATGGTTAAACAACAAGCCACAGATCTCTCCCTCCAAACACGGTGTCATCTCACACCACTGTCTGCTCTTCACTATTCTAGCTGCAGACACACATAGCAAGGTAAAGTGTCAGGACATGTAGTTCTTACGAAACCAAGGGCAATAATATAAACTTGGCTCTCTTTGTTGTGATAAAAGCCTTTTTTTTAATCTAGGAAGACTTTCTATACAATTGAGTCAGTGGAAAAGTGTGCCCATTCAGTCCAAAGACTATTTGTAAGATTAGGCACTGATGTTGGTCTGGGTCTGGCTTGCAATAGTAATTGGGCATCCAATTCATCCTAAAGGGGTTCAGTGGGGAAGAGTTTGGGCTTTGCAAAGGCTTTTGGTGTTCCACATTCAATTTGTAAAAATAGCTTTAGAACTGAAAGCATTTTAAAGTCCCCGTGCTATACGCCGGGTTGCCAGGTTTGAGATTTAATTCAGATAAATAAAACATAACCACAAATGCAATACTTTAATTTATTTTACTAGAAATAATAAAAAGAAAAATTGCCATAATTTGTCTTCAATTACATTATGTTTAAAAAAAATCATATTGTGAACCTAGTGTCACGAAACCTTTAATCATTGCTACCATAAATGTATACCGATTCCTAATTTAATAGTTATGGCTCCCCAACTTTTTCTGGAGGGAATTTTACTATGACCTAAGAAAGTGTGACCTTCACTGCTTCAGGCAGTACTGCATTAAAACCCCTGATGCTTCTGAATTGAAAAACGCTGAGAGGTACATATGCATTTATCAACACCACAACATTCATCACTTCATCCCGTATGTATTCACAGCGCTTCACTTTCCTCCCATTTTGTTATTTTACAGCCTTACTCAATTCACAATATGACAAAGTGACAGTCAACCAAAACAAAAAAAAGTCAACCAAATGAACAAAAAAAAAGTGTTTGCTCAATACTTTTAAGCATCTGTGACCGATATTACAGCCTCAGGTCTTTTTAAATATAACGTACACCTATTTTTGGGCAGCTTCTCCCAATGTTCTTTGCAGAACCTCTCAAATCTTATCAGGTTGGATGGAGTGTCATTGAACAGCAAGTTTCAGATCTCTCCAGAGATGTTCAATCAGGTTCAAGTCTGAGGTCAGGCTGGGTCACTCAAGAACAATTAGAGTGGTCTCGAAGCCACTTTGTCATCTTGGCTGTGTGCTTGGGGCCATTGTCCTGTTGGAAGGTGAACCTTTGCCATAGACTGGAGCCAGAGCGCTCTGGAGCAGGTTTTCTTCAAGGATGTCTCTGTACATTGCTGCATTCATCTTTCCCTCGACCCTGAGTAGTGTCTCAGTTCCTGCTGCCGAAATACAACCCCACAGCATGATGCTGCCACCACCATGCTTCACTGAAGGGATAGTGCTGGCTAGGTAATAAGCAGTGCCTGGTTTCCTTTACACGCTTGGCATTCCGGCCAAAGACTACAAGAACTTCAAAAAGACTACATTGTCTGAGAGTGATTTAGGTGCATTTTGGCAAACTATTTGCCTTTTACTGTTAAAGATTCCCTTCCTGACAAAACTCTCCCTATTTATCTGGACTTGGGACCGGCACTAAGATACACTGGTTTATGTACTCTAGTTGCTAGGTACCTATAAGACAATTCAGTGTCTCCAATTAACAAGGCTGCATTTGGGAAGAAACTAGAGGACCCAAATGATCATGGAATGCCCCACCCAAGCCCTTACTCCAGTGAGAAGATAGTTTTACCCACTGAGCCACCGTATCTCCACAATTCTTGAAGAAAACTACACACCGAATGCATCAACAGTCTTTGATCACATTTTAGTCTCTGTATTTTTGGAGAAATCGGGGAGGCCAGAGACCTCCAACCTTAATCATAATCAACACTGTAACCTCCATCAGCACACAAGCAATTTCCAATCAGCTGCTGCTACTTCCAAACTACTGGTGCTGGGAGATCCTAGTTCAAATGAAGATAGATGGTGACTTCTCAGCCATTTCAGGCAGGAAGCCTGAGTTTTTCTGCACACCAGGCTGCACAGGAGGCACTTTTACTGGCTGGACCAGCATTTTAAATAACTAAGCATGACAGTTATTTTCCATTCACTGATTTAAAGACATTTAGCTCCATTACTGAAATCCTTGGATAGTCTTTGTGCTCTGCATTACTTTGCTTAGCATTACTTCAGACGAGATCTTATATTTATGAGCAGGAGTTAATTGTCTTAACGTAAACTAGAATACACACCCCCTGTAATTGTAAAATGTGACTAATTGTAAATATATTTTAGAAAAATAAAATCAGGATTCAACATAGCTTCTAGACAGATGTGACACCTTTTAAAGCACTTAGGCTACTTATACTTGGTACAGGCAGTTTAGTCTCAAAGAACCTCTTTCTCAATAAATACAAATGTAGATTGCATGCAAATACAACTCTAAGGCAGATGAAGTTGGTACAGCATGACAAACTTCCCCTGTGTGAGTCTTGGCTGCCCAACACCAAGTCACTGGTTGCTTCAGTAACCTGGTGATAATAATCTGGCCCTGATTAAAGTATACTGAAATCCTGTGACAGAAGTCCACATTGTAAAAACAATTCATTTATGTCATTTATTGATATGTTTGTGTTTTTTTAATGGCAGGTGTAAGGCTGCAATTCCAGAATTGTTCTCAGCACTGTGAATGCCGCCTCATGGGAAGCTGCCAGCCTCTGACATTGTTAACCGCTTTTAGATGGCTAAAATGCCCCTGTTTATGCAATAATCCCTGTATGGTGCTTATAGTATATAGGGCAAGCAAACAGACCATCCCAACATGCATTTTGAGATGCCAGAACCGCAATGAAAAGGCCCCAGAGGGATGAACAGGACACCCACTGGAGCATCAGTGGAGCAATAACCGCTTCATGGATAAGATCCAGGCAGGCCTCTAAGCGATCTGACTCATCACATTCTCTGAGCCCACAAAGCACTGCTCATTGTTTTCCTGGATGCCAGCACCCAGCACCTGAGCCATCCATCTCTTTTTCTCTAAAGCAACCCCCCCAGCGAGGCGATTCTTGTCCCTACCACAGCCAAAACCCAGCCTGCCATCTGTCGAGTGGCACCATCTGTAAAGCAAAGTCCAAACCAAACTCTTTCATAAGGTACAGCTGAGGGGAAAAGTTTACTTATATTTGAGGTTTAGGTGTTTCATTAATTAATTAAAAATGTCGATTACTATTTTTTTCTGGGAATAAATGATTACAAAACTAAATTTACTAAACGTGGACGTCTTCGAGTTTAATGGATGGATGGGCATCCAAACAGGTAAACAGGCAGGCAAACTGTGTACACCAAGTATTATTACAGTGCAACATGAGAGTGTTTGCGATTGTTGAAAAAAGCAACAGTCCTTAATAGCCTTCTGCCAATGAAGCATGAAGAAAGTGGTAAAAACCAATAAAAACTATTTCTCCCAGCTCCAATTATTACCAATCTCTAAGTTAAATATTCCAGTCTCTGTCACAAACAACTGTAAACATTCTTAGAGTGGAACTAAAATGAGTAGCATTCCTCATTTAACCTCCATTCATGAGAATGAACACTACTTACTTCACTAGACAGATTATTTATAGTGAGATAGAGATAGATCCAACAATTCTTTGTAGCATATCAGTCAATGAGGATCTTCCAATGGTTACAATCTAGAGCCAGGATCTCAGGATCCACCAAGGTTGTATTCAGAGTGTTAAGATCTTCAATGAAGGTTCTCCTTTGAGTATTTCAGGGACGTCCGCCTAGTCTTCATGCACCATGTTCTGCTTATCACATTGGTGCCCATCGGCCGGTGCCTTTCAACTCTTTTCAACAGCTCTTTTTTACCAACTGATCCAACTCACTAATTGTACCTTTAGCTCTCTCCTTCAATTTCTTCACCTGATCCTGCTTGAGCTTTGTGGTCCTGTTATCAATTAGCTCCCATGATCGATCCCGGATCCATTGTTCTTTCCTCTTTCCTCACCGCCTTCCAAATGTATTCTGGCTCTACTCTGTGACAGTATCTTTGAAGCCTTTCCAGAGATCCTCATCGTCTCCCGTTTATTCCAGTGTGGCAAAACTATTCTGTAGTTCCAGCACAAACTTATTGGCTTATTGGTTTTTGAGCTTGATGTCTTTGTTTTCTGAGGTTAAGGAGGTCAAGTTCTGCCACATATTGAAAACTGTTCTTATGGCATTTTGCCTGTTTGTTAGCAAGTCAGCATTTTGTCAGGAAGGGCATTGAATTCATAATAACCTTTTGTGTGACACCTTGCTGCGATGAACTGGCACCTCATCCAGGGTATTACAGTGTGCCTCACAACCGTTGAAGAGCTGGGATTAGCTCCAGCATACCTACCCGACCCTTAAGTAATTAAAGAAATGAACTGAACCTACTGAATCCTACTTTCACAACAATCAATATAACAGCTGGTAATTATTTTCACAAGCACCATCATAACCAGATTGTGTTTAAAACCGTACACCTATGGCTCCCCTTAAATTGGAGTCTAGGGGGGAGCCTGGGTCATGCTCTTCCAACCAATGTTGGACATTATGTGATAATATTATCACAAATATTATCAGAGATAAATAGACAGTTAAACCTGTAAATAAATTATAATGCCTGAACCAAGTCTTCCATTATTCAGCTCAAACATAATGGTTTATCAACTTGACTTAGAGACAGGAAAATATCCATTCACCGTGTTATTCCATCCACATTAGTAACTGCCTTTGGTAAATACAAAGCACATGTGCCAAATTCTTTTTTATTCAAACTCAGTATACATGATCATATTTCTGGAGCCCATTCCTTACCGTCAACACATGCTGGTCGAGCCCGTGTAGTGCCAGCAATCTGGCCTCTCCTGCAGGCACAGCGGGCGGTCTGTCTGGCAATGGTACGCTTAGGCTGACTGCTGTCTCTGTTCAACATCACAATCTCACACGTGCCCACTGCCAACTGACCTGTGTTACCAACATAAACAAATAAAAACGGTTAAAACTGAACACTCAAATAACTGCCAAGATTAAATCTCTAATTAAATAGTAAATATTGTAATGTTTGTAATCTCTAAAATTAACATACAGCAGCATAGAAATGTAGGAAGGGCTTGTGATTACATTACCTGCTGTGCTACAACTGCCCCTGTGGTGGCTCTGTGTTCTTTTATAAGATACAGAAGAGACAAAAATGCCCATAAACACACTCCTAAACCTTGTGGAAAGCCTTCCCAGAATGAAGCTGTTATTGCTGCAACAAGTGACCCAATATCATATTAAATAGATTATGAATTGATGACGAGCAAGTACTTTTGGCCATATAGTGCTCATAATACGGGAAAAGAAGTTATTCTGTCCCATGCATGTTACTGAATGAATTCTCCCAGCAAATAAATCAGTACAAATACCCATGGTTAGATCTTTACACCTGTAGTCAACATTTCAAAGAAAAAAAAACTCCATAACCCTCATTTTTGGTTTCTCTTTGTTGTACTCTACAGTCCTGCCATTTAACACAACAATAAAAAACTGATTTACAGCACCAATTAATCTTTGCGATTACTACTGGGAGGCTGACAGATGTGTGAGGAAAGGAGATTTTTATATCTGTAATAGAACTGTGAAACAATGATAAATTACCAAAATCTCCTACTTTCTAGATTGGTTTTCAGAGGACGGCATTCTCAAGGGGAATCATAATTCACAGTGATCAGTAGGTATAAAGGAATAAAGACCCAATCAGATGTCTTTCTCCCAGAAAATGGGAGTGTGAAGAGCCTGAGGTCATCTGGAAACTTGGACTGAATCCTCTAATAGCTTTAATCAAGCTGGAGACGATGAAAGTAGGACATTTTTCTCAAAATGGACCAAATCTTGTGCTGAGATGTATGCACCAGTCCTTCCTTTCTGGTAAGCAATTGCTGATTACAGTGCTTCAGAGCTTATTTCTATTCATCAGATTTTACATTCCACCTCTCCGATGCTCTTTCCTTTTCTCTCTCTCTTTTACTCTCTAGTTCCCTTTCTTCCTCTCTCGCTCATCCTAGCTCTAAGCCCGCAGAAATGCAAATGCAGCAGTGCTGTAGATGACGGCGATAATAATGATGAGTGCTGCTTCTGCTTGGTCAACACTTCACACAGAGCCCTGTGATTAAGACAGACACACAGCCCATAATATCACCATCACACCGCCCCATCTATAGAAAAACAACCGACTTCCAGCGGGAACATCCTGACAGGCACTGGAGAGTGGATAGCTGCTTCTCTATAGATAACTTTAAAGCTTAGAACAGCAGTTTCACTTTAATACTGTTCAGTGTGGGGATTAAACCTGAAACCTGCTGTTGTATAAGGCACATCAAAGTCCCCCAACTCTTATATAACAAAACTACAGTTGACCTTGGGAAAAAAAAACAAGTGTTAGGTCACAGACACATAAAATGTTTTACTTTCTCTGAATCTTTATTATCTCAGTTATCTTCTTTTATTAGCCATCATCAATAGTTTATTAAATGTTGTTTTTGCATTTTCTCCCAACTTTTGCTCATCCAGTGGCCCGATTGAGTCATGCTTCCTCTTCTACTAACGCTCAGACTGACGAGAACAAAGCAAACACACAGCCCCTCCAACACATAGGCAGCATCCATTTACATTTTTTCTTCCACACTGTATTCCAAGCTCAAGCTATAAACATGTGTGGAAGCACAAACAGAAAATACAGGTCAAGAAAGAGAGAGAGAGAGAGAGAGCACACAGAGAACGCACCATACACAGATTCCACAAAGAGTGAGTGGTTTTCTTTTTATGATTTATAATCACTGATCTGTACAATTACTCTGAATCCATTTGGTCGATTTGTAAGGCAGCAATTATAAAACATGACATGTGACAGGTGGCATCAACGGCTTAGGGGACCTATAGTTAGTTCCAGTCCTGTCTCTGAACTAAACATAATGATGTTCTACATCCAGAAGCCTTTGTGAGGAAGCTATTAACATTATTTTAACCTCATCAGTGATCAGGGACGTCTTATCCGGAGGAAAGAGAGATACCCCAAGCAGACATCATTATGGAAAAGATGAGAATGAGAAAGAAACCAGATCAAGGTCAACTTTTTATCTTTCTTTTTGTTTTAATATGTTGTGCCTCTCTGTAAATCAATGCAAACCTTTTCATGATCATGAAATTTACATACAATCTTCAATCCTACCCACAGAACAGAATTTCATGGTAACCTGCTACCCTTCATGCAGAGCAAAATTTAGTATTAAATTAAGTCTTTATCAGTTGAGTGGTAAAGTACATGAACTAAAAAAAATAAATGTAGCGTTTCAGAGAATAGAGAATGTTCGTAATACTGTAGTGCCAATTCATCAATTGTTATATTGTTATATATTGCTTAGTTTAAGTCTTACAGGTTTAAACCTTTAAGATCATAATAATGTTCTGTGTGAAGGGATATGAATATTGTTTAATATAAATGATTATTTAGGCTTATTAATATACATTTAAATTTAAATCTATACCCATCATCTAAACTTTATAAGATGAGTGGATTAGATATTTCCTCTGATAAATAATACCTTATGGTACCTTTTAACTCGATGTCTCCTAAACTCAAAATATTCGAAACTAGACATTTGCTTTCATAATCTTGAAATTT
>JAYDZF010000002.1:12496616-12509602 GCA_034509105.1 Microcambeva barbata
ATATATATATAAAAGAATATGCAAGCCTACTAGAGCTGAGATTGCAATCTATTGAATTTGTGTCTCAGTTGTGCTATCAGCCAGCTAGATACTTACACAGGCACAAAAATGGCTGTGTGTCTGTAAATGAACAGAGCAATGGCTGACCAGGGTTTCCTCATAAATGCTGTGATAACAACCTCTGCTGGTTGATTATCAGTGGCTGCACAAAGAGACAGGGGATAGTGGAGCTTGGTATGTGACTCTCTTGTGTTCAAAACAGATTCTGATGAAACTGTCTAGTGTAGGTGAAAAGATACACACCTAATTTATATTGTATAAAATATATGAATTGAATTTCATTTTGCAGAGAGATATAAGTATTTGATCCCTGTAGCAAACAGATTTATTAATTATTAATAACAGATATATAAATTATTAAGATTTTGATGTTGTTGCTCGGCAACTCGGACTTTCACCTCCCTCCATAAGTTTTCTATGGGATTAAGGTCTGGAGACTGGCTAGGCCACTTCATTACCTTAATGTGCTTCATTTTGAGCCAATCCGTTGTTACCTTGACAGTATGTTTTGGGTCATTGTCGTGCTGGAAGACCAAGCCACAACCCATTTTTTGTCCTAGTGGGGGAAAGGAGGTTGACACTCAGGATCTTAAAGGGCTCAGTCCTTTCTCCCATTGATGCGGTGAAGTAGTCCTGTGCCCTTAGCAGAGAAACACGCCAAAACATAATGTTTCCACCTCCATGCTTGAAAGTGGGGACTGTATTCTTTGGTTCTTAGTCAGCATTTCTCCTCCTCCAAAACCAGTGGAGTTAATTCTAAAGAGCTCAATTTTTGTCTCATTTGACCACAGCACCTTCTCCCATTCACTCTCATAACATCCAGGTGTTCAGTGGCAAACTTCAGACTGGCCTGCACATGTGCCTTCTTGAGCAGGGAGACCTTGCGGGCACTGCAGGCATTTAATCCATTATGGCGTAATGTGTTACCAATGGTTTTCTTGGTGACTGTGGTCACGCAAGTTCTGTCCATTCCCGTGTTTTCCGACCCCTGGACCAGCATACCACCGGATTCCTTCCTTCTCTGTACTCCATTGCCAAACACCGCTCTCTGGACTCTTTTTTTCCCCGTTGCTCATAGGATCCATCAGCCTCAGCTCTCCTTCACCCTCACCAGACTCCACCTACCAGCTCTGCCAGCTGTAACGGGCCAGTACTTAGGTCATTTTCTGGTGCGCCGATGCCCTCCTAGCTTGACCCTCCTTAGTCCTACTAACCTCCCAATCCTCCGTAGTTCATCACCAGCATTGCCATCTCCAAGCATACAGAACTTTATTTCCTTACATTTACTTAATAAATCTGCCTTTGTTTACCACTGTGTGTGTGCAGTTGGTCTTCCAGGTTAGGGACATTAGTCCTAAACAAAAACAACAGCAAAGAAAAGAAAACAGAGATTGATTCTACTCAGAAAGTGGCAGGATTCTGTAAAATACCAACAATTAGCATCTTTCAGACAGGGAAAGTTATGCAAATAAAATAATTCCACGTCTTAGCTGTTTGTTAGTGCCTACACCATACCAAAGCAAACAGATAAGTACTCATTATTAAAGCACATCAAACAGCTAAGCTTTTAATTTAGTGCAATAAAATGCTACAACAAGCAAAACAATTCAAGCAAGCATCAACTTACCCTGCAGCTAGTCCAAAATGCGGCTGCCTGTCTGGTGTTTAACCAACCTAAATACTGCCACATCACCCCAATGCTATATTCTCTTCACTCATTCAGTTGCATGAATTCAGTTTAAAACCCTGATGCTCGCCTACAAAGCCAAAAATGGAGCAGCACCAACATATCTAAAGGATCTAGTCAAACCCTGCACTGTACCACACAACCTCAGAGCCACCAGTCTGGCCCGACTCAACCCTCCACTCAGGACTCGAGGAAGGCAAGCATCAATGCCCTTCTCTGTAGTTGCACTAAAATAGTGGAACAAGCTTCCCTTTACTGTCTGAACTTCTGAGTCTCTTGCTATCTTCAAAAAATGTATCTATTTACCAATCACTTACACTGATTTACAAACAGAAAGGGGGCAGGGGTTACAAAGCTCAGCAGAGATCGTTTTTAACTGTTGTTTACATTACCTAGAGTACAGTACTGTATACTATGGAAGCACTTCTGTAAGTCGGTCTGGATAATGTCTGGAGTGTCTGCTAAATGCTGAAAATGTAAATGTAAACTTACTTCCATTGTCCAGTTTCATAATCATTCTCCCATGGAATTAGCACAATATGAATGTTAAAATAAATGTCCAAAGATTAAAAAATGTCAATAAACTATTCAAAGGTCAGCTGGACTACAGCTGTTTTGTCTGATATACCAATAGAAAGAGCTGTCACAAAGGAACCAGATTTCACCCATCACATCAAGAATTATTGCCCGGATGATAATGCAAACACTCTGTTATCTGATGACAAATCTGAGCTGAGTCAAGAGTCAAAAGTTGCAAATCAAGTATGAAGTGAAGGTTGTCTGTATATAACTGATGCATGGCTGTGTTAAGTGACAATGGTTTTAAACGACTCAAGCTTATAAGTATATTATATTATCAAAGCAACATAATGTTGACTAAGAGCAAAAGATATTGAAAGTATTATAACCAGTAGATAATGAAAGCATGAACTATGCCAAATCTTGCATTAAGAAATGTTCTTTTTGAACTGATTCTCTCTTGGCGGAATGTTGCCAATTTTGCTTGTAAACAATGATCCTTTAGTGGACCCTTTTTTAATTGGATTAGATCCATGATTTCTACATCTATTATCAATGCTTGTTAAGAATAAACTTTTCACTATTATTTTGTCCTGGAAAAAACACCTTTCTGGAGTGTTGTCAATAAAAACACTGAAATTACTCCAAATAAAGAGTAATAAGGATTAACAAATCACAGATTCAAAATGTCCTAACGTTTTCTAAAATGGGGTTTGCAACGATTTAGAACAATCAATCCAAAATAGATATTATTTACAGTGACAGCAACGAGCCAGTTCAACTAACGAATATATTTTCCATTAATGCAGGTATGTCACATATTCATTTGCACCTGAGTTTGTTCCAGTAAGGTAGCAAGGGATGTGATTTCACTACAATAATTAGCAATAATGAAAACACTACAATAATGAACCAGGGTGCCAATTCATTAAAGCCATAAATACACGTCTCAAAAAACGTTAGGGAAATTTATGAAAACCGAAAAAAGTTCACTAAACAGGGATTTTATATCATCAAAGTAAGGCATTTATTTAGAAGCATGTATTGGTAATTTTCTCATCTCAGTCAATTGTATTAAAACAGAAGCCAATAACAGTGGTGGCTATACCCACACAAATAAGTCGTGTACACTTGAGCATCCATTACTGCTTGACAACGACGTCTCATGCTGTTCACACATTGATGTATTGTATGCTGAGACATCCCACTCCTCTTGATGGGCTGCCCGCAGGTCATTGAGGTTCCAGGGTAGAGAGTTATGAGCCTTATGAAATTTAGGTCTGGAGAAAGTGCAGGCCACTCTGTTTGAGGTACCCCAGTCCACTCCACCAGCCATTCCATAGTGATGATGACCTTGATGAGTTGGAGCATTGTCATCCATAAAGATGAAATTAGGCAGAGGCACAATGACTGGACTAATGATGTCATTCAAGTAGTATGGGCTTGTCACTGAACCATTCACAAAGTGTTCTGTATGACTAGACACACTGCCCAAACGGTGACACTACCATTACCAAAGGCTAACAGTGGCTGATGCATAACACCCTCCTTGGCATTTCCAACATCTTTGGTGGCCATTATTTCAGGTACCCTTGCAAATCGTTTATCACACAGACCACACTGATGTAAACTGTTGATCAATTGTTAGGTGTTGTCTTGCTCTCATGATGTCGAAATGTGAACAGCATGATGAAGAGAACATTTAATTGCCAATTCTAATTGAACCAGGAAATGTATTGGTTAAATCATGGATTAAACACTTTTGTCCTCAAGCTTCTTGTTAGAGAACAGCAAGTTGCGCAAAAAGTACTGAAACATTGAACAGTTGGACATGCACATTTAAACGTTTAGAGAATGTTACATTAAAAACATTTGTCAAGGTTATTGTGCATTTAGGTTCATTCTGAAATTTCACTCAAAAGCCAAACATCCTTTTGTGTGAATTTTAAAACTCACTTTAAGTAAGTTTAGGGTAGGGGGTGGAAACCAGAGTACATACTAATAGAACTAGTAGACAGGATCAAACCATGTACCCACTTTGTGGTGAGAAAGTAATTCTGCCCACTGCACACTCCACATTATGCATCATAAAAAGCTCTGTGTGTGTGTGTGTGTGTGTGTGTGTGTGTGTGAGAGAGAGAGAGAGAGAGAGAGCCCTTACACTCTTTGTTATTCTGACAACTATTAATATAAAAAAGACAGCATCCGCTTCTAACTGGACTCAAACATTAACAAACAGGAACCAGGACACATAGAGGTCAACACAGTAAAATGCTTAGATGACAAAAAGCTGCTCATAACGCAAAAAATGCTGAGCAAGATTAATTTAGAAGAGACAGATAGTGTAGACAAACAATTCTTGCAAATATTCAACACATTATAGTTAAGCTTTCAATAAATATGAATTATGCTTAACATCTTACTTCTCTACACTGCTTTCTTTGACCCTTCTCCTCTTTAGGCCACACCCTCTTCCTTCCGTCAAAAGAAGATGGCCCACAGCCAAAAATATTTTCCCATTAAACTGAGCACAATCTATCAGCACTCGACAAGCATCAGGAAATGGCTAAAAAGTGCCGTCTTATAAAGTTCATTAAACACCAGGGAATTGAATAAATAAGTGCCCACTTATTTGACTTGCTGACAAACTGAAGCAATTTATGTGAAGCTGGGATTTTATTGAAGAACATAATTGATGAAAATATTTTAATGTGGATGGCTCAAAAATAACAATTAGAGCTGGCACCAATCTAATATCCAGTATTGGCTGGAACAGGTTAATAGATCTGCACTAACCAGCAAGTATTTGCACACTGCACACTCGTGTGTTGCTTTAGGTGATCTCATTTCCATTTAAAAAAACACTCAATGCGTCGTGAACCATGAGCAGAGAACAGCCAATGAATCACTAGATTCAGGCAGCAGTAATGCCAATCAATGTATATTCCAGTAATCTTGTGCCAGTCAGCATCAATAACAACAATGTTAAGAACAATGTCTCATGCCGTTCACAAGTCGACTTCTGAGTCATGGCATCCAGCTTTTCTTGAAGGGCAGCCCTCTGGTCATTGCTAGAATCTAAAGTTAAATACATTGTTGTGAGTAGTGTATAGTAGTGTTAATATACACTAATGGTCAAAAGTTTTAGAACAACCCAATTCTTTCAGTTTTTTTTTTAACTGACATAGATAAAAAAGGTGAGGTTACCGAAAACTGAAAAATATTGTGCATTTCAGAAATATACAAAAAGGCACTGGGTTAACAATTTAAAGCCATTCTGCAGCAATGAAGGTTAATCAAGCCTTAAAAGCTGGTTCTACTAATTAAATTGTTCCAACTTTTCTTGATTGCTTAAAACCCTTAAAACCTGCATGAAAACAGTGTTGGAGCACAATGTGGTACCATACCATCGTGAGGATCAATTGAACGGTATTGTACTGCAGAAATTAGTGTGTTGCTAAACAATGGCGTGAAAAAGGCTATTTCCTACAGACATTGCCAAAAAAGTCAAAGTGAGTACAGTTTTCTTCACCATCAAACGGCACTAAGAAACTGGGAGAAACTCTGACAGGAAGCAGTCTGGCTCACAGTACAACACAAGCACAGCTTAACAGTGGTCTCAAATTCAACTGTGAAGAGAAGACTTCAAGTTGCAGGTTTCACAGGACAAGCTGAAGTTAGAAACTCGTCAGAATCCTACCTGGGCCATCCTGGGCCATCCAACAACAACATTTGACTACTTAAGACTGGAAGAAGGTATTTTGAACTGACGAATAAAAAATTTAAATGTTCAGTTCATCACACATGATCTTTGTTCGTTGTTGAGTAGGTGAAATGATGGTTCCACAGTGTCAACTGTCAAACTTGGAAGAGGAAGTGTGATGGTCTGGAGCTGTTTTGCTGAATCCAGGGTCAGTGACTTGTACATAGTGAGAGGCACCCTCAGCCAAAACGGCTACCACAACATTCTGCAAAGCTATGCAAAAAATAGCCTCTGGTATGTTCATCCTACAACAAGATAATAACCCAAAACATAAGTCCAAGGTATGCCATAACTACCCCATGAAAAAAGATGGTAAGCTTGAAAACATGGAGTGGCCAGTCTCCAGACTTAAACCCCATCAAGCTGGTTTGGGATGAACTGGGCAGAAGGGTGAAAGCAAAGCAATCTACATGTGCCACACATTCATGTGAACCTCTGCAACATATTTGGTAAGAACTTTCTAAAGAACATTTGATTTCTATTGTAAAAAGAATCCCATGAGTGTGTTCAGCTGTTAAATCTGCCAAAGGTGGCTTTGATTAGTAAAACGTTTACAATGGTCTGTAAATTGAATCTGATATTTCTTTTTCAACTCCAATGTCTTGTTTATACTATGCTTTCATTCTAGAGTGCAATAAGACATTCAACTGAAAGGTTTCCAAAAAACGGGAAGATTTGCAGTGTTCTAAAACTTTTGACCAGTAATGTATGTCACTGTGTGATAAAACTCAAGCTAAGCCTAAGGCACATAGAACAGCTCTGGAGAGACAGGACATTATTACAGTGTAACTTCGTGGCACAAGCCATATCCTTATTACTTGAATTCAACATCCAGTGTGTGCTGTTCTTCCAGGTGGGAAACGGAAGTGTGATTGTTCATTGTTTGTGAAGTAGCTGGTGAAAGTTAGCTGGATTGTTTAAATGTTCCATGATGTCTCTGAGGAGTTCTGGGACAAATTGTACTGGTCATATCGAAAAAAAGTGGTACTGTCACATTTGGCAAAATTGTTTGAAATAAGTATAATGGCCTGTTTCGTGTCAGTGTGTACAAATTATTTCTGCCAAAAAAAACCCCAACAACTTGGATTTAGTACAAAAGTTTGCTGTTGATAAAACTTGTTTTTAAGTTATTGTTTAAAACAACAATTTCAACAATTAAGAAACAATGGTATGAAATATTTAAAAACAGGCATGTTGATCCTGAAGACCTTATTTTGGCCTGTGCAGCATCTATTACACTTTGTGGCAGTGGTTGCAGTACTTGAAGGTTGTCAAGTCAAGCCCCATTAACACCAATTTGTCACTGCTGGGTACCCTCAATTGCTCGAACTGCATTAAGTCTCAACTGAAAATCTCGTGGATCAAAGATTTTATTAAACACAGTCATGGGAAATTTTGTACCCCCAATTAACCTCACTCTGCATGTTTTTGGAATGTAGGAGGAAACTGACACACCCAGAGTAAAACCCCACACAGTTAGGGGGGTAATTTAACAATAAATTGAGGTTCCCATAGTAAAAAAATGCAATCATTATAAAGGTATCAAACAAATAGGACGCTCATAGAGAGATGAATATCACATCTGTCCTCAAGCAGGTACATTGGTTATTAGTTTCCTTTTATAATGGATCTTAGGATTATTTTATTATGATTTTTGTGGTAAAACAGGTGATGCTGTCTTGATTGCTTCAAACATTAAAATAACCACATGAGCTTATAAATACTATGGATTTTTTTTCTGCCGCTCCCTTTAGGGGTTTCAATAGTGAATCATTGTCGGCATTACTGATTTGACATAATTTTTATGCTGGATACCCTTTCTGACACAATGTTCCTATTCATCAGAGCTTGAGACCGGGACTACACTGATTTATGCATCTTAGTGGCTAGGTACTTAAAGAATAATTCAGTGTCTCCAAAAAATCTGGCTGCATACAGAGCTCCTGGAGCTGCCTTTGGAAATCTGAGTAAATGAATTCATTTTAAGTTTGTTGTTATATGCACTAATGTAAGTTAGGACAATGCAGAAACACTATATTGACCAATTATTGGGATACCCCTACTAATGACTGAAAACTGGAAATGTTTGGGTTAAAAACTTCAGTGGCCAGTATACAGCGATGACCTCTCACTGAAACATTACAGCTTTGGAATAAACTGGAACACCAACTGAGATTCTCAAGACCGACAATAATGCCAAGTCATACAAATGCTAATAAAAAGGGGACCCTAGGAAAACATTATCACATTCTGCATGGTACAAGAATTGTGGCCATGCATACTGATAGATAATAATGACTACAATTGTAAAGAATCATCTGCCCCAGTATTTCCTTTACTGATAAACAATATATTTTTAACTGTAAAGCTAGTACTAAACATACTTTACTTCAATCCACTCACTGCTTGCAGCAAAGACTCAAAGTCACTTATTAGATACAGTCTGCATCACAAATAGTCATTACATTAAAAACCACCAAAGAGTCCTTGATGTGTACAGTGTAACCTTCGAAGTGATAAGAGCACAGCCATAATTACACTAAAGCTTTCACTACTCCCAAAGCAACAGCTTTAGTCCAGGAGATAATTAAGTCCTTGATAAATTGGATCAGGTGTGTGAGGAGTTTTGTCTACTAAGCAAGGGCATTGGACCTGTATTTTCTTTACCCTACATATACAAATCAAAATAGCCTGCTGCATGTTCATTGGCAAGTATTTGTTAGCATTTTTAGCATGTGTTTTCTTTTAATTATTACTCATATTTCTCAAAAATCTGGCCAAGTCTGATGCCCTCTGTTTAACTAGCATATTGTCTGTTTAAAAATGGGCCAAGAAAGTAACGTACAGAAGAAAGTCTGAGTTTGGCTGAGCCAACATATTTACTATTACTGTTATAATGCCAATATGGAATTAATCCTGACCTACAATAAAATGACCAATTAGGTTTAAACTGTAAAACTTATGATTCCACCGTGACTAGAAGACCCAGAAAAATGTCATAGGCTCTAAACAGCAATATACGGGAAAGATTTGTATAAGGAATGCCTCTTGTTTGTTCTTAAATGAGCTCTAGCAGTAATTCTGGAGCTGAAGAGTTATTGCCATGTTCGGCAATTTTAGTAACTGAATGCATGCATATATATGTGTGTGTGTGTGTGTGTGTGTGTGTGTGTGTGTGTGTGTGTGTGTGTGTGTGTGTGTGAAAAAGTATTTAGTCAGCCACTGATTGTGCAAGTTCTTCTACTTAGAAAGATGAGTGAAGTCTGTAATTATCATCCCAGGTACACTTTAACTATGAGAGGCAACATGAGAGAAAAAAATGTTTTGCACTCCTCCTTCACAAACTTGGAATTGTTTTTATTTTACTTATTTTAATGTTGCATATTTTATTTTGTAATTTAACTGCTTATTTCTAAATTGTATTTTATTTTTATTTAAAGTGTTTTATCAACTCAAAATCTAACTTGTCATTATAAAAACACAATTTAACATGTGTACCTGAACTTTTTAATTGATATATTATTATTATTATCAGTATTATTATTATCACCACCCAAAGTACCTTCATTAGTTCTGGGGAGCACCAACGTTTGAAGGCATTAATATTCTTCCTGTCAAACTTTTTTTTTTATTCTCCAGTTGCTCATCCAAAAAAACGAGACAATTATTTAACTGCATTTTACAGATGGGACAAATGCAAACCAAATACAACCAGAAGTGTCTAGAATACTTGCTTGGGTAAACTAGTCTTTGCCAGGACAAAAGTTTTAAAGCATCAATATTTTTTCTGTTAAAATTTTACTATAAAGCTTTACGGTCCAATTGTTGTTTTACAACAGCATTAAGTAAACAAAAATTTACTTAAGCAAATGTTACTCAGTAAACTACCTTTTACAGTTGATACATACAGTAGGCAGTCATTCTGGAGCCAAAGAAAAACTCAGAATTGACTACATGTAGTAACTGGAAGTAGCTCAGTGTACTTGTGTGAACTTTTCACGTTTTCCATTTTATGTTTTTCATGGTAGGTAATTCATATTAGCCCTACTCAGTCAAGCATAATATCATGCGTATATAAATGTGTTTGTTTTATGTGTTCATGACAAATTCTACCTAATTGTATGACAAACAATGGTCCATGGTATACTATTAAAGATAAATAAAGTAGTGTTACTGATTCTGGAAATATAGTCAGTAATAGTGTAGTGCATGTAAAGACAAACCACAATAAATCAAAAACTTTCACAAATCTTTTTTACTAAACAGTCTTTTTTTTACCAGACCATAAGTGAAGAACCTACTTGTGATAACATCTGACTGACTGTCAATCACCACGGACAACCACCAGCATTTTAAACACCCCAATGTTAATCATACTGCAAGAAAATTAAATACCATCAAGCTTGACTGGCTGCTCATGTACCATGAAAATTACCCTGTTAAATGCCTTGCATTAAACATACAGCAAAGGTCAAGCATGACCACTGCTCACAGCAAACGGATCTGAAGCTATGTTCTTCATCTGCTAGAGCAAAACCTAGAGCAAAAAAACATTCCACAAACCATTTCTGACCACAAATGCTTTTTAAATGCAGATTTGACAAAGGTCATATAAAGCCCCAGGGTAGAAATTACCTTTTAAGGTTCTATATAATTTATGCCACACATGAATTAAGGGTAAATGTATTTATCGTCCACCTCTCTTCAATCAGTCTCTGCGAGTTCTTTATACTTCTGTGTAAAGTACGTAGATCTGTTAGACAGTTGCTGATTGTGGTTTGACTTTTTAATAAGCTTTTGAACATTTTTTGTTTGTAATGTAAACAATGTGTATCCAGATTATAGTGATTAAATATCCATAAGTCCATAAAGCCTTACTGGCATGTTATCAGGAAGAATGAGAAAAAACCTGAAACAATAAATTGCTTGGTATCCTCTATGCCAAAACCTCTTGACTGAAATGTTTATCATTATTATTTAATTATTAGTGGTGGTAGTAAAACTTTTTCAATACAATTCTGGTTTTGATCTTCATTTGAAGTGAAAAAGAAGCACGGGCTCTTGTTGTATCTTGTTAGAGCTAACTCACATGAGACATTTCTCTTTCTCTCTGCTGAACCTTGTCCTGTCCCCTGTACAGAGAAGCTCCCTTTCCCCAATATTCAACCCAGAGCCATAGCCTTTCTAAATCACACCCTCTATGTACCGCAATCTAAGTGAAGCCGTGTGTCCAAACAACAACCCTGAAGTGGGTTTCAGCATAAGCAAGAGGCAAAATTGCACAGAATCAAACAAAAGCTTTCCCCTTGGGGCTCTATCAGCAACTGTGAATTAAGGAATGTTTGGGGAGAGAAAGCTGTTTCCATGGGAAGCACTTAAGACCTCTGATCTCTGCTTCTACAGTGTAAAGTATCAAATCTTCCCTCCAAAATGTCGGCCACACACACTTTTCATCCATCTTAAAGTCTTTATCTGTATTCATCCAGCTCAATGGTTTCTCTGGACCAAAATCAAATCCATCCAATTAATCCATATGTCTCCTGAACTCAAAAACACAGGCTTTTTAACTCTAATGTTCTTTGACTTCCTAATGTATTGATGATTGGGACTGTCAGTGTTTCAAAATTCTGAAACTCTTGTCCTCCACAGTTATTAAATAATTTGTTTTCCAGCACATCTAAATTTGTTTTTACATTTTCAGCATTTAGAAAATGCTTTATCCAAAGTTACTCACAGTAGTCAGTCGGAGGAATTGAGGGTTAAGGGCCTTGCTAAAGGGCCCAGCAGCAATGATTGTGGTGTTATGTTATTTTTTGCTACTTATTCCTTACTTACTGAAGATATTTGCTGACCTGACTGTATCTCTGTTACAAGAAATACTAAGCAATATTACATGTTAATCATTACTACCATTTTCAGGGGTCAAACATTGATGTAACAAAATGGATTTGCGAAGCCTCATTTAAAACAAATTTTTACATAAAGACCATGTAAATATACAAACAACATCAATCAGTATTTCATCACAAAAACTGCATCTCTTGTCTCTGTACACATTCTTACAACAACTTAAATGGCTTTTGTCATTCCTGAATACTTAATATTTTCCACTGCCATCACCCCAACAGATTTATTTGCCTGCCAATCATAATATTGTTTTGAGTAAATTTTTTTATTCCCCAGTATTATTGGAGGAAGTGTAAAATCCTTATCGTGTGGTTATATTCTGAGGCGTGATGGTTGTTTTGCTGTTGCACCGTGCACTCCACCTTTGCTACTTTTTTTAGCACATTGAGCAATTGTCTGTTTTCCTGCTTCCATACCCGAACATACTCATCATAAAACAAAGTAGTAAAGCTGGATAGTTGTCAATATCTAAAATCATGCAAGACACTCTAAAATAAGTTCTGGTACCTAATCAAAAACTCAAGCCTACCCAAGCTCAAAACCTTACCCTAGCCTCAACACTAGCCCTTGCACCAGTCCTAACCCTAGAACATGCCCTAGCTCATACCCTAGTCCAGGACCTTACCCTACCCTCAGTGCTAACCTTAAATCAACCTCTAACCCTAGCCCAATCCCTTAAGCCAGATTTAAAATCATGAAGTAATGCTGAGATTATTTCTTTTTTTATTTTAACATTTATTTATGCCTTTCTCCTATTTTTCTCATATTTAGCTTAGTCAATTTTTCTTAAATTGCTGGGGATCCCTGAATGCTTTTCACGACTCCTGAAACATTATTCATTGTTAATTAGCGCCTTTCATGGCACCCTAGGACACTGTACAGAAAAATATAAAACATGCAACAATAATGGCAATACAATAAATAAATAAAATAAAACATTCAGCAATAATCAAGACCTAATCCATAAAAATGATAATGGTAAAATTAGGCACATCCCAAAAAAAACAGTCCTGTCCATCCTTGTTATTCCCATATAGGAACAAGAATCTC
>JAYDZF010000002.1:12547284-12558518 GCA_034509105.1 Microcambeva barbata
AAGTACACACATGAAAAAAGTACACACACCTCTGGTGCTCAGTAATTGTAGTGTATTAGTACACTGTTACTGTATCCAATATTTTGCTTTGTAACCCAGCACCTTCTTGCTGCGATGCTACACAATGAGCCACCCTGCCCACTCATTACTACTATAATAATAACAACAACAAAAATTAAACTGATAAGCACATTTTGTTGGTTTGATTACTCGGCGATGCAGTATTGTGGTATTGTGTATTGTGTACCTAAAATTTAGAGGAAAGGTGAATGGTGCTGATGTTGTCACACTAGTAGATAGTAACTAAATAGTTCCTGGAATCAGTACCACAGCTGTTCTGACCTTTCCTTTTGCACTGGTTCCCATACTGGGAATGACAGGGCTGTGTGTGGGATTTATTAAGCTCTTAACATAAAAGGCAGGAGGAATGGTGAGAACACAGGTGCCAAGAATGGTAGGCAACATCAGGGCTAAAGTTTACACTGCAATTAAAGGCTCTTTACTTTGCTCCAGCTTTCAGCACAGAGTCGGTATCTGAGTACACTATCGAGGAACTCTGTGTTTACACTGTCAGCTTGGAATGAGTTGCACCAATCGAGGGTGTTTAAAAAAGAATACACAGCTTGCCAATGAATACACAACTTTTCCTGGTCAGTCAGGAGATCTTGAGATTTTCAAGTAGTTTACACTAAGCTTGATTACAATGTGTCCCAAAGTGCATCCTTTACACTAAACTGTACAACACTGGTGGAAGGGTTCAAATTATGTACAGTCAGGACCAAAATAAATGACCATTATCCACTATGCTGGGTACTGAGAGAAACTGTGAACAGAATTGGAGGCCAGTTAATAAAATGTCTAGAACCAGTGTTTGCTGTGCCTCACAAAAAACTAGTATCTATTTTATTATGTTACTCACAAATAAACGATTGTTTAATTAAAAATTACAACAAACAATTAGATATTGAACTAGCCCAACATCCATCGAGCACAATTTTAGCTTCAGTGTTTGGTGTGTGGGAAAAGATTGAACTAAGTGGGTAGGGTCTCCAAACCATGTCCAAAGATCTCAAGGTACCTGTTGCAGTAAATTTGGGGTTTTAACTGTAAAAAATGCGTAACATCAATGAATTTCAGCTGACTACAGTACTGTGTTTCCTTTCAATACCCTTCTGGAATGCCAGAAAACTCTGGACCTCATAGACGCAACCAGGGAACAGTTTGCTTCAGCAGCTTTGGGTGGGGCACGCTCCATCAGCCGGGATTGGATAGGCATACAGCTCAGTACCCAACCCAGTGCCATCAACAAACCCAGTCAATCTCACCCAAGGCTTGCTCTCCATCCATCAAGAAATCCCATTTCTCAAACCAATGTAACATTGGCTCATTCAAGGACGAGACCAAAGGAAATGGCATTTCATGCTCTTTTATTAGGTCCAGCGGAAGTCTTCTCTGAGACTGACTTTACACTGAATACTGTGCAAAGCAATACACCACATTTAAGCAATATCTCAAGAAAAACACTTCATACTGTCACAAAAACATCAGCTCTGACACTACACCTAACAAATATACTTTATGTTTTTTTGGAAGTGAGAGGAAAGTCGAGTACCGTGGGGACCAGGATTAACATGGACAAAAGGAAAACATTACTATGTTCTCTTAGACAGTGAGCTGAGACACTCGTTGAACCCAGGTCTATATGACAGACAAACTCATTTCTTTTGGACATACACCTCCCTTTGTGAACTCTAGAACTTTCACCCCCACACACACACACATACACACACACCAACTTCGAAAACATTTCTAGATAGATTGAACATAGATAGATAGATATATTTCTGTTTCTTATCTATATATGATGCAATTTTGCTTAATACAATAGAAGTCATACTTGCTCTTGGCCTTGCTAGTGGAGTCCTCAGCTGAATAAACTCCTATTTTTAAATTTATCTACCCAAGAGCTTTTTGTCAGACAAGGTCATCTGGTCTAATCAAACGAGCCTTCCATGAGTGAAGACAAACCTGAAAAGATAGGTTGAAACCCATGTGCTACACTACACCACCATCAAAAATGATCCATTCATATTTTATCTTAGCAGTCATGTCCACAAGATTGTTATTTATGTGTTTACATCAACACAGAGAAATGTCTTTCTTCTCGTTCCTTTGGTGGCCTCTGATTAGCATGGACTGACATCACTGACCCCAGCGGTAAATGCAGAATGATAAGCTCCAAATTACCACCCAACAAGGATGCAAGGAAAGGGTAAGGAGTGCTTTTAGCAGTGGGTTGCCCCTCCCCAGTAGCTGCCCTTGTTCTGTAGGGCCCTGCCTGTAAAGAGGGATTATGGGACGTACAGATCAAAGTTCAGGGTTTGGTGGGAAAAAAACGCTATAGAGCTCTGCTTCATGTGGGTCGACTTTCATGTTACCGCTGGCTAGGCCAGAGGTCAGGGGTTACTAACATACCTGTCCAGCATTTCAAGGCAGTCGTGAAGGAAATGACCATTACTTGTCTCAATTATCTGGGCGTTCCTAAAAGCATGGCTTTGTTTAACTTCATTTCCAGCCAATTAAGGGATTAAGTTTGCTTTTCATGGAGTTAATGGTGCACCAGAAGAACAGAGGCCAGTGTCTGTGAGGCCCAACTCTGTCTATGTCATTCTTATTTGGGGTCAAATCTACGACTGAATAAACAGTGACTGACAGCACAGACTATAGCAGAATAAATTAGCACCGACATGATTAATTACAGTTCTCCAAAACAATTATTTAAGGAATCAGCGAAGCATTTTGGAGAAGGCATGGTAGACTAGGTAGACTATGTTCCACACTGATAGTTTCTGATAGCACATGTTTGATCATCGCCCCTGTTTACAATCTGTATGGAAAATGGGGTTTCCCAGGGCACTCTGTTTACTCTCCATCCTCAGAAATCTGTCCAACCTGTATTCATGCCTGGAAGTTGTCTGACAACTTTCCTCGAGTCTTAGATCCCATAGTGATCTGCCTCATTTTGTAAAAGTCACATCTACACTCTGATGCATAGTTGTAAATGAGTAGTCAGAAGGTCATGTGTGCTCATCACTAACAACCCTAAAACAGTGGAGTTGCTCAAATGACTTTACTACGGTTTAACAAGTCTTAAGTTTAATCCTTGTTGATCAGACCTACCAATGCACCGTTGTGTAAAAGCCCTTAATGTCAAGTCTTAATAGTTAAGGTGTCAGTTAAAAGCTTTATGCAAATATGATGTGGATGCAATGCATCTGCAGACACTTTAAGCCTTTTTATATGTGAAAAATAAACTACCATAATTTCTTTTCAATTAATTAAAATAATTCATTTTTATAAATAAAATTTAAATTTAACACTTCACTCACTCACTTACAAAGAATAAACTTACAGAAGCTAATGCTAACATCTGGATGACTTAAGGAAGTAGGAGAATACTAGATTGGCCAGAATAACCAGAATCTAAGTTCTGAGCCCAGGTCTCTAGAATCATTGTCCTGTGTGGCTCCAACAATGCTTGTAGCACCACCCTAAGATTACTTCCATATAAGCAACAAAACATGCAGAACACATGACATAATTCAATTATAATATATCATTGAAAGCAGGCGAAAATGCCATTTTAATGAAAATGTCCACAATTGCAAGAATTTTAATAAATGAAACAAATTTACTGTAAAAAGTAACCAATAAAATATCCAATAACTATTAAAATGACCAATAAAAACCAATAAAGGTAAAATAAGATAGAAATGACTAAATCCTAAAAAAAACCCAATAAAAGTACAAGTTTTATGTCTGCAAATGTATAGTTAAGATTCTACACAAACATAACAACACATAATAATTTGTATTATAAGCAAGTGTTTACCAGACACCATTTCATTTTCTATAAAATAAATAATACAAAAACTAAATTAAACAATAAAAGCTTTTGCAAAATACATACAAAATGATCTCGATAAAAAGGTAAAAAAACGTGAAAAATACTGTTAAAATGAATATACAATAAAAACAATATGGATAAAACAATTCTATTAGTCAAAATGGAAACGCTAATAAATCCCTGCGTGAGATTTTGAATGTCAGAAGTATTGAGGCGCCAATCCATTTTACTCCCCCATGGAAAACTGAATGAGTCCTGGGGAATCAACACTGTTTGCCATGAGCTTTGCATTTATGACTCTTCACACTTATCACATGAGGAAATTATCAATGGGAACTTCAGTGCAGTGACTTCCTCCTCAGTGTAAACACTGGTTTTGCATGCACAACTAAACCACGCTCATGGAAGTTACTTGTGTTATTCATGCTTTTATTCCTTAAGCAGGTGGGATTTTCCCAGCTCACTTCCTCCTGATCTGCTAGTCCCAGAGTATGGAGTCTAAGCAATAACAACTTCCATCTGCGTAAAACCCCTCTCACACACACCCTCTTCCCCTGATGAACCAGCTTTTTGAGTAACATCCAATCGGTACTGGTGTTTACAGGAAGTTGTATGATGTCATTGTGAATGGCCAAGGGGATGTGGCTGTTAGTTCACATTGGGAAGCAGTAGTGTGTTTAGATGTTTAACAGCAGCTGCCTCTCAAATACTAAACTGTCTGAATCCAGCACTAAATCATACTCAATTACAATGGATCACAATTTTAAGTTTAAAAGATCCTAATTCCTGTAGATTCCTGTTTCAATACTAGTGGCTTATGTTTAGGTTCAGGTAGCAACAGGATATTATGGTATTTAAAATTCAGCCCATTGGTAAGACCTGAAACAGTTTGGCTAATTACCAAAAAATTGTCTTGATTTCAGTTCCACTATTAAGTGTTTCACTTCATGTACCAAAACCTTTAGTTTCAATGCCATAAACTCCTTTTGCAATACCACAGTTTCCATATGCAGTAGCTAAGTCTATAACCTAACACAATATTAAAGAATGATTTAATAAAAATCATTACTGTTCTTACTCTGATCATACTTGTCATTCCACAAATAAAAAAAACCCCCAAATTGTTGGAACATTTTAGTATGGTGCAGACCTGCAAACCCATTAGGAAATAACAACCCATATAAATATATTAATAAATCTCAAATAATATCTTAACTGGTATTATAATCTGACCACACAAATGCTGAGAATGTTGATAATTATTAGGCTTGATTTGAAAATGTATGTGGGTCTTACATTCTGTGCAATGTATTAAAAATGTCCCAAGTTATAAGTCCCTGATAAATCATATCTGCTCATAAAACCTGATAACATAGTTTCCTTGATGGAATTCCATCATAACTTCTGTAGAATCAACATGCATATTTGATTTCTGATAAATAATTATATTCAGAGACATTCAGCAGTTAGGCAGAATCTAGCTGAAATTCAAAAATGAACAGTTAAGGGTTAAAGGTCTTGCCCAAGGGCTCAAAATGGGATTGCTAGTACTTGTGGAATTTAAACTTACAACCTTCTGGTCATTATCAGTGATCCCTAACCGTGCAGCTACCTCTGCCCTCGACTAAAAGCTACCCATATAGAGAATGACAGAAAAGGAATTAATGTTGATTAAACAACCCTCTGTTATCTGCGTAGTTATCTTTTATTGTTCTCAATCATGTTTAACAATATGTGAATTCAAACTGCATCAGTTGGGCCCATGATCAAGACCCTTAACCCTACAGATTGTAAATCGCTTTGGATAAAAGTGTCTGCAAAATGCCAAACGTAAAATTTGGTCAGAATACTTAGTGACCTGCCAATCCCTCTACCAACTGACAGACAAGCACTGATGCTGCCTCTTGCTATGCAGTAGTTTTCCTATTGCAGCTTGATATTCATTTTAAAGACATTAACTATGGAACATTAATTCTACTTAGGCTGTAGTTCTTTTTGATATTTTTAAGTTGTCGCTAATGCATGAAGATGTTTTACTGAAGGTAGGGTAGGTGAATATACCACAGTTCCCATTTTTCTCTTGGAATTGCCTTAGCTGTAACTTTGTTTTATAAATGTGTTTTTACTCATATTCACTTTGTATAAGTTTGAAAAATGTGCATTAACAAGAAAATTGAAAGGGGGCAATCACTTTTTCACTCCATTGCAAGCATACTTTAGCTGCCTCCATATCTCACTGAATGCTTATGTTTTTTCCATTCTCTCTCTTCCTCTGTACAGTGGGAGTGGAAGTTTGACTGGAAGTCATTAGCCAATCTAAGTGACTCATGGCAAACCTATGTGGACAGACATCTTTTAAAAATACAGCACTAGTGAAAAAGATTATACCTATAAAACCATGAAAAGAAAACAGTGTGGCCTTGTGAATCACTGATCCTCCCACAGCATATGCGGAGGATCACATGCTGATCCACTCAACGCCTCGTATAGACCACTGTTCTGAAGAGACTCTGATCAGCCTAAACAAATGTTTATATACAGATGACAGTGGTTCACCATAGTTCCCACTTTCTGACTTGTGACGTGTCTGTCTAACACACACAGACAGTGTTTCCCTGGTAAAGTCTAAATACTGAAGCTACTGACATCATCGGCCACTCAGATCCGTCATTCACAAGTTTATGGAACTTGAAGTGTTAATAGCCTGGTTTAACCAGGGATTACTCCTCTGAGCACAAAGAGCAGGTGTACTTAAGTTATGAATGTTAGGTACATGAAGTTTGCTTGGTTTGAGTCTACTTGCCTTTGTTACTGTTATTTCTATTCTTAGAAATAAAAAATGAGTATTATCCTTATCCATGAGGCACAATGTGTCAATAATAGATATGACTAATAGTAAAAACACTAATAGTGCTTTTCCACCAAAATTACCCTGGTTCTTGAACCGGTTCTCAAAGGTTTTGAGAGCCAGCCGTGCATAATCAACGGTGGAGGAGAATGTAGATTATTAAGCATTTATGCAGTCTGTATGGATTGCGATATGTCCAGGTGGGTGTATTGTTGCTCACATTCAACTTTTTAAAAGTGTTGCAGGAATGAAATGCAGGAGACACTGTTTATTAATAACTGAAATAAAGTTGAGCAGACAAAACCTCTTGTGTTTAAACTGCCTGCAATCAAATAGAAGTCCAAGTAAATGTAAGGAACATCACATTATTGTATTTACATTTTACATAATGTCTCAGCTTTTTCTGTTTTGGGGTTGCATATGACAAATAATATAATTCTTTTTCTGATTGGCTCCTTAGTGTACAGGCAGCACTGACTCAGCCCTAATTGAATCCCTAGTTTAAACCGCTTACAGACCAAAACGTTCTGCAGGTAACCAAAGATTTACTGGGCTTATATAGGTTTAAATGTGTTTGCCAATGATTGCACTGTCTATAATCAGCTCACACTGAGCTCTTTTCTTTATTGTTGGTGTGGGTCCAGGGGGTTAACCTATGCAGGCCATATGTGGCTTTTACTATAGGATGTCTATAAGACTATAAGACTAGCTGTCCTTGGTTATCCTTTAATAACAATTTGTTTGGCAGGTCAGTCCATATCATGTGTTTATGTACTAATGCCTTATTTTCTAAATTGCTAAATTTTCTTTATTGCAATGTTTGCATTGTTAATATCTGATCCGGAGCTAGTTGTATATAACAAGCTCTTAGCATTTACACAAAAAATCACACATTCATTAAAACCAGCGTACATTTCCAGACAGAGACAGAAAAGTTAAATCCAACCAACTGATTGTGAAGGGTCTTGCTTAAGTGTCTAACCATACCATTGACAGTTATGGGATTTCCTAACTAAAAATGGCAAGGCTAACAAGATGGCTGTAGCTGGTAATCTTCATTTGCTTGTGAGGCTGGTTCTTTTTTGGTGAATTTGTGCTTGGACATAAACAGGCCAGAAGGTTAAACTAGCTTAAATCAAAAACAGACTGGGAGCTCTTTTAATCCAGCACAAACAACTATGTGGTTCAAGATGTTGATGATAGCATTTTCAACCATCAAGATAATATGAAAGCTTGCCATTGAGCTACCACTTCTAAGATATCATAATGTAATGTAAAAGCAGCCTTGTGATTGAGTTAATGAATTACATAGGTATATATGATATGAACATATTTTATGAATTTCTTTTTTATATTTAAATAAGAAAAAAAAATCTCTGATTAAATTAAAGGGGCGAGGTATAACACTAGACCAATTATTGTAATTAAATATCCATTTACAGTGTTAACATTTAGGATTCACCCATAATAAAGCTCATGCTAATGTGGAAACAGTTCAGACTAGAAAATGATGGAGGTATACGTTTTTAAATAATTAACCTTGGGCAACTCCAGAAACACTTCTGGCTCAGCCTGGTCACTTAATACTGTGTCCTAATGTTACCTTAATTCAGCTCTGCAAGAAAGGTTCAGCCAACTGCATACATGCTTATGACATTATTCAATCAAACATACTACTAGGACACACTTAAATAAAACACAGTGTTCAGTCAAACTCTTTTAAAATTTTAAGTTAAATTATTATTTATTGATCAGGATAGCAACTTTCCTAAAGCTGTTGATATCTGAATAGTTATTTATTTTATCATTCTGTATGCCTAAATGGCCCAGGAAAGGTTATTCTCCAAACTTTTGCTGCAAAGTAGAAAGCAACAGGTTAATTACAGCTGTAAGTAATAATTGAGGTTTCAGTAATATATTTTTAGCATTTTTTATTTTTATGTGGTATATAAATGGCAGGAAATGCAGTACATAAAAGGCCTAAACACATTTATAACAGTGCATAAGCACAGGCTGCTCTCTTTCTATCAATAGCAAGCCTAATTACACCCACGCTGATGTTGAAGCTTTCCTTTTCTGAGCACTGCGGATTTCTCCTGTCTCTGCCCCCTCCCTGTCACACATGAGACCCAGCATTCAGAAAACACAAGTGCTGCCTACAGAACAGACAATCAGGATCAGAGACTTACCAAGCCCTTCCTATGTTTACATTCATATGCATGCACGTCAGTCCTGGGACTGCTACGCAAACACACACAGACACAGACACACACACACAGACACACACACACAGACACACACACACACACACACACGGCTATGAAGAAAGGTGCAGATTAGCCAAAGGTGGGACAATATGCCTGCTGTATCAGAAAAAAAATAATAAAGACAAACACTGGAGAAACTTGATCTGCAGAGTGACATAACAGCCGACCTCCAAAACACATGTCCAGATTTCCTTATCTAGTTTATTACATGCCTTGTGTGTCATCACATTTCCCATCAGCACTCATTCACTCAGCTATTCACACGTTTGTCATGTTCACAATCAATAATTATTTTAATCTCTAAAAATACAATATATAACATAACATAAATATAACATAACATAAATATAACATGACGTTATATTGGAGTAATCACTTAAAATCACTTTGTTATTTAGCAGACTGCATTGAAGTTTTGAACTTGAACCAGTAAAATTATGGTTACTAACCCAGCATCTTACAAGTTTTACAAGTTCTTCACAAGTTTTATGTCAAACAGACAATTTTAGATCTGCAGTTCACCTCACTTACAGTGCTGTGAAAAAAGTATTTCCCCCTTACAGACTTATTAATTAAAAGTTTCAGTTTATCAAACAAAGCAAATACAAAAAGCAGTTTTAAACGATAATTTCATTCATTATGGGAGAAAATGAAGTAAACCCCCCCCATGAAGTAACAATTTTGGGAAAGCTGGGTTCAATTTCATTAACCGAACCCAGGACTGATTACTGCCAGATCTGTAATCACTTAAATAGAACCTGTCTGGCAAAATGAAGTAGACTCAAAGCAAGACTTTATGCCTCAATTTGAACAACTCGATTCAAAAACAGATGAGAAAGTAATTGACATTGCTCACTCTGGAAAGGTTAAAAAGACATTTCTAAAGCTTTGGGATGCCAGCAAACCAAAGTGCGAGCTATTATCCACAAACGGTGAAAATATGGAACAGTGATGAACCTTCCCTGGTTCAAGAGGTCATCGGTGACTTATCCAGGAGGTCAAAAAAAACAAGAACAACTTCTAAAGCCCTGTCGGCTTCACTTGCATCAATTAAGGTCAGTGTTCATGATTCTACAATAAGTACGAGACCCGGCAAATATGGTATCCATGGAAGAGTTCCAGATAAAAAACACTGCTCACAAATAAGAACCCAAAGGCCCACTTAACATTTGCTAGAAACCCATCTTGATAATCTCGGAAACTTTTGGATAAATATTCACTGAACTGAAGAAACACAAGTGGAACTTTTTGAACAGTGGTGGTAATAGTATGTGGGGGGCTGTTTATGGAATTTATGGAACATGGTGGTAGTAGTGTGATGGTCTGTGGCTGCTTTATGCTTCAAGACCTGGACAACTTGCTGTTTATGGGATTTTTGGAACTATGATTTCTGTTCTCTCCCAAGAAATCCTGAGATGGTTCTGCAGCTGGACAATGATCCAAAGCACACCATCAAATCAACATCTGAATGGCTGAAAAAAAATGGAAGTGGCATAGTCAACGTTTGGACTTGAATCCGATGGATGTGCTGTGGCATGACCTTAAACAGGCCATTCATGTTCGAAAACCTTTAATGTGGCTGAATTAAAACAATAATCCTATCCATGAGTGAGCCAAAAGTCCTCCACAGAGATGTGACTCATTGGCGGTTATCACAAACGCTTGATTAGGGCACACATACACACAATTTTGCATCAGTGAGAGGAAGCTCGTGGTGGAATGAGTATAGAGAGGAAAACTACTGATATGCATGGAATTTAAAACCGCTTCCATTCTCCCAGCTATAAGCAAGTTTGTTCAGATTCCACATTCCTGCACCTCTGAAATCTGATTGAATGATTAGAGGGAGACTTAGATTGAATGACCTTTCTACTAAACCATTTTTGCTCTAGTAGAGCAAGGGATTCTTTTTGTTGCAGTGTCTTAGCCTGTGACAAAATCTGTCAGTCTGATCATTCACTTAAAACCGTTTTAGCATAAGATCCTGCTAAGAAACCATTTCTAAGAAACCAGAAACACTGTAATTCTGGAGATGTTCTGACCCAGTCGTCTGGTTACAACAATGGCCCTTGTCAAACTCATTCAAATCCTTACATCTGTCCCTTTTTCCTGCTTCGAACATCAACTTGAAAAAAAAAAACAACACTTGCGTCCTAATATATCTCTCTTAGTAACACATGATGTGATGAGTTGATAATCATTGATATTTACT
>JAYDZF010000002.1:12622503-12632869 GCA_034509105.1 Microcambeva barbata
TCCAATCCAGCATTTGAGCAAAGGTAGGTAAACAATCTACAGTTTGTCTACAGTCCACAAACACACACACACACACACACATGCACACACACGCACACACACACACACACACACACACACGGAGTTTGCATGTTCTCTCCATTTGTATGTGGATTTCCGTTAGTAGCTCTGGTTTCCTCCCAGGTAAAAATACCTAACGTAATTTTCTAAACTATTTCTTACCAGCTATTGTCAGTTGAGTTATTGCAAGCTGCCACATTTTATTGTACATTATGTAAATATTAACCAATTATGTGTTGTTGTTGTATTTTTCTTAGACCCATTAATGGCCAGTCTGCCAAACGATACCATTATTTCTTCCTCTCACTGAGCCTGGGACTAAGAATAACACCACTAACAAGCACAGTTAGTATCCTTATATGGGTAAAGAAAGCAGGGCATGATGCCAGGCCTGACATTAGGACTGGCTGACCTGACCCTTAGTGCAGATTACTTTAGCCGGCATATTTCTGGTGCTCGAGGGCCGAATAGTTCTGGAGTGATGCATCGTGAGCTTGCAGCCGCAGTCTTGTGACTACAGAATGTGATGTTGAAATGTGAAGAATGTGCATAGAGTTTTCATCAGCTTCAATATGGTCACATGTGGCTCAACTCTATTATGAAAGCCATTTCATGGCCACCTCTCATTATGCCTTTGGGGCTGGTCATGCAGAAAAGAGAGCACATGTGATGTAATAAGCATGAAATCATCTGATAAATTCAGGCAAGGGTGATCATTGACATTTAACTATTGACTATTTCAATAGCCCCTTCGACTTACATGTACGATGTTCATCGTTAGGTTTAATTTAATTAATGTTTTAGTAATACTTTTAACGTGTTGTTAAATTTAACATCATTTTAATGTGATGGCTGTGTGACTTAATATTTAATTGTTTGGAAAGTGAGTATACTACTTATTGTTTTGTGAGGGGTAGAACAATCTAGGTCCATAGTCTCAGTTGTTGTACATTGGACTTTATAATGCACAACACAATTTCAGCAAGACTGGTCAGGACTGTATTCAAGCTTCTATAGAACATGGCCTCACTACATATGAAAGCATTGTCCGGTGAAATGTGCAGAATAATGACTATAAATGTTTATGTCTTGACATTTTTAAAAGTGTTATGGAAAAATCTTAATAACACCCCAAAGATCGTGAGTAGAAAATCAATTTAAACTCAAAGAGAGGCTTCATGTGTGTGAATAACAACTGATACAATACAGATTAAGATAGTCCTAGGACAGTGGAAGATTCCACCACTAGGGTTTTGGGACAAACTTATGACGTACAGGATGTAAATATCAAATAACATTGATAATACTGGAGTATGACTCTGCATGCTATCTACAAAATGTAATTGAATATGTATTAATATTTTTAGGATAAATGTGGCTTCTCAAGTGGCTTCTCCAAAATGTAGTTGTTTGAGTGGCACCCTATATTACTGCAAAATGCATAATGTATATGCCAGCATTAATGGTGCCTTCACAGATTATAAATTACCCCAGCCCTTAACATCAATCCACCCCCAAATCATGTCAAAAGCTGGGTTTGCATTAGTTCAAATCAAGATGATGCTTTTTTCCTCTTTAGTTCAAATAATGTGATGTTTATAATTAATAAACATTTTAAATGTTCTTCGTAGACCAAGTCCATCTTGAGCTCAAAAAAGCCATCAAGTTTCTGTATATTGTTAAGTATTCTGCATTGTTAAGGAGATCTACGATTGAGGCCATTCAACACTAAAGTTCTATCACCGATCATATGCAGCATAGAAGGAACAGAAAGGAGATTGGACTCATGGGACCAGAGAAGCAAAGGTGAGTGCTTATCCAAAATATGGGCACAATAAAAGGGTGAGAGTGGTCCATGAAAAGATTTAAATACCAGAAGAATGATTTTGTAGTGGACGTGGAAATGTACCAGGAGCCAATGGAGAGGGCTGATATGCTCTGTGGATCTGTTGTATAAGAGCCCTATTTCTCCTATCTTCAAAGTGATGCCTGAACATGCCATGTCCGATGGAATCATTGTTAAAAAAAACAAGGACCACCTGTTTGGTACTCATCAAACAAACTATAGCTATAGGTTTTCAATGATGATTTGATTGCTGGGCCAGCGACATACATTTTGCTTCCTCTGAAAGGTTAATGCACAGGGCGCTTGATCTTTTGTTAATTTACATTCCTTTGAAGAATTTGTGTCCCCTGGGTAATTGTAAGCCTATTCCAAGACCTTTTGATGATTCCCGTCTTCCCCTGCTTACAGCACCCTTGGATGATGGTGGCTGACAGTTGGTGTGTCTTGTTAAGACTCAGATTAAGATTTAATCTAATTTAGGGTAAAAGATTTCCAGAAGAAGGGTAAGAGATCTCATGTCCAACGTAGTTGATATGGTTAACTAGTTTTCATATTGTTCTGCACCATTGATCAGTCCCATTAGAAGCTTTGTAATTGCATTGTAACATGCATTAGGTGGGATGAGGAAGAACCAAACCCAAAATGTGCAGCTGGGACTTTTTCTTCAATACATCACCTGTATCCTGTATTTGTTTTGATATGTGCTAAAGGATCTGACACATGGTTGTGACAGACAGTGCGGTCAGACCACCCGAGGTATATCTAACTGTTTCCATGACAACAATGGTTCTCACATCTTTGGGAAAGCAGGGGATCCTCTGATCCTATGTTGATCATGTGACTGCTGAGTCTATCATTAACCCCCACTGTCAAGATGTGACAAGTGTACTTATCTCTCTAATGTTGCTTCTATTCTTTTTTCTTTCTGAAGCACTTTAAGGGAAGCTGTTTATTATTGTAAAACTTCCAAAAAAAATTGGCAACATGATTTTGAACATTACTGTTTGGAACAAGTTGGGGGGTTTCCAAAACTGACTGGACCATCGAAGTGAACGTAAACCTTAGATGTCAAACTGTAGGGTTGTGTTTTGGATAAAATTGGACTGACTGCCACACTGGTTTGTAAAAATAAATTCACTGAATGCAGCATGTTGCATTCATCAGTTAGTCATGTCAATCTGCAATCAAGTATGGGAAGAACCAGTCAGCTGCACCAAGCAGAAGATTGTGAACATTCTGTTTCTAAACTAATAAGAATTAATGCCATGGTTGATGATAGATCCCAGACAAGGAACAATCGGCCATCTCACTGCACATCTGTGTAAAGCGTATCGCAAGTGTGAAGATAACTGGTGATGGCAGATGTGCCATGTGGTTAAAGAGGTTGCTGTGTTAGTGGCTGTATCAATTTATGAGAAGCGAGAAATTCATAGATTGAACACAGCACAGGCCGTGTAACAAAATTCAGAACAGATGGACTGGCCCAGGTGTTCAGAAACAGAACAGTGTGTTCTAGCTGAAACAACAGGCCTTAGCAGGTGGAGCACGTGCTGAAGACCAAAAGGTGGTGATAATCAAATGATTGTGGCAAGGTGAACAGGTGTTTTTGGAACAGAACCATAAATAGAAATGATTTATTAGTTTTATTAAACCTTGATAAGCTATTGCTTTATAAATGATTTAAATATTGATTTAAATATTGGGTGAAACATAGAACAATTGGATCTGCTCACACTTGCCCGTAATGTGTGTGTGTTGTTGACAAACTGGAGAACCTCTGACGATATTTGCTCGTCAAAGACTTTCCTGGATACTGTCCCAAACCATGGTTACAAACGCCCAAAATTGTCTATTTCTTAACCTTTTTGGAACGTGTTCCCAGCCTAAAACTCAGGAACTAATGTTTATTAGCAAAGGAAAGTTATGCAGTTACATTTAAGTTATGGACAACATGAAATATATTGGGTTCAAACGTTCTTCAGTTAAATAAAAGTGAATTTAACGTTTTTTGTTCAGTCCTTTTTCTGATTTGGGGTTGTATATGAAAATAAAAAACTTATATACAATATATAAAAAACAAAATAAATGTGATTTGTTAAAAGATTAACAAATATTAGTTGTTTTTTTTTAACACAGAGCAAATGCTCTCTGTTTATTCTTACATTTTTTCTAACTTTTATGGAATGATCATGTTTCTTGATTGATGGATTTTCATGTACTGAACTTTGGTCATCAGTCATTTAGTCATGCATCAAAACTTATGATGCATGCATTTCTCCCGCATTACAATAACTGTGTGTTTATGTGACATTTTGTTACTTTTATTTCATTTTTCATGCTGGCCACAAAGTCCCATGACTTCTTTCCAGTGCACGTGTGCTCACGTGGTTCACATGACTGAACTGAGCACAGTGGAAACATGCAGTAGAGAATGGTACATTGATGAGTGAAGCAGCATGAATGAATGGCCTGTAGGAATGAACAGAGGCCAGACGTCTATTCAAACAACGATTGTTTCATGGTGCTCACGAGGACATACCAGCCATGAAATGTGTAAAGTTCTGAGATCTTATACTGAATAATCTATGAGATGGATATTCAGCTGTCTTCCAACATGTCTGATTTAAAGTTTTCCATTCTCTGGGAAATCATTCTGGTACATAAAGGCAGCGAATTTTGAACTGACAGCTCTGTGTGGGCTCTTTGTGTAATTAGATATTGGTAGATCAGTAATGCATGCTGTATAGACATACAGGTGAAGAATATAACATGTTTAGTTCCTTATTTGAGAATGTACATAGTGAGTTGTCAACTATTTGAATACCCTGGCTAAAGGCCAGAGTGGATTTATTCCAGCCACATCTAAAACAAACTTCTCATGGTATGGTGCCTCATTCGGGTAAGATTGATTAAGTTTTCTCTTTGGCTATAATATATTGACCAGAAAATACAAGCCCGAACCAAACAAATTACTTTCTACCAAAGATGGAAATGATAATCCAGCAAAGAGAGCCAACACACTCATTTGGATGAACCAGCCATCACTAGTTCAAACACCTTGACTAGACAGACAATGTTGCACTTCTACACTTTCAAGGATTATGCACTACCTAGCTATGGAACAAGGTCATCACATTTAAACCATGTCAAGTTACATCCAAAATAGCATGCAAACTTTTACAGTTTGTTCATTAAGGATTTTAAATTAATGACATGAAATGATTGCTTCTTACACAAAATTCACCTACTCACTGATTTAGATCAAACACAGGAGCTTTATGCTGTGAGTGCTACCCACTTAGCCACTGTGCTGCCCCAATTGTTACAGAATACAAACCAATTTAGTTTGGGGCCATCAATTGTCCATATGGCACTGTTATAGCTATTTTAACCATTGAGCTACTGACCATATGGACTATATGTATGTTTATAGATATCTATAATTATCTTTCCTACAATGTACAAAAAAGAAAAAACAGTAAAAAAGGGAAAATCTTCTGTACTACAATTACAGCAAAGCGAAGCAGTGACTTAATGTGATCACTGACCTCTGACTTTCAGACTCACCCTCTTTCAGTTCTGCACCTCACTCTCTTTTCACAAGTAACTCTTTGATCTCTACCCATGGGTGGCGTCAGAACAATATGCACTTTTTACTCATTATAGAGCCTTACTCTAGTTAAAGTTGGCAACAGTACAAGAATACAAATCTGTTGAAACCCTGTTAAAAGTTTTTTTCAAGCAATAATTAAGCTGTTCCAACAGACATGGGAAGCTTGTAATAGCAAAATCTTTCCTTAAAATTATATGACCGACACGGTAGGTAGCATTGTGGATGGTCCTGCTGCCTAACAGCAACAAGATCCTGAGTTTGATCCTCAGGTGAAACTGTGTTTGATAAAACTTTTAAACTGATTAATCTTGTTTAACCAGTCACCACCGTGTGTCTTGTATGTCAATATGTAAAACATGATGCTAAAATTCAAACAAACACATTTTAGACACTGTAAAATCAGTAGGTCCTTAATGACCCTTACTTCTATAACCTTGTGGCTTTTCCAAGAATTCAAATGTTCCTCAACGCTCAAAGAGGTACCTGGAACCTGTATCCCTGTACAACTCAGGGCAACAATGCAATTAGACGAATAATAAATAGACTATTTTAGAAGTGAAAAGAAAGGATGTTCTGGAGCATTGGCATCCATCTATCTTGGTGCTGGACATATTCCTTGTTTGCCTTCTTCAAACATCTGTCTTGTTCAAGTATATTGGTTGTTATAATGATTTGTCTAAGGTAAGACTGCTTCAGTTGGGATTTGTACAAGGTTTTAAGAAGTACTTAAGAAGTAAAGTTTACATATAATGATCATCGATCTGCCCTGCTTCATAAACTGATATAGCTTTGATACATTATTTGTTTGTTATAATCTCTAAATTAACAAATCTATCTTCAGGACATGTAAAACTCAACGACTATACTGCCATACGCACACACACACACACACACACAATCTCTCTCCCTCTCTCACACACACACACACACACACACACTGGTATTGAGAGGCAGTGGCTATGAAACAGGCTTGCAGAGTAAAATGGCGGGAATTGCATGAGACTGAGGACTGTGAGAAATAATGCTAAACCATCCATCCTTGTAAAAGCCACTCCTGGTACACCACCGCTCTCTATAGACATTATCCTGCCCTCCCTCTTCCGAACCCTCCTCAAAGTTTCAAACTTCCTTCTTCTCCCATCCTGACATCACATGAAACATGAAAAATGATAGCAGATATTTTAAAGTGGTTCTCCAAACTTCTCAGAGAATGATGATTCTGCTGGATTTTGATATACATATGAGAAAAATAATGTATGGTAATCCTGACAATGTATTAGTAATAATGTTTGACAATATTGACAATGTTAAGCTTAAGAATAGTCCAAAATATTTGATTTGAATTTTATTAGTTAGTTATTTGTGTGAATACAAAGATCTGGAAAACAAAATGTAACACAATTATAGATCAGTGAAACATAAGTGCTGACATTGTTTTAAGCAGATTGCTTGTCATGTAAGATGGTTGTGAACGGAAGACCTTAAAGCAAAGAAAAAATGTCCATGGTCTTAAGCTGTAATTTTCAATATTATGAAAAAGTGATGTTTTTTACTTTTGTGTCATTTATCTTATTCTAATTGAAATGTGTTTATAATATTGTTTTGTAAATTATGAAAGAATCTAAAAACTTTTGCTTTTTTAAATAAACACATCAAATTATCATGAAAAGATAGCAGAAATAAAAATACAACAAATTCACCCCTTCTGAGTGCAATGGTCTAATGGTGTAATGTGTATTTGTAATAAGGCTGAGTGCTGTCTGCAGTCAGTATTATCTTTGGCTCTCTAACTGGCTGCAGATCCAATAAAAGTCTTTTAGATCTCATCAGCCAGAAGACACAATGCAAACAGTGGCTGCGTCTATTCTCGTCCTTCCTCACTGCTTCTAGGAAAACCCTGTAGTGAGCAATTACTACAATGTTTATTTGATTTGGCGGCTCTCTGCTGTTCTTTTCACCTGTGCCATGATCAGTGTTTGAAAAACACATCTTTTGGGGTGGTTGTATTTCGTCTGGGGACTGGGTAAATAGGTTCTGGTGGTATATCATCTACCCAACCCAAATGAAATCCATGTCAATGTCTGGATTACTACACATATGTAAAATGAGAATAGATGTAGACAACCATGAGGAAGACTGGCTTGTATAAATTAAGTATTCTGTATAAACATAGCAAGGGAGCTAGGTTCACAAACGCGTGTGGAATAATGCTGATTATCTAGAACCTGTTAGTGGGTGGGCTATATTGGGCAATAAGTAAACATTTTATGCTCAAAGTTGATGTTAGAAGCAAGCAAAATAGGCAGGAGTAGTGATTCAACAGAGTTTGACAAATGCCCAATTGAAATGGCTAGACGACAGAGCTATTGTGGGGTGTTTCTGTCTACATTGGTCAATATCTATCAAAAGTGGCTGCCCTGTGCAAACTATATATATATATAATTGATTATTAGACAAAACTGCAACTGTTTTTTCTGTGATTCTTCTCTTTATTCACCCTCTTGGCTATTGAGGTCAGATCACATTAGCATGAAGCGATCAGGAGAATGGAGAAATGGTCTTTGATGGTTGCTTTTTCTTTCACTCAGTTTCTTTCTTTTTCCCTCTTTGTCTCAATGAGGTCACTTTTTGGATGTTGCACAAAAGCCTCCCGAGGAGACAGCAGTCCAGTTTCCCGCCTTACCACATACACACATATACTGAGACAGTGGGAGGGTTAAATACCTAATCGTACTCTCACTCACCAGTGCTCTCATATACAGTCACAATGCATGAATGTTTTTCTATTCTTTTTTTTTTTCTTTCAAGGGTACTGAGTTCCACCATGTCAAACTAAATGAAACAGATAAGGATTTGTACATTGTCCATGTTGGAGTGTATGTATAGGTCAGAAAGGTTGATGATTAAATGGCATAATACAATGAATGCTTTGTTGACTGCTTTAAAAAACATATCTGAGAAGATTCTCATTATTCACTCATTACTGTGGGCAAATTATTACAATTTAATAAATGACAGTATAGAAAATTCAACTTTTATTTGATTGCAGTCTGAAATGAAGATATTTCATGATTTGTCTGTGCAACTTAATTTATTAATAAACCTTCCATTCATGCATTCCAGTCCTTATACACATTCCAACAAGTAGAGACAATGCAGTTTAAAGCTAGTAATGAGGGGAAAACGAAATAATGATGTGATTCAAACACGTCATGCCAAAAGATGGTCGTAATCCAGGTTTATTACAGCATCCAGGAGATCTTTATTAATAAACATAATTTATAAACATCTTTAAATTAAATGAAGCTGACCAGCCACAAGATGAAATATCTACACTTCAATACAATTCAAAGTAAATGTAAGAAACTTGATGCTTTATATTATCTGTATTTTCCAAACTGTTCCAACTCATTTTTCTGATCTGGGGTTTTCAAGGATGATTCTAAGATGATTCTTACAAGACCAAGTTCAAATTCATGAAGACCAAGTAAACCACACAAAGGAACCAGAAGCATGAAGAGCAAACATAAAGTTAGACAAGATAAACTGGACAATTTGAACAGAAGCTAAGCTAACTACATAAAAAAGAATGCGGAACAAAACAACATAACCTAAGAATTTAGAAGCAATTTTAATACTCAACTATAAGACAAAGGAACACAAGACAAGTGATAATACCAGTGACTAGACTGAGAACAAGAACCAGACAGGAACATCAGGAACAAAAGTGTGTGAAAAAATCACATAAAAACGAATCAGTATAATTACCCACAAAGAATTATTAAATGGACAAAACAATAACTAAAACATCAGTAACAATTGTGAGACATGAACATTGACACCAATAAGAGGAACTGGGCAGAATGGCTTCAAGAATTGCTCTTGGAACACGTACAGTGGGTTTAAAATGGAGGTCTTGGATCTTGTGGGGTAAGCTTCAAATTAAGATGGCTGATAGGAGGCTGAGGGAGTGACAGTGGAGAAAACTAAGATAAAGAGCTGCCCTGGGGTGGCACCAGATCTTGGGAGCCAACAAGACATGGGGAGCTAGATGTGATACACATGACAACACATGGTACCGATGAGACTTCATGATAGCTGTCCAGAGTCTGCAATTATAAGACCTCTATAGTTGCCTGGAAAGCCACCAGAGTCAGTAGTGTTAAATCTTCAAGAGAGCCACCTGGAGTTGGCTGTGATTACCCTGGAGAGCTGCCTGGAGTTCAGCATCAAGGACAAAAGAAATGTCGGAGATTGGCAAGTAAGCCAAATAACTATAGAAGGAGCCGAGTGGTCAGCTAAGACCAGCAAGAAAGTTTACCCGGGAATTCCGAGGGTCAGCTGGCAGAAGTGTAGATGGGCAATGTTTCTCAGCAGGCTCAGAAACCTGGGCAATGTCCTCAGTTAACCCAAGAAGATGAATAGCACCCCTGGCTGACACTGGAAGCCAGGCCGTATCACCAGCGGGCACTGGAAGCCGGCTGTGCCCTCAGTGGACACAAGCAACAGAGTGATGTCCCCAGCTAACACCGAAAGTCTAGAGACAGCCCCACAGGTCACAAGAGACTTGGTAGGACCTGCTAATTGTCTCAAGTCACCATATATTTATTTGTTTATTTTTAGAATTTTCATGGCTACATTCATTCACATATTTCTGGTTATACACTGCCATGAATAATTTTGTATCATCTCATTTGAAAGTCTTTGGACTGTGGGGGACTGCGCTCCTGTAGAAAATCCAGTCAGACCAGGGGAAAACATGCAAACTCCGCACTGAAAGGATCCGGCGCCTCTGTGCTTCCCTAAACCATTTACTTAAAAGTCTCTTAAGAACCGTATCAGTCTTT
>JAYDZF010000002.1:12810968-12821239 GCA_034509105.1 Microcambeva barbata
ACGGAGCGGCTTGGGCCAATCACTGCTAGGCTTGAAGGAATGTAAAAGGAAAGTGAATGTTGATCATGTTCCTGGACATTCTCTGCCGATTCTAGGTGCCGCAGGGAAGCAATAATGAAAATGATGAAACATCACTGGGAGAAAAAGTATGTCTGAAAAAAGGTGGTTTTAAGATTTAGGAAACATTTCACAGAAGCGGTGCCATTTCCATCCCCAGGGCATTTAAGGTACAAACGAATGAGAGAACGAACATTGAATAGTATTTTTATTGAGCAGTGTCCTGCATCATTTAAAATAGTATCCATCATGTCCCCACTCTCAAGGGCGACACTATTCAACAAAATAAAATTAGTACAAATTTCTGAAATTCTTTTTTCCCTGACATTTTTGGTGACTTCAAATCCCATGTATTAAAAAAGAAATGAATAATAAATGTGGTTATAACATGGTCTAATCTGACATTGTGTCCTTACGTAATGTTTACATTTACACCCCACTCACAATGTCCTTGCTGAACCATCTCTCCAAATTATGCTTAATAGATGGCACCCAGCCGACCACGTGGAATTATGTTTTATCCTTCGGCTTTGATGACCACTTTGCACACTCTCTTTGAAAACAATTCCAGGTCATTACAACATGAAGCTGATTGAGAGAATGCCAGTGTGAACAGTGTAAATATCTGGAATTTCTTGCCTTCTTGATGTGTCGAGTTATGTTGTATAGCGGTAAGGTTGGTCCTACAGCTGTCGTAGGAGGCCTGGCAGAGGATCCACATGCTCAGTTGGGTTCAAGACTGGGGAATTCGGGGGCCAGGGTATTACTCAGAAGTTCTAGTCAGTAAAGATGTTTAAAAACCCTCTTACTTTGATAATGATGCTAATTTACATCTAAATCGTTAGCCTTAAGCAGTTGCTTTTAGCCACGGCGGCTTACAGCACTATATTGTCTAAGCAACTGAGAATTAAAGGGTTTGCTTAGCGATGGAGTCTAAACTCAGCAACCTTTCCATTACAAGTCTTCTTTTGGCCAAGCTTGTGAAAAACCTTTAAAGCAGTTCAAGAGCGTGTACATGTTTTCATAAAACAATACACAAATACACGTGTGTTTAAAACTTTGTTGGAATGTAGAGTTAGTGAAAGATTTTGAAACCAAGATCCTTTATCTGTAGCCCCTCAGATAAACCAGACGATGAGGCTGAAATTTCTCTCGACACAGTGGACACTCCATCTGCAAAAACAAAGAAAAAGACTTTTGTTTGGACTTCTAAAAGCCTTGACGTTGTTAGTATACTCATAGCATGTTTACACCAGTGATGAATCATATACACTTAGCACCTAGTGTTAAGAGGCCATGCTTTCTATTTAGAGGAAATAAAGACCAGTAGAGACTTATACTCTGTCAGATCAGTACACAACATGCTATTGCCAAGCTCGTACACTAGGAGTCTGTCTGTACTGGGAAGCTGCCCAAATAAAGAAGATTCTAGTGAGACACTGATTTAAAAAGCAGATTATTCAGATGCGCTACTTTCGTTTATTATTGACCAGGACAAAATATACGAAAAACCCAGGAAGCTTTCATGTAAGTGTTTCAGTTATTGCAAAGTTGGTCGCATATTGATGTAGCATTTTTAACTTTGACATGACTTTAAATAAAACATATTTTAATTTAAAATCAAAACAGTGGCAACCGCTAATGAGCAAAGTCAGCTCTGCCGTGGATCTGCAACTGGACAGTGTGGAGGTAGTGTGAAAGGAGGACAAAATTAAGCAATCCACAACACAGATCCTAATTTCTGTGTTGGTTTGTCTCATTGGTAGTGCTTTGAAAAGGTCAGTAGTAAACCGTGTCGAAGTTAACCAGAGCCAAGCTGTAAAATAAGGTGAGCTGGCCCGTTAAGCAACAATAATTGGCCAGTTGTATGAATAAACCGACTTTGTCACTTATTACATAAATGCAGCCACTATGATTCCCAAGATGAACATCAAATCGTTTGTTAGGATTAGTGCGTCACCTTGGTGTTACACCACTCTGTGATACACTCCCAACAGAAGAGATGGCCACAGGGGGTGGTGGTGGAGTGCCTCCTCGACTCTAAACACAGAATACAGCGAGGAGCTCGGGGGGATGAAGACGGAGTGCTCTGTGGGCTGTGCAAAAAAGGACAGGAGTTAAAATTCCAGAAAGACAAACGTCTCACACTTATATTTTGGTTGGAAGCAGGGGGTTAAAACTTTGTAATTGACATTGAAATATAAAAACACAATTTAGTATAACGACACTTGAACACGGTTTTATTTACTTTGTGTGTGCTTGATGATTTAGTGTTTAATGACTTAGTACTGAAGGGTGACACGTTTTACATTTTATGGACCTATGAGAAGCCAATGCTTGTTAAATATTCTTATGTACGTAAGATTTTTGTGTGGGTTACGTCCAAATTTTGTTAGTGGTAAAATGAAAAAAAAAACCAAACATGTTTAAAGTTTAAACCCCTAGAATCAGTTAGTAGATCGTTGTTCCACTTGTAGTTTTGGCTGGAGAGCAGTGAACCAATCACAGTCATTATGAAGTGGCATCTGTCTCAACAACCAATCAGTGCTTCAAAATCACAGAACATAAGCCGTATATACTAATTACGTTCACATTAATGTGCGGAAAGAGATGTATGTACACTAAACATTTACAAATTTAAATGTAATTTACAACATCTGACTCAATACTAATGTGTCACTAGAAAGGTAACTTACCCACTTATCAAAGGAAGTTTGCTTCATAGTGAATATACCTCACCCTAGGTCCCACCTCCATTCCAGGATCAGCTAAAGGTTTGGTTAGTAAGACCAGTAAGTTGCCGCTACACAATAGATTCTACTGTTCAGGGGGCAGACCCAAAACACTTCAGTAACCATTGAAAATGTTTTTGGTGGCATATTTGGGGTTTAAATGAAAAAAAAATGGGGAATTTCTAGACATTTTTGGACCATTCTTCGCAACTGCTCTTGGAATGAATATTGGAGGTTTACAGTATGCATATATATGCATATATATGCACACACACACACACACACACACACACACACATATATATATATAGCACTTTTGCACCTTGAGGACAGATTCCTGTGCTGGCTCCACTCCTGCCTGGCCCGCTGTCTTTGCCTCAGGCTTTTGAACTGCAGGGCCAGTGTGAGGGCCAGCTGGAGAGCTGAGACGAATCCTAAAACCCGATAACTGGCCCGGATGACTCGGTCATCTCCTGTCTGAGCCTGCACACGAAGCTGGGAATAGATGAACAGAGTTCGAAATAAGCTGTGGGGTTCTCGGGTCCCGCAGCAGATTAATGTGCTAAGTCGCCACAGTGGGTCTCAAACCAGATGTGCTGCCAGACTGGCCATTAAAAGCTGCATCGTGAGCTTCATCAGAAACAGGGAAGCTGACTTCGGCAGCTGGAAATCACATAGGATTCAAGGGGCTAGCAACTTTACACCAGTGACTTCTTATTCTGAGAAGAATATTTCCAGTAGTACAGTGGGTCTGTGTGAAAATCCAGTGAGCCTCCTTGTTGCAGCTGCCTAAATGAAGAGGATTCTAAGACACGAACTTCTAAGGTAGATGATTTGGATGGTGATTACATCACAGCTATGCTTACCGAGCTAACACAGTTAGCCTCAGGCCATTCAAACCAATAAGCAGAGGCTGCACATCCCGCTAGCATGCCCGCTGACATCTCCCTCTGTGCATTGAAAAGGTTACATTGTCACTGACGAGCCCGGAATGGCAAATAGCTCTTAATTAATTTACATTTAAATACAATTCACCATGTTATGGTCCTTCATTCTTCATTTGGAATGAAAGGCCCCAGACCACTGCACCCAGCGCTTGCCACTTAGCCACCGTTACAGCCTTTACTGTATCTAATAATTCTTACTTTATATTAGATCAAGCATAAAATAAATGTCAAATGCTGTCTGTGTAAAGAGCTTTTGGTTTTCAACAGACCCTGTGAGGCCAGAAGTATGTGAACACAAGACCATTATCTATTCGAACAGGTCCTTCCTAATTCATGGGCATTTAAGCGGCGACCTGCACCCACGTCCAGCCCCTTAACCCCTTGGCCTTTGGAAACCTATTACTTCCTTAACAGCTTAGCCAGTCAGGGTTGCTGGAGCCTATCCCAGCTTTTCAATGGACGGAGAGTTGTAGATCATCTCAAAACAGACACACACATTCCCCTATTGGCCGATTCAGTGTCTCTGGTTTCCTCCCACTGTCCAGAAACATGCAGTAAGGTTAATCAGAGGTCCCCCACAAAAAAAACTACACAACTCGGCCCTGCCTGCGCATTATTCACCACTCTACACTTGACCAGGTGGACAAAGTAGTTGAAACACTTCACCTATAAAAATCAATCAAAATGAACTAATTTCATTTCTAATGGCTTCCTGATACGAGCGTCTGACTTACATAGTTGATGCCAGATGTCCTTTTGGCCAGATGATAGTAAGCGCCACTGATGTAGAACAGAGCCACATGCAGCCTGTGCAAAAGTGTGATTCCCTGCTGCGCTGCAAAGACCACAGGCTTTAAAGACTTCTTCTGCTGACCGTCCAGCATCCCGACGGCTCTCTGGACCCAGGCTTTAATATAAAACATAGGGTTCCACGTCCACGCCGTCTCTTGCTGGACGCTCCCAGAGTCCTGTTCCTCTACCTCCAGCTCATGTTCGACACACACCAGGAGTTTGTCCAGGAAGTAGGGTAGGAAGGTGTGCAACAAAACCAGGGCTGCTCGGCGTGCTCGGGAGGGAATCCGGCGCTTCGTGGGGTCCACCTGGATAATATTGACGTATTCTTCCCCTAATGTTTGATATCCTGGGGAAATATAATACAAGTGTTGCTCAAGACTTTTTCTTTCATTCAGGTGATTATGCCACAAACTCTGATGGCTAGACTGTCCATCTTGCCCCTGGGAAAACCGCCCATCATATCAATTCAGACTCACTGGCCAATAGCACCGCTATGACCCCGGAACTTACAAACACACTTTTATTTTTATCTGGGGTTGGGACTGGCACTGAGGATGTAATGATAAGTACAACTCAAATGGCTGGTCTGTCCATCTAGTCCCTCAGAAATAGCCCATCATGTCCATGGAGACTCTTGATAGGCCAATATCACAGATGAGATTCAAACACCAGCGTTTAGCGGTAATGGGTTATTTGCAAGAAATACAAATATAATTTTAGCAAAACCCACACATCAAGAACACTTGGGCAGTGTTGCCACTGAAATTAATCTACCAACCACATAGACCCCAGAATTTGCACATGATACACAAAATCCACCCCCCCCCCCACACACACATTGAGACTGGCACTGATGAGCACAACTCTAATGGCTACAGTTGTCAATCTTGACAATTTTGCCCCTCAGAAACAGCCAATCATGTAAAAACTTGATCAGCCAATAGCACGGCGGAGAAATTTGTAATGGGCTATTTGAATGTAATACACAAATCGTATACTAGGAAACAGATACTAAAAACCCTGGTGCTGTGCTGCTCTTGAAATTCCTTTATCAACCAAATAATGTAATAATGTACATGGTTGCATTCATGGCAGAAATAAATAAGTACATATTTTACAATAGATTCACAAACAAAGGCATTCCTAATAATCTGGTTATCATGTACATGTAAAATGTTATGCAGAATCCCATTTACTACCTGATAGAGTAGTTAGTGCATAATAAGTGATATCTGACAGCAGTTCCACTTCTTTCCTCCACTGAAGCCATCGTCTGGAACCTAAAGACAAAAATGGACTTTATTTGATTTGGTAGAACACGGTCGACCCTGCAATCTCACACATACTGACTGCACAGATGATATTTTGTCTCATTCTTTTATTAACTATTATTTATCCTGCTGTGGGTCAGAGCACAAAAAAAATACATCCTAGACAAGGTGCACACCAATACAACTAATGATTATTTTTTTCCCTTTCAACTTATCCTGTACAAATGATTGCCACAGGAGATCCTTCTCTGCACACCGTTTCCCACACAGTTTTATACCAAGTCTTCATGAGTTTTTAATTTTATCTTACTAAACTGGTCAGACTTCTCAAACCCCATCCCCAAACAAATAGCTAATCATGTCTGTGTGAGTCCACTAGTAGTGGGTTTCAGATATTTATTTTATTAAAAACACACAAATTGCCTTGATCATGCTAGATTGTGTTTCAGAAATCCAATCATTATTTTTCATTAACCTCTATATCCTTGTGAAATAGCAGGTCTGGTTGTATCGGCATACACTGAACAATTCCTTTTCTTTGATCACTTATCCTACTTAGGGTTGGGGCAAAGTTCTGGTACCCTGGACGGCGCGCCAGTCCATTGCAGGTACCTACAGGACAATTCAGTGTATCCAAATCAACCTGATGGCATTTCTTTGGACTGTGGGAGAAAACCGGAGTACCCAGAGCAAACCCATGCGGACAAGGGGAGAACACCAGGACGTTCTGAGGCACCGTGTTTCATTTTTAAGTATTAAAAGCTTTAACGAATACATTATAAACGACTGAAATGTGAACTGGAAGACTATAAGACCCAATTTAACACTATGGTGCGTTTGCAAATCAGTGAGTGTACGCAACACTGTTAATCAGCACGCGGTCCCAGAAGTCCACCACCGACAGGTGTCCAGAACACCGTGAATTCCCGCACTGCACGAATAACGTTCTAAATAAACCTTACCAGCGAGTGCTTGGAAAGCCTCGTTTGCGTTATTTCTCAGGCTAATTTGATAATACTCGTCCTTCTGAGAGGAGCGAATCAGCTGAGGCTGGTTAGCTTCGACGAGCGGCATACTGAACTTTAGTACAGCTTAGTTCACCGGAGTCGGTCATCCCGAAGTGAAACAATTAGCATGTTGCTACACCTGTCATAACAAAACGAACACGAGACAAAAGTCTGCTATAAATATAAAGCGGACTGAAAAACAAAAAACTTATCATAGTAGCCAAAATATAATAATATATGAAAGTTATCCCAGCTATCTAATATTAATTATTAAATAAATTGTACATTTATTAGCCAACAAATTATGTAGCGAGAAGCTAACAGTCCTGTGCGCTTTTTGAGAGGACGGTTCGTGTCGATCACGTGCTTAAAGAGAGCTTTGCTATTGGTCGATCGATTAAATACAGGTTGCCAGGTTTCGTTTAATGTTACGCTGTAACTTTGTTAGTCTAAATTTACCTACCTAGTTCAACCGTCTTATTATTCGTAAAAGCTTTGTATTAATAAATATATACTTCTATTCAAAAAATGTAACCATCCATGTAAAATTTTAATTTTAACTAATTTAACTAATAGTAACTAATTTACAGGCTGAAGAAATACATTTATCAGAAAAACATGGGGTATTTCAACCCAACAACACTGCACCTGCTATCTAGCACAGTTGCAACAGACACTATGTTTTGCTGCCAGTGGAATTGGAGCATTAAATAAATTAGGTAATTATTAATGAAAAAGAATGTCGGTTTGTCATATGTAAATAAACAGGTGCACAAAATTATTTTTCAAACATATCCCAGAGCTAGGAGCCAATGTAAGAGCACCACTATATGAGGCAGGGCATATGAGTGGCAGCATGGCAGAGCTACAATTCAAATCCTCTACCTTCTAACCAGCCTTTCTATGGTCAGAAAAATCCCATTTACATTCAAGAGCAAGTTAAATAAAATGCCATCCAATGAAGATGAGTTTTGGTTTCTCTCAAGGTTTCTTTCTGTAATTTTTAGTTCTTTGTTTCTCTGGCCCTATAGGACTAGTAAGCAGAAGGTCAGTGGTCCAAACCTCAGTATTCTGCGGTTGCTGCTGTTGGGCCTTTGAGCAAGACCCTTAACCCTCAAGTGCTAAAAGGATGTTCAGTCAAGAGAATTTAAGTGGATAAAAATCAAGGATCAAGTATTGAAACACTGCAATCAGTCTGCCTGTGTTTGTTACACTTTAAACTAATGGAACCCAGTAATTAAATGTTCCTTACATTACTTAGGAAATAATTTCAAATGTCATCTCTCATAAATAATCTTCAAGTTACCTTAATTACCTTACATTACCTTTAAGTATGTGTGGGTTACATATGGCTCCTTATTGCTTGCAGGACCGGTTTCTTCCTAGTTTTTTTCCTGACCCACCCAGATCAGCAATACACCTATAAACCGACAGCATGAAAACGAAAGTCCTCAGTTTACAGTTATGCAGTCAACCAGAACACCATGCTTAAGGCTTCAAGAGAAAACTTTAGCAGTGCAGGGGAAGGCCTTGTTTAAGCGAAGAGCTGTAAGAACGTATTTGCTCTCATGGAAGTCAAGGAAGTGTGGCCACTGTTTACACTAGAGGAGGGGAAGGGCTCTATTTTTTTTACAAACTGAGAGATACATGTGACTTTTTGCAGGCTGGAGTTAGATGGTGATCAGATCCTGAAGGAGTCAGCAAGGTAGGGGTGAAATTCTAAGTTAAATTTGTATGCGTTTTCTAAGGCTATAGAGTTTGTCTCTTTAAGCTCCAAAATCTATTTAGGGCACAGTTTTGAACTGTATAATGATATATATTTACCCATTTGCATAGGGATTCTGAACTGGGTCGTTCATTTTTCAATGGGATTTTGTAAAAACACATTGCCTTTAGACTAGTCAATACTCAAAGACAACTTTGTCAAATGTGTACATTTAATTATTCCTAATTAAACATTAAGAGATATATGTGAATAATGATATATGTATGATATATTTTAACATTGAGCATGAAGTCCACTCAGTTTGAAGCTGTGTTGGTTATGTGAGCTCAGTGCAATAAAATTAGGTGAGGATCTAAACAGGACTTTGCCCTGTTCAAGTTCATTTTTAAATGTCTTTGACACTTCCTGGCATTTCACTTTGTCTTTCTAAATAATAAATGAAATGCTATTCGAGTTGCTATTCGAAATGCATGAGAAGTTATTGAGACATTTACATTTTTTGTTGGGGTATACCCACCGATGTTGTCTGCTTTTGTTTCAATAAATTGTTGAGATGTGATCACCATTGCATGCTTCTACTTCATCGCCCCCAGATATGACGACTATGATGTAATCAGTGAATAGCCATCACAGCACTTGTTAGTGGGTAGGATGTATTAGACAGAAAATGAACATTTATCCTGTTGTTTAAAGCAGGAAAAATTGTGACGGCTAGACTAGTGGGTCAGATCTGCAGTGGCCAAAAGTGGTCTAAGGAAGAATGTGGTAAACCGATGGGTCTTGGGTGGCACTTGGAGAGCACTTGATAGGCCTTGTGGTCTAATCTAATGAGAAATTTCAAGCGTCCTATGATAGGAATGTGTCTAAATACACAGCACACATGGCTTTTGGAAAAAGGGGGGCACCACGATATGTTTGTTTTAGCTTTTTAGTCATCCATACATCGAACTAATTACAACCTCAGACAAAGATAACCTAAGTGGTTACAAAATGATTACATAATTTCTTAAGGTAATAAAAGCATCAAAATCAAAACCAACCTGACCCTATTTGAAAGAAAAAATGCCCCCTAAACCAAATAACCCCACCCTTGGCAGCAACAACTGCAATCAAGTGTTTCCGTTTGCCATGAGTGGCCCACTCTTCATTGTCAAATTGTTAAAATTCAGCCAAAGTGGAGTGTTTAAGGATATGCAATAGCATCTCAATCGGATTGAAGTCCAGACTTTTACTTGGCCAATCCAAAACCTTAATCTTTTCAGCCATTCAGAGGTTGCCCTGCTGGTGTGTTTTGGATCATTGTCTTGCTTCAGAACCCAAGTATGCTTGAGCTTAAGGTCAAAAACTGAAACAGAGCTGAGGCAAGCAGTGCAGTGCTTTATTTATTGTTCTGGGTGAAATTAAATTAAAGGATTAATTTTGGTAGGTCGGCCACTCCTGGGAAGGTTCACCATGTTTTCTCCATTTGTGAGAAAACATCACTGGAGTCCCAAAGTCTTAGAAATAGCTTGTATCTTTTTCCATACTAAAGACTGAATAAAGCAGTCCAACCAATTGAAACATCACCATCAGGACAGATATCTTAATAATCTGCAAGTGTAAAGTTCATTAAACCATAAATCGTGCACACAATTGCAGCACAATTAAAATAATTATAGTCATTATAAGTGCAGCACTGTGGTTTGTCTAATAGTATGGGTGCATCATAGTTTCTGAAGTCTTGTGTTTAATCCCGT
>JAYDZF010000002.1:13547603-13558269 GCA_034509105.1 Microcambeva barbata
TCAATCTGGACACACTTTCAAAGTCAAACGCTTGCACAAGCTTGTAAGAGCCGTGCATTTCAAGACAGTTTGGGGATGGATTAAGACTAGGACCAAATTACAGAATTTTTCAGGATGATATAAAATTGTATATTAGGGATCTTCATAATGTTTCTGCACTTTTATATTTTGGCAGGAAATGGTGGTGATATGAGGAGTAGTATTTGGTCTGAGAGAACTTATAATCCAGATTCAGCACAATCTGATTTTCACCTTTTTAAGACACTTAAAGAAGCTTTAAGGAGAAGAAGATTTTAATGTGGTGCATTGACTCTCATTTTTCATTAACTCCCCCTGTGGTCTTGCTTAGTGTGCAAGTTTTACCTGCCTGCTGAGCTTGATTGTAACTCAAGTGTTTACTTGAGGAGATTCTTATAATTCTTCTTCTGCCCTATGTTCATCAATTTCCTGTCCTTTAGCTGCACGAAGAGTACTAGTCTAAGCAGCATGCTATCGTCAATCAAAAACATTTTACTGATGGCATTCACATAGTACAACTTTGGGAGAAAATGCATCTCAAGAATGTTTTAATCCACCCAGGTGGAGCAGCGGGATTTTCTGCTAGCACAGAGAGTCCGAACGTCCCGGTTTGAAACTTGGCATCGTCACCGGTCAGCTGGGTGCCACCCAAACGAGTAGGATGCACAAATCAGTGCAATGTAGTGCTGGAGTGTTGTACCATGAACAAATGGGGCAGGACCAAGTAATTAGAGAACTGGACTTGTGATCCGAAGGTTGTCGGTTCAATTCCCTGACAGGTCGTGATTGAAGTGTCCTTGAGCATGGCATCCTAACTGCTACCCAGGAACAAAGGCTAGAGATCTTTCTCTCTTTTTAGATGAGTTATTTGCAGTGGTCAATGTGCTGTATTGGATCTACAATGAGTTCTTTGAGGTTTGTTTACACTGTTAGCATCATCATCTGAAAAGTTTAGGTTTTGGAGATACGTGTCAGTTTTTTTTTCAAGTATCCTCATGTTTAAAATAAATTTCCAGCTTTGTGGCAAAGATTTGTAAACAGTCTAATCTGGTCCAGCTTGAATAGTTTGGACCTAAGGAACTATGGTGGTCTGGAAAGACACCATCTTGCTGAAAGCCTTTTAGAGAAATACACCTTTAAAGTCCCAATTTAGGGCAAACTTTATAATAATACATGGTATTATACATGCCATGTGTCAAAATAAACTGAGGATGTAATTTTTATAGTTATAATAAACTGGACTAGCAATCAAAAGGTTGCTGGTTCAAGGACTGTTGCTAATATATGTAGTACTGTAAATCACTTTGAATAAGTGAATGAATGATGGAAATGACTAATGAATGAAAAGTCTGCTTACTTTCTGCCATTAAGTCCAAATCTAAAATGTAAACTTGAGTACATGTATGTCTGAGACCATACCAGGCTTTAGCAAAGACTCTTCATCTGAGTGCATGCCAAAGTCCATTGTTTATGAGAAACGCAGACAATAACATGAGATGTTTTGGCAGATGCTTTAGATTTCGGTGTCTTCCAGACTAAGAACAGAAACTTTTCACTAGTCTGGAATTTCCAACTGCAATTAGGTACCTTCATTCTTGGAACTCACTATAGTTTGACCCAAAGTGAGTTAATGGACACAGTGGTTGGATTAAATGTAAGTACTGCACAATATAAAACAGCAAAGGTCAAAAGGCCATTCGGGATATCATGGGATTCTGTGTATAATGCTGTTTATGTGTGTTACTTGTTACTTTACCTATTTTCCTGTTAAGACCGATTTTCAACAAGATTGTAAAGTATGTCCAGGGAAATTATTGTCCATTCAAATAATAACATCTGCAGAGTAAGGTACTGACTTTGAACCGGACTGGCTCAAAATTCATTCTAAACGTGTTCCATGTGGAAACTGTGCAGGTCACTGGAGTTTTCTCACACCAAACTGGTCTTCTCACACCTTTCTTTGTTTGTGCAAAAGGTTAGATCTGCATATAAGGTCATTCTGAAACAATGAAAGACTTTAAACTCCAACCAACACCTTTGGGATATTTGTCTAAGTTTAAAGAATTTACAGAATTTCTCTGTGCAATCTGGTGACCTCTGGTCTTTGCACAAAGGCTATGCTGGGCTCATAGGGCCACAGACTAGCTCACATGTTCTCCAACACATTTGAAGACAAAAGCAACATCCTAGTCTCTTCATGTGTCTCTACCACTTGTTCCAGTTCCTGTACCAAACAGAATGAGTCAATGTTGCAGCAGTTAGCCAGTTTTACTTAATTCAACCCATATTGATGGCCCTTCTAGAATCAAAAAGTCTTGGGTCTCATGTGTGAGCCGACCAGATACTGTTGTAAAATAAATGTGCACATCACATCCAGTTCCAACCTACCTTTCACAATGTGATAACTGAGCCTGTTCCTGTGAGAACATTATAAAAAAGCAAGGTTTAATGTCAGTTACATCATAAGAGGTAATAGTTTTTGAAGTAGATGAGAGCCAAAAGTCAAGTGGAGGTAAAAGTACATAAAAGTAGTTTGCTCATCAGGATCTGAGGTATCAGAATGGATGGAGTCATCAGCTAAAACAAATCTTAGTTTTTGTCACCAATTTGTCTTCACTTCAGCTTAAGCTTCGCTAGCCAACAGTCCTTTTTTAGACTGAGCTGGACTCCATTATATGAATAGTGTGTCTGGTCAGCGAGATTAATCAAATGCCTCCTGTGTGTCAAAAATGAATAGCATTAGTTTTAGGAGTAAAGAAAACCATGTAATGTCACTCTCCCCATCAAACAGGTTAAAATGCTCAATTCTAGTGTACTGTGCCATCCCTGAGAGAAAACAGCTATGCTGAATATCTCCACATTCTCGTTTTTGTTGGCCCCTTCACTATTGTTCCTACCACTGGTTTTCAGTGCCAGCATTTGATTCTGGTCTGTAGTCTGCAAGCTTCTTTAATGTGGTTCTCCAGAAATTCTTTGGATCATCGTACTTCTGGAAGATGGAGTAACTAAATGCACCTGTATACATTGTGGTTTGAATATTAGCAGCCTAATTGAGACATGTTTTTCTCCAAGGCTTCTGCTCCCACTGAACTTGCACCTCCTGCTTGGCAGTACTGAATAAAACCCTGTCTGGCTACCAGATGGCCACTTTTTGTGTGTTATGTCAGCGATGTGTAGGTGCGTGTGCACACCATTCATTCCTGCTAAGAGTACAGCGTGTCTCCATGTGGGACTGATTGTTCAGTCTTAAACTGTTTTTCTCCAAGTCATTCGAACCTGAGCAGATTCACAGTGGGTATTGTGGCAGCTGGATAGATTTGTTTATGCAACCCTCAAATACTTCTGGTGGGCTTTTAGTAGTCTATGAATATGCCTGCTTTTTCATAAATTATTACCATCATAAATTGTTACCACTGCACTTTCTCTGCTTCTACAATGGGGCCACAAAACACTGGAAAAACAACCACCTATTGGCCCAAATGTTTGCTATAAGGTACACTGAAGTTTGTGTCAAGGGTCCACTGAAAGTTGTGTTCATGGTCAATTTGAAACAATGAATTGCTCTAAACCCCATTCCTCATCCTGCCACGTTACCCAAATTTGAATATTCAGCAATCTGGTGACTTCTACTCTTTGCACACCCATGCTTAGCCTTCACAGCTTCTGGATAGCTTACATGTTCTCCATTCACACATCAAACAATGCTAGCCAGAGACATTTATCATGTAAAAATCTCTTTACCCTCTTCATATTTCTCTGACTATTGTTTCTGCACTGTAGGCACCATAGGCAGTGTGTGCCATTAGGAGTAAAGTAGCATCAGAGAGAATGCTATACACAGAATTATAGGTAAAGTGGATCAGGCCTTTTCTGTGTGTAACTTGCTTGTTCTTCCTGTGTCTGTGAAGAACATGAATCCCCCAGAAGCTCCATGTTCCTCCTACAGTCTAAAGACATTCAAGTTCAAGTCCATCAGGCATTGGACATGAATACTTGAGCAATACAATTGTAAACTCTGTGGATAACAGGAGTATCATGTGCAGGGTGCCAACCCATATCAGCTTCACCCATCCCCACTAAGACATAGCCAACTGTGTTTAAGTGGACTCAGGCAGTACCCAGACCATTTCACCTGGGAATCAAACCTAGGACCTTCTTTCTGTGAGGCAGCAGACCTACCCACAGAGCCATCGTTCAGTTCAGGTCATTTTATTAAACCACTTATGCTAATTAGGGTCGGGTAGAGGTGCTGGAGCCTATCTTAGCTCTGCAATGGGCACCAGTCCAACGCATAGTCATTGAGACCATTAGCTTATTTATCATGACATTCCAAACCTACACTGAAATGGAATTTTGTAGCCTAGTGGTTAAGGCATTGGACTGGTAAGCAGAGAATCACTGGTTCAAACCTAACATCTGCAATATTGCCACTGTTGGGCCATTGGGCATTGCTGCTGAGCCTCATTTGCTCAGGCTGTATACTCTCACTGTGTTGTAAGTTGCTTTGGATAGGTGTCCATTTAACACTGGAAAAGTGTAAATGTAAATTTAAGTTCAAATCCCTGTTCAGCCATGCTACCACAGTTGCGCCCTTGACCAAGACCCATGTTGTATTGCACTAACTACTCAAATGCACAAGGCAAGATTCAGAAAGACATGGTTTGCTGTGGGGAAATTCCAGTGGTCTGCACAGAGCCCTGACCTCGGCCCTTCTTAACAGCTCTTGGATTTATTGAATTGTGATTAGTGCCTGACTTTACAGACGCTCTTTAATTAGTGGGGAAAGTTATTTGCTAAAAGTGGGGGGCTTATAATGTAAACTGTGTTGTGTCTTAAACTGAAAAAAAAAGATTTGTTGGATTTGGATGGACAGTCCATCGCAGGTACATACAGGACAATTCAGTGTCTCCAATCAACCTGGTAGCATGTCTTTGGACTGTGGGAGGAACCCGGAGTACCCGGTGAAAACCCACATGGGCACAGAGTAAACATGCAAACTCAGAAAGGACCTAGATCGCCCCACCCGAGGATCGAACCCAGGACCTTCTTGATGTTAGGCAACAGTGCTACCATTCCACCCACATCAACAAACAAACAAACAAAATAATTACACAACACAGTTACTGTAGACATTTTAACAATACATTAGTCAACTTTTTTAACCCATTACTTGCTCTTGCCCAAATCCAAATGTAGCAGCTCACATGTCAGATTAAGCATGTCCCATTTTAACAATCTTTGGAAAGCTGTCAACCACGCAGCTTGATTTTGGGTTGTGTATTTGGATTTTGATATTTTAATTGCGGGAACAGTAAAGGACACGTACTAAGGCATCAATCAACATGTAACTTGTTTGTTCATGCTGTGAAGGTGCGCGAGCACTTCAGTGATGGAGAAATGAGCCAAAGGCAGTGATCAAGTAACTCTAAAATGAGCACCTTAAAATGTCCAAATACAATCTGACATTTAATGCCCCTCATATAAACACAAGTTATGTTTATTAAATCATTACATTTACTTACCAGGCTACAGGTGACTCCTGAGCAGGCTGAACTGAACGTTTCACTTTCATGACCAATTTGATTCTGTGGGACTAATTTTTACTCTAACTCCTGTATACACACCACAAGACTTTGGGGCAGGTCTTATGCCCAATGAGAGTGCAGACATCTTCTTTGGTGTGCTTTGGATCTAAAGACTTTTCATGTAGTGTTGTAAGCATAATATACGGTGTAATCAGCCAGGTCTTTAATCTATAAACCCTTGCCCCCTCAAAGAATGATGTAAAAATAAAGTTGTTTTTTTTGTATTCTGTTTATTGTTAAAAATGGAAGTTATTAGCAAAAACTGAAACATGAATTGTAAGTAATTACAATTTCAGTATCTTACCTGACAAAAGACAGCAGTTCATTCTAAAGCAGTTAAGAAATGCCCATTGATCAGGTAAGCTCCACTTTCTTCTAGATATGATGTTCTTGAGAGAGTTGGATGAGCTTGACATTCTACAGTTGGGTGAACTTGAATTTGAAAAAAATGTTCATTCAACTTCTTTATCCCAATTCATAGTACACATTTCTGAGATATATGTACTCATATGTATTAGTACATGCTATTTATTGTCTGAAGTAAGGCTTGTTGAGGCAGCAAAATATTTTTTCAGATTACATACACCTCAAAGCAAGAAGGACTTGGGTAAACTTGCAAAATCTTCTTATTTTTGACAATAACATTTATGATTAAATCACACGATTGTGTCATGCTTCCACTCCACTACTGCTGAGTTTTGCCCTGATACACTAGAAGAGAACAATCATAAACCATCTGATGTCACATTTGCACCAGCCACAGGGAGTCCTTATCCGGCTTAACACCCCACCCCTATGTAAACAACAGTGCATTCAAATTTCATGTGACTGCTCAGCCCAGCCGGCTGACGTGCTTCATTCTTTTTGTCTTGTGAATTAAACCCTCCAAGACCCTGAAAATGAATTAATTTATTCTGTTCTTATGATTAGAAGAATTGTTCTAGAATTTAAAATACTTTTTTTATATATCATGACTAGAATACATATTATGCATTAATATGCAACATAGTTAGAAGGGTCTGAATGCAGAACATTTTATGTGGATGCAATCTTAACAGCGCTGAAGATCAAAACAATAGCTTGGCTTTATTCTTAGCATTTTTTACCCACACAGATGCAGAGGCTCATTCTTTTCTCTCAAAAAGAAGAGTTTGGTTCAAAAGGTCCCCTAGCTCTCGGCCTATTTCTGGGGCCCGGTTTTGGGGGTGTTCCCCTTTGTGACCACAAAGCTCCATCGATATGCTGGAATTCAGCAGCTTAGCATTCTTCCACTGAAGCATAGTGAGCAAGCCTTCCGATCCTCATTAATCCCATGGGATCAAGGTGATTATCATCACGGTAGGTGACTTCTAAAGAAGTAATTGAGATTATGCTGAGGATTGATGAGGTAAATTGTAACATTATGGGCTCTACTTTTGTAGACAAATCCTTAAATTAAAAATATGTTACAAGTAAATGTTCTTCTTCCAATGTTGAGGCCAACATTAATGAAATTCATCTTTATGTTCCAGCATACAATGCACAATGCCATGTGCATTAATAAATGGTCAAATCTCCAAACTTGCCAGATCTTTTCTTCCTGAATCAGTATCTCACCTTACTTTTTTTAACGGACCAGGCAGAAATTCTTACAGACATGCTTTAAAGTTTAAGTTAAGGTCAGAGACCTGGGCTTGTTATCAGAAAGTTGCCGGTTTGATTCCCAAAGCCAACAGATCATGACTGAAGTGCGTTTGAGCAAGGCACCTAACATCTAACAGCTCCCTGGTGTGTGTGCTCACCACCCCCTAGTGTTCACTAATGTGTATGTTTCACTGCACGGATTGGGTTAAAATGCGGAGGATGAATTTCACTGCACAGTGATAAAAAGAGTATTCTAAAAACAATTGAAAATAAAATTTACAGGAACAGTGTGTGTCACTTGCCTCAAAGCAAGAAGATTTAAGGTTTAATTCTTAGGTGGACCCACCTGGGTTCTTTCTGTGTGAAGTTTGCATGTTCTCATATTGTCTTCCTACTGGTTTTCTCCCACATCCCAAAGACACACAGTCAGGTTAATTGTTACTGGAGTTATTAATATCATATGAGGTATGGATGTGAGTGTGTGTGTGTGTCCAAAGTATTTCCTACCATTCACTCAGTGGATCGAACCCACCAGACCCTAAAAAAGATTAAGCAGTGCTATAAGGACAAAACATATTTATTTGTTTATTTGTACATGACATTTAAAAATCATTTAAGTATAATTTAAAGCTCTCTATAATTATTAGATATGAAAGTTATGTTCAGACAGCCACATGTTTTTATCTATGCTGTCTTACTAGTATTTAGTCAATCATTTTCAATCAGATGTTCAGACAGCCACGGTGACTCACAATAGGCTTATTGGCCAGACAGCTTCTAATGAGGGGTCAGATTACAATAATCGTATCAGGACAGGAAGGAATAACAGGACATGCTGTTTATGCTGTTTATTTAAACTGAGGAAAACAAACCAAAAAAAAAGCATAACTGTCTTCATCATAGCTTCCTCTTAACTGACAGGCAGAAAACCTGGATTACACTTTGAACACATTGTTTTCAACATTTTGTCTGTTACTTGAAATGTCACCCACTGGATTATATTCTATTTTATTCTGTTTTTATGCATTTTCTCTTTTTTTAGCACAGTCAATTTGTCTTCTGCTGCTGGAGATCCTGATTGAGGTCAAAAAGGCATTTGCTAAGTGATAATTAAAAAGCCAGAACTGTATATTCATAGCTTCATTTTAAAGAGGATGAGATTTTTCCACATAAATACGCTGTACATGTAAAACAAGTCAACTAATGGGGAAACATTTTAATGCCTGACCAGTTTTTTTATATTATGGATATTATATACCTCTCATTGTAAGCTTACATCACAACATTTGTCAATTTAACATCTTGTCCTCCATTCATTTAAATAAAATGGCCCAGTTTGTCTAACTCACAAAATCTGTGATGGGACTGAAGTTCCCGGTGATTAAATGATGGTATAGATCCCAAAATAGTTGTAAATCAAAATGGGATTCAGCCTTTCGACTGATCCTCCAATCATCTCAGTGTCTGTAGGCACAACAAAATTGTGACATTTATCCAATGACAGAAAAACATTCCATGCCGTCCCATTGAAGTGAACAGCTCAGCATCTATGGGCAAATTCATTGATGCTAAGGTAATGTATGAGAAGTTCCCAGTTGATTTGTGATAGGTAGCTGATTCTGAACAAACACGTCTTCCAGATGAATGTGTTCTAACGCATTTGTGGTCAATGAAATGATAACAAATACATAATTAACCATTTCATTTTTGACATTTTGGAGGAAACTGAGCTTCTCTTGCAGTCTTAGAGAAATCGCCCCTGAACACCATGGACATTAATAAGTAAGTATCCACACCCCTAGCAAATAAATGCTTACATACACACATTCATCAGGTTACAGTTTTATTTTAGGTTTTTTTAAAGGTGTTTCAGAATTTAAGTTTAGAATAATTTCCTAATATTTACAAAGTTAAAAATATAACCCTTTACCTTTTCTGGTACATCTTTAAAAATGTAATTACTTTGACTTTGTGTGTGCAGTGAAATGGCTATGTTTTAAAACTAAAAAACCTTCTCTGACAGAGGAAAATTAAGCCAACTCACTCCCCCTCCGTCTCTCCCACATGCCAGTCAGCCATATGCATTTTGCCATCTACACTGAGTAAAATGTGGATCAGCACTTTGTACGCAAAGACAAACCCTAGTCAACACACTTTTCCCATCCATGTGTAGATGCCATCAATCAGCCAACAGAGGTCATAACTGCATCCGTTGTGTGTCTGGTTTAATACCCGCCCCTATATTAATAGTCCAATTTTGTTCGTGTGGCCCAGCCGGCTAGCAAAGACAAAACTCAAGACGGTGTTTTGAAATCCCAGCTCTGGTGTAGAAGTACCACTTTGTTAATATTACTATTTTTATTCTACAAATGTCCAGATTTACAGGTTTTTTTTATTATACATTTTAAAAGTTCCAGCAAGTCCATTGATTTTCTAAGGGTAACTAATTGCCTACTTGTTCCCAACCCTATGTTGACCTCGTTTCTACTTTTCTCTGTATTCAAGAGCCACATAAGTCACATATTAATTATAAACTCTACCCAACCAGAAAAAAAGACACCAGGCCACAATAAATGCTTGGTGACTTGGAGAGTAGCTTCAATTTCCTGCATGTACACACACTATAGAAAACGAAACAAAGATTGCTTTTAGCATGCAATGTCAACATTTACTCACAAGCCCATACAAGAGTGGAAATTAAAAGACCCCTCTGATACATACAGAATAACAATACTGCAAGGTGCAGAGACAACATGGTCATTGTACATTTATGACAAAGACTCGGAAGAAGTCTTTCCGTTTCTCAGCATCCCAACCAGACACCCCCAACTGTAGCTGATCTATCTCTACCATGTTCCCTGTAGTTCATAGTGATGCTGTGTTAATTGTTCTCATCTGAATACGTTCTTTGTGCTCCGATATTCTACATTATGCATCCTTCTGTGATCGATTACCTTATTTCCAGTGTACTAGACTTTTCTGAATTTACCATAACAGTCTAACAAACATCTCATAAATGGATTAATTTAAGCCACAGCCTGACAATGCATGTAGGTACATGTTTACATTTGTGTTTCTGTATCTGCAAATGTGTTTATATGCTCCTGTACACGCTCTAAGGCTTTGTATAATTATTTATGTCTGTTGTGAAATGACTAGGACTCATAAATCATTACAGCTGTCATTGATAGTTAAAGTCCTTTACTTGAAGTTTTTTTTTTAAATTCCATCCAGCTTTTACAATGAATTAACGGTACCACTGCTAGCAAACCAGTCTGTGTTGGTCCTTTATCTCTTCAAAGAAAATTATATGCATTATTTTTGAATACATTTAGCATTTTATGAGTTGGGCTGGGCAGAATAATCTATCTATCTATATCTATCTATCTATCTATCTATCTATCTATCTATCTATCTATCTATCTATCTATCTATCTATC
>JAYDZF010000002.1:13762719-13773320 GCA_034509105.1 Microcambeva barbata
TTGAATTTATTGCTAGAACTACCAAACTAGGTCAAATGTTAACATGGTGGTTGTGCAACATTTTTGCTACATTTACAAAGCTAGAAATAAATGCTAGATCTTGTAAGTTTGATGATTTTTGTGAGAACTGATTCTTCCATTCAATTCAGAACTGGAGTTCAGCACTATTGGGAACTGGGACAGCTTTTTGTGTAATAGAGGATTATTCGTATTTTAGTTAACATAACTATTTCAAATGATCTGCTAAGGCATTGTGTGATTTTAATGTTTTAGAACAGTGGTCCCTAACCACCTGGTTGTAGACTTCCTTTTTCAACAGACATGGATGTTACTGTTTCCAATCACCAGGTGGAGGCAGTGTTTTTATACAGCAAATAAAGCTTATTTGTGAGCAGTATTGTTATTCCATATTAAACCCTTCCACTCCCACCAGTCCATAAATGTATATAGAAGATCAGTGCAAAAAGTTTGGGGACATCCCAAGGTTGGGGTTTTTCAATGAGCTTGACATCCCAGTTATATGAATTATAGGTGCAGTGCTGTATAATGTCAAAACAAAATGGTGCTGATCTTGAATTTGGTCAACCCATTTTAATTTAAAATGCTATGTAAAAGATACACCAAAGAATAGTACATTTTATTCATACAGGACACCCACTGAATGTGGAGCATAATTCTTCTTCATGTTTTTTTTTCGTGGTTATACTTTTGGGAAAGGGTACCATCTTTCTCTGTCATGAATGCCGCTTTATTACACTAGGGATTTGTTTGTGCTGCATTCCATTTGCAACACTGCTGGGTTTTGTTATGGTTTTAGGTATTCTGTTACTTAAAAAATTTTTTTTCATTGCACCCCTTAAATTAAATTTGTGTTTCAATATGGAGCTAGTATTTTCTCAATCCAGTTGCAAATATATGACGATTGCATTTGACCTATTAACAGTCTGCATTGTTTCTTGCTCCCTGCAGTCAGTTTGCTTCAGTATGCCTGACCCTATAATCTAAGGATAACATATTTAAAAATGCACCGCACCACATGCAGAGCTTCCACTTGTGACCATTGTTCCTCTTTGCTGATTCAGTGTTTCCAGTCCTCCAATATCATACGATTACTTTAAACACTGTTGGTTTTGGAGCCGTATGTCATAATTTGTGACTGATGCACAACTGAAACTTTTTTGCTGCAATATAATGGCACACACAAGAATATTTGTAAAAATGTAACAGCGTTTTAAATTGCTGATTCTCCCCTGTGTGTTAATTCATTGTTTTACACATGCAGGTGAATGACACATGAAATAAAATGTTTGTATGAATGAAGAAACAAAAATAACATAATCAATATGCATTTATTTTGACTGGTGAGCCCTAAACTCAGTAAACTATTGGGAAATGGACTGTCAATTACATTCTTATTCATCATCCTTCTCTGATTTCCAAAAGGTGACAAGGTGGCATGGTCACCTCACAGCAAGAAGGTCCTGGATTCGAACCCCAGGTGGTTTGGCCCAGGTCTTATCTGTGAATTTACATGTTATTTCTGTGTCAGCGTGTGTGGATGTTCTTTGGGTGCTCCAGTTTCCTCCCACAGTGTAAAAACAGGCATCCAGGTTGTGTTTGTGTCTGTGTATATATGTGTGTGTGAAAACTGGGGGGCTGTTAAACATGCAAATGGATGGGTTTAAAAAAAAAATTAAATTTCTACCAAGCTTATGGTGTGGTGTCCACATCTGTTCACCATATAGTGTAGAAAGTGCATTGACAGTTATAAATATTGTTGTGATGTTTTGTCAGAGCGAATATAAGTATATAATATATATATTAAATATGTATATATTTATATAATATATATAAATATATATTAAAGTACAATCTTCTGTTTTTGGCTGTTCCATTTAGTGGTCACCACAGCAGATCATGATTCACATTATAGACTTGGCATAGTTTTTACACCATATGAAAACTGACTTTTAAAGTCATGAGCAGTTTCTTTTTTTGAAAATTTTGATTTGAATATATATATATATATATTTGAATTGTGTGTTAGTCTGTTATACAGAGTGTAGAACAGGGGGTGGATTACTGGGCTACCCCCACCCCACCCCCCTCCCTCTCTCTCTCTCCCTCTCTCTCTCTCTGTAAAGGAAGCGCTACTCCTTCTAGCGTCACTCCGGGTTTGTGCGCTCGGCAGGAAACGGTTTTTCCTACCGGATAGTTTCAGTGAGAGAGGGCTTGAATCAGCGTCTAGCTTTTTTCTTCTTGCTCAATGCTCCTGTCGGTCCAGAAGCCGCGGAAGCCGGCCAGAAAGAAGAATGCCTCCTTTAGCGGAGAGCCTGTCGGTTTTGGTGGTCGCCGTGCTGACGGCGCGCTGCGTGTGCGCGCTTCACATCCAACAGACTTTCAAGTCCCCAAGCGAGACCAATAACTTTGTGGTGGACGAAGTGTCACGCCGGGTCTACCTGGCAGCCGTGAATACCATTTACCAGCTGAACGGCACTCTCGCCTCGGAGGTATCCAACAGCACAGGTCCGGTCCGGGACAACGTCCTGTGCCATGCGCCGCAGCTCCCACAGGCACCATGTGAGCACGCAAAGTCTTTAACGGATAACCATAACAAGTTACTGGCGCTGGACCGGGAGCAAGGAGTAATCGTGGCGTGTGGATCCGTCTACCAGGGTTTCTGTGAGCTCCGAAGAATGGATAACGTGTCCCTCATCGCGGTCGAGTTCCCGATTCCAAATGCCACAGTGTTTCCAAGTATGCTTAACATTGTTGCGAACCACCCGAACGCCAGTACCGTCGGACTGGTATTCCGAAGCCAAGGTGGGACCCCAAGACTTCTCGTCGCCGCCACTTATACAGGTCTAGGAACTGAATACTTTCCAAAGAACCACAGCAAAGAAGATCTGCGCTTCGAGAACACGCCCGAGATCGCGATCCGATCCTTGAACACCAAGGATCTTGCGCGCTTGTTCACCTACGACATTAATCCGTCCGAGGATAACGTGTTCAAGATCAAGCAAGAAGTCAAAACCAAGCACAAGCTGAACTTCGTGCAAGCCTTTGCGCACAAGACTTACTCCTACATCGCTATGAATAACGACGCCAACAGCGGGCTGAAGGAGAGTCAGCCGAACAGCATCCTGGCGCGCATCTGTCTGGACACGGACGCACCGCGCCGCCAAGCCTCAGAGGGACGCAAACTGACCGAGTCCTACATCCAGATGGGAATGCAGTGTGGAGCCAACGGGAACATCTACAACCGGCTTGTTTCGGTGTTTAACGCTGATATTGACGTCGAGGGTCGCGCAGTGGCGGAGCCGTACCTGTTCGGTGTGTTCACTAAATCGAACCGGAGGTCGGCGCTGTGTGCCTTCAGGGTTTCAGAGATCGAGGACGTTATACGGCAGGGGCGACGCAACTGCTCGAACGGACCTAATGGAGATGTACAGGTGCTTGATAGTGTGATTCAGGGATCCGGGGCTGAGTGCGAGGCCAAGGGGAACATAGTGGTAAGTTCGAATTTTCTTTAAATTAGTTTAACACGTAAAAGTGCTGTATCAGGGCAAAAGTTGGTGTCTGTTGGATTTCTCTCAAGTTTCATCAAGACCCACCAACAATATGCCAATAGGTGATTTTTCTAAATTACCACTGATGCCATAATCACATTCTATACTAAATATTTAGATGTCATCAAAAGCACTCCCCCCATTTACTTGTAAAGTTGAGTAATGAACATATTCCACTCCCGAACTGTGCATAGTCATTGGATCTGTCAGTGTTCCCATCAGCTGTTGATATATCTTCAGAGCAGATAAATAATAAATAATATATAGATTTGTTGTGTCTTCAGATAGATAAAATCTCTGGAATGTATTCTTTCACCATGCCCAGCATTTTTAAAAACATTTAAATAATGTCAGTTAATCTTAACACAATGGTAAATGTAGGTTTTGAGGCCATGTAAAAGGTCTAAGTTCTAAGTACTTCACCTAAGTGCCAAATTCAAGGCTCCAGAGTTAAGTAAAAAGCAAAGTGTGACAAGTTTTACAACTAATTAAAAAAGTTGTAGGTTTTTGCCTTCTTGAATATTTCGATATACACTCTATGGCCAAAAGTATTGAGACATCCATTATCGGATTCAAGTGTCAAACACACTGCTCTTAATTCTAAGGAGGTGTTACCGTGTGCATTGCAGCCATTGAAGAGCTGGGATCAGCTCTAGCACCCCTTCCCAATGCTGATTAGGATAAGTGCTTTAAGAGAATGAACTGAACTGAACTGAGTTGATGAATTTGGTGCAGAGAAACTTTAATGGTCTCCACAAAGCCCTGACCTCAACCACACCTATCAGTACTGATAGGTGTGTGAGATTAATTTCAAGCCAGGCCTTTTCACCCAATGTCAGTGCCTGCAATGGTATGGGGATGTCCAAAATAATAAAAAATGAATTGATATATAATTCATATACAACACATTTACAAGTAAAGTTATATAAGTAAAATCCTGTCAGAATCAAAACATCACTGAATAAGTAATTTCTGACCAAATTTAAATACAACATTTTATCTTAGATACCATGTTTGCATTGTGCAAGTGCATCTTGGTTCACAGTAATTAAATGTGTAAATAATTTCAACATAACTCATAAATATAACTAATTAACACATATGTGGGTTTCAGTGTATGTTTGGCAACACTTATGGTGAAGTAATTTAAAAAAGCCAACTCTAAATAAAGGCTGGAAGTGGTGAGAAAAGCCAGATTATATATATTTTTTACAATTTGACAGGGATTTTGGACTTAAGGAGCAAACATATGTATTTTAGGCAAAACTTAATTATATATACAGTTTAAGGTTAAATAGTTACACTTGTTAGTGTGTAGTTATTTCCCAATAATGCTTTTTAACCTACAGTTCAGTATTTGTTCCATTATTAATATTCATGATGCATTTTTTATCTTTTATCTTTTTGTCTTTATTATCTTGTCTTAAACTGAGTCGAACATGTCTTTATTGTTTTTCTGAGTTTTACGATCTGCCAAAGAAAAGGCAAACCATACTAAATGGGTTACTGTAGGTTAATGTAAATCTAAAATCTATTAAGAAGCTATAAATATGTTAAAACAAGGCTACCATGTGCACATGCTGGTTCCAGAGCTTGAGGGTAGAGTGCTGAGCAAAGGCCAACACGTTTTTCAAGTTTTAACAAAGTGTTAAGTGTTTGCATTGTAGAATAAAATATATTATATAAAATAAATAAGTTCTAGAATAAACTGGATTAGTTCGGATTTTTTGTTAGCCAATTTATGAAAGACCTTAAAGCTTAGGGGCCCAGCCACATCAACCGTGCTGTGGAGGGGCTTGAAATAGTGTCCTTCTGATTACTAGCCCAGTACCTTAAATAAACTCGAATAAATGAAAAGTTAGCAGATCTCTAAGAATTATTACAAATTAATATATGTAAGTTAACGAATAATAAATATATGTTAGGCTTAGTGTTCACCTACAATCACAACACAATACATATTGTACATTACTGTTTATAATGTGGATTGGCATGTGTCTAAGTGGGTAGCATTGTCACCTAAGAGTAAGAAGGTCCTGGGTTTGAGGTGGGGAGTTTGGGGTCCTTTCTGTGTTTGTATGTTCTCCCTGTCTCTATGTGGGTTTCCTCCAGGTGCTCAAGTTTCTTCCCACAGTCACAAAAGTGGGGTAAATTGTAGATGAAAAATTGTCCATGGCTGTATTTGATACAACTGTGTGAACTGATGAACCTTTTGTAAGGTATAACTACAGTGTCAGGCATGACTATAACCAAAGTTTTAAACATATTGGTACAGGTTAAAGTTTAACACTGGCTAAAGTGAGTGTGAGGCCAGAAAATACAGGCTGCTCTGAAAGTCTGGACACATATGAAATATCACCAACTATATGTAGTTTTAAGTAGTTAAAATACACACACTCCTACATATTGCATCACAAATTGTGGAAAACACATTGAAGATGACATTGTAATTAAATAAAGTAAGTATGACTGTTGCCTCAGAGAAGATGGCCCTGGGTTTGACATCATTTGTTTACACTTTTTGTAAACAATACAGAAGTTAGTAATGTTTAAGTTTAGGTGTTAGTAAGGGTGAAATTGTCAGACCTTCTTATGCAGTGAATCAAAAATACACCAGTAATAACAAAGTGCAGATTTAGCATTACATATTTCCAGTTCTATATACTGTATTTATAGCCAATGTAAAATCGATAAGAGTTCAATATTATGAAAACCATGGCACATATATCATCAGCAATTTTTAGTCTCACGTGTTAAAGATCAATGTTGGCATTTTGTACAGAAAGTTGTTTTCCGGCTTCTAGTGAGTATTTATTTAAAGAATTGGGCTTAAATAACTTAAATATGAACTCAGAAAAACGTGTTGCTTTTGGCAAGAATAGCAGTTTTAAAGTGAAGTGAATCATTCCTGCTGTTTGGAGAAACATGAAGGCTCCCACGTCCTGAACTCGATACGAGTGTCCTTATTGCTTCAGTGATCTGGCAGCAAAGCAGCAGAGCGAGAGGGTTATGGGAACATTGAGTAGGGTTGAGTTTTTAAGCTCTGGCCTCTTAGATAAGCGTCTTCCCAACAGACCATACATTACATAGCGTAAAATGTAGATTTTAGAAATAAAATGCTACTAAATTTAAAACATTTAAAACAAGCTTTTTACATCGATACATGAAAGCGGCTTTTATTCTGATCAACACCTACAATTCACAATAATATTTGCCACAGATGAAAAACTTTTTCTCTGGCAGACATCACTATTGAGTAGATTTGGTAAATTTCCATACACCTCCTCCTTCACCCACAAATGCCATCTAATCCTGAAAACAACATAAAATCCAAAAGCCTGGGACAAAGACTATCTGGCAGAGTTCTAAAACTGTCGATGCTGGTGGAAATCAATATTCTGTTTTTAGCCATCTAACCCATGTGCACAGTGTGTTTAACTTTTGTATTATTTAACAAATGCAGAGATAGAATGTATAGACCCTGAACAAGGCAAGCTTACATATTTATCTACTCATTTTCACTCAAAGGGGCAAATTAAAGCAGCCTTGTCCCTAAATGGTGAGGAAATATATCTGTATAAAACCAGAATAAAGTTACCCACTTGGTCTCCATGCCAACTGTGATGACATGTGACCTGTTGGAATGTGACAGATGCTGAATGAGTTCGGCTGTGTGCCATGATAAAGGTCGTGTCCTTCTGTGTTGGCATCAGATTGATGTGTCAGGTCCTCTTGGTTGACAATTCTTGGTTAATTCACTTTAGGTAGAAGTTAGTTGTTGTTGAACTATAAATCTTGGTGTGTATAATATTCTCCAGTCCACCTATGAAGGATGGGCCCCTGCTGAGCCTGGTTCCTACAAGGTTTCTTCCTGTAATTTTAGGGAGTTTTTCCTTGCCACAGTCGCCCACTGGCTTGCTCAACAGGGGTTTTTGGTTTTTGGTCTGGTGCTCCTAAATTCTGTAAAGCTGCTTTGTGACAATGTCTATTGTAAAAAGTGCTATACAAATAAATCTGACTTGACTTGACTTGACTCTCTCTTGCACTTGCCTGTTCCTTTGTTGGCAGATACTGGGCAGATTAGTCTCGTAGGTATACACGTGTAAGGTGTGAGATTTTTATTTTCTTTTGGCTACTTTGCACGTTAAATGTGGATGCACCAGATGTTGTGGCTGCTGTGTCACTCATGATTAGCAAGTGAGGAGTGTTCTCTGTTTTTACTTGAAATATAACTAAAGAGTTCTCAGTTCTCCGCTATCCCCATTCTATCCACATTATTCACTTGGGCTGCAATTCAATTTTTTTTCTTCTTAACATTATTTTTGGCCATCTTATTTTATCAGTGGCTAAATTAAATGTGACGGGTGTGGGCTGATATGGTGGTATTGCTTTTTTGTGTGGAGTTAGATTTTTTGTGGGTTTCTGCTTTGACCTCCAAGTAACTCCCCAAATTTCAAAGACATTCCTTCAAGTCCAAGTGTGTGACACAGAGCACTTCATAAAGGTCATTAAAGTTGACCAGAAATAAACTAAACTGCCTCCCTGTGTTCAAATTTGTATTAACCTGTGTTTCTACTACATGTAAATCTTCTGTTGTGTATGCCCAATGCAATATCTATTTTTTTAAATATTCTTTCAAAGTAATAAGAATACAATCTGATCAGAGCAATAACATTTGTTTAAAACAATAAGCACACAACAAATTAAATTTCAGAAAACACAAACAATATTTTTTGCTCTTCCAAAGGACTTCATACAATTCTGTGCTAGTATTCATTTTAAATGTCTCTAGATAGTGGACCTGATTGTAATATTTCATAAAATTTTATGAAAAGGCTTTTTTACTGTACCATGCATTCATCGTCAGCAAACGTTTCAAACTAATCCAGGCTGTGGTGGGTCCAGACTGCTTACACAAGAAGCAAACATGCTAACGTTGCTTAAAGTAATAAAAGTAATAGAGTAGGCAGTAATTAACATGGCGCCAGCTATTAGCAGTTATTTAAAGTTAACAAAATTGTTAGTTTTTACAGATTTATTCATTTAAAACTCAGTGAACAGATGGGCCCTGTGTGGTACCATCAATTTTTACAGTTTGAGCCAGAAACACATGGTGTTCCGTCATATGTCTGTCGAAGGCTCGCTTTCCCTTATTGAAGCTCACGCTTCGTTATCCAAACTGCTAAAGAGGCATTTCCCCCTGGGTTCTCCATCAAATGCCACAAGCTCTCCTGACATTTCATAGCTCACCTCAGAGATGTGACTGTTCGGGCATTCACACATGGACACACACACACAAAGACACCTCATAAACACCACACACACATATTAGAAACAGAGGGGTGAAGGCGAGAACCTGGGGTACCTGTCACAGGCCTGTCATCAGACTCATAATAATCGTTGAGATTGTTTTGGAGCTGCACAGCTTGAGATTCAGCCCTTACCACTGGTTATTGTCTATGTTGAGGATGTGAGATATCCCTCTAAAAATATGCCAGTTGGTATGTTGTACGTTGTTACCATGCTTTAAACTATACACCGATCAGGCATAACATTATGACCACCTGCCAAATATTGTGTTGGTTCCACCTTTTTATGAGAACCTGCATAAACGCCTTCAGAAATTTGAGTTAAAGCAGCTCGTCTGTTGGATGCCAGCCCTTGCTCTCCACTTGCATCAATGAGCCTTGGACGCTGATGACCCATTGTCATTGGCTTACCACTCTTCCTTCCTTGGACCGCTTTCATAGGTACTGACCACTGAACACCAGAAACACCCCAAAAGAGATGCAGTTTTAGTGATGCCCTGACCTGGTCTTCTAGCCATAACAATTTCACATTCAAATGAAACTTGCTCCAATTCATATTCTTACCCATTGTTCCTGCTTCTAACATGAAGATTTAAGATCAAATGTTCACTTGCTGCCTAATGCATCCCACTCACTAACAAGTGTATGATGAAGAGATAATCAGTGTAATGGTCACAATGTTATGCCTCATGGAAGCCACATGATGATCATTATTAAAGTGCATAGGTAGTCTAACTATGAACTGTGCTAGCCTCCAACTTCAGAATTTAGGGTCAAACATCTGCATACAGACTATGTCTGGGGCAAAGCAGTGGTAAAACAGGACAGTGAAATAATAGGATTATTGATTTCTGCAAAATTGTTTTTTTTGTGTCTAACATTCCATGTAAGGTTTCTTCATATTATTTTGAAGTGTCACCCGCTCCTTTTTTCTCTTCAGGAGCCAAAATGGTATCAGCATCACAAATAAACAGACTCTGCATCCCACCTCTTTCTCAGCAGCATGTCAACGGATACTATTTCAGAATCAAACAGTGTGAAACCAGCATGTTTTTGAGCTTAAGTGAAGTATGACCAGAGGAATTAGATTTTCTCTTCTTCATGATGTTTTTTTGTACAAACCAAACTTGCTTTAAAGAAACTCATGGGAAACACCCACCTGTCCCCATCAGCCCCCCCACACACACATTCTGCTTTGTGTTAATGCACTTCAACCAGCCGTGAATTTCCACTCCCCTCTTGCGAGACGCACCACTCATGCGAGATGCCATAAGCAGCCCACTTAGTAAAGCACTTCTAATGTATCACTTCATGCGTGATCCGGGGCCACCTGCTGCACATCTTATCAGTAGAGACGTCGTGCACGGACTGATTAATGTATGCACAGATCAGCCAAGGGAACATGCATAGATCGATCTGTTAAACGCTTTTGACAAATTAATGAGGGCTTTGTGTGCTCTTTCTCAGCTTCAACAGGAGCAGTTAAATTGTGGTGCGGCCCACCTGCAGCATCCACTGGCCCTGAGGAAGCCCTTGAGAGCCGAGCCGCTGTACGAGGAAACTGGCATCAGCTCTGTTGCCGTGGACAACATTCATAACCAGACAGTCGTCTTTCTGGGCACCACCAATGGCCGACTACGCAAGGTGAGATACAAAGATAGACACTAAACCCTCATATGTCTGAGTTGATACCAAATAATGGATATTTTAGCCAGACCATTCT
>JAYDZF010000002.1:13919477-13931118 GCA_034509105.1 Microcambeva barbata
GTACTAAATTATTGTAAGTCGCTTTGGATAAAAGCGTCAGCTAAATGCCGTGTAATGTAATGTAATGTAATGTAATGTAATGTAATGTAAACACACACTCACCTCGCGCTATATCCAGGCACTGCATAGATAGCATCCAATAGTAGTACGATGCATCATTGAATCTGCTTTCCACTACTGCATTATGGGTAAGCTGCTCCAGCACCTTGACTGCCTCTGCTTGCCGCCCAGCCTTGTGAAAAGCTGTGAAACATGAAGAACAAACAAAATTGAAATTAATAAAAGTTTGAGGGATTTTATGAACAAACAAGCTGAAACAAAATGATGAGAAGAAAGGGTGAAGTAAAAAGTTTGTAAATATTGGAGATATTTCGAAACATTTCAACAGCATAATAAGTCACTAGCACAAGGCAAGAATCTGAACTCCCAGGTCTGAGTGATACTCTGATGGGCACCTAGCAGGCAAAACTGGCTAATGCCTAAAGCATGCCAAACTGGCCTCCAGTCTGCTAAGGACCATATTATTCATAGGGGTTGGGCTGTGTAAGGACCATGGTTGCCCAGGGCGCATGCACAGAAATGGAGGAGCACAGAGATCAATGTGTGGCTCTCCACATGGATAGCCTGTCTCAAATGGAATAAAAAAAAAAAGATGTATAAGAGGGGATCAGCAGTGTGTGTGTGTGTGTGTGTGTGTGTGTGTGTGAATGGTCATCTTTGGACGCCCAATCAGCAGACTCACTACACAACATTGGGTAAACACGATAGGTATCATGCAAAATAATTAAAAAAAAATTATTAACTTTTTTATTAGCCACTTTATACTAAGCAGGTTGTGGTTTGAAGTGTGCATTTAAAATCATGAAATGCATCATTAAAACAGACTTAAATACACTGTCAAGTTACTATGCCCTCTTCCTGCTTTTAATGGCTGCAGTATATTGCTCATAAGGAAAGTAATGTTTAGTGAGCTGGCTTTGTGGGAAAATAAGGTGAGGAAGGCACTATTAACCCAACATTGCAGATTTCCTACACACACATGCTGTTGACATCCGCCAGCAATACAATGTGACCTGTCACATGGCTATATTTGTCCGACATTGGGTTGGAAGAGCATGAACAAGACTTGCACCCTAATTCCCCACACTTAAATTCAATTGAGTGTCTGTGGAACCACCTGGATCGCACTATGGATCCTCTCAAGCAAACACCCTGGCAGCTGTGGTTCCAGATACCAGTGAAAACCTGCCAGGACCTTTTTGAGCAACTCCATTAGCTGGATATTAGCTGGTGGTCGTAATATTGTGACTCAAGAGAACATGAGCATGTTGAATATTCAGTTTCAAAACCTTTCCTGTCTTGCTCCCTTTGTAGATACGTCTACCTCTACTCTTCTAAGAAATTAATTTACATTCATAGCACTTAGCAGATGTGTTTTATCCAAAGTATGTTTGCTATCCAAGCAGCTGAAGATTAAAGGGCCTTTCTCAAGTGCTCAGCACTGGCCACCTAGCAGATGCTAGGCTCGAATGTGCTACGGTTCAAGTACCTTAACCAACGAGCTACCACAGCCCCTGGCCTTAAAACTCTTTACAGGGTACAGTAAATATCAAGATGCTGTATGGTGAACCAGTACACTGCCATGGGTGAGTCAGAAATACTTTAAGTCAATCAATAGTATTGGTGGACACACACAATTGGCATTATGTGACTTTTTTACATCTAAAACCAAGGAATTTTTAGCCATGTACACAATCACGTCTCTACAAAAAAGTATAAATAGCTAGAAAAACTTTTTTTTTTTAATTGATGAAAAAACAATGCATTGTTTCAGCACCCAAGGAAAAATTGTTTACGGGAACAACAACAATTTAGCTAATTTTATTTTGAGAGCTTTTTAATTTTCATGACTTTCAATGCAAAATTATTAAAAACAATATTGTTTACATTCATTTCATTCAGCAATTCATTTTATAAAAACCCTGAAACACAATTACAACCTAATTAAAATTGAAAATCATTTCAAAAATACAATGTAATCTGCACGTATGCTTCTAAAGCATTTACATGGGAAGTGGCAAAATAGCTTTTGCTCTGGTTGTGCCCAGATTTCATAGGACGTGGGTTGGTGTGCAAAGCTTAACGTTTGTTAATGTACGACAAAATAAGCAAGGAATTTAATTCATGGAGAAAACTTGTGAGCAGCACTAATTATAAAGTCTTCATTGTGTCACACAATCTAATATGATTCATGTTATTCATTTCCCAATTGTTAAATTTTTTTAAATTAAATCGAAGATAAATTATGACAAAGCTTAGTTTTATTATTTATTAAAGTTGTTTGTATCTTTTATTATCTAAATAATGAATGCTGTTTTTTCTGAGGTAGATACAAACGATGCAAACCAATAATTATTTCATTTTGTGAAAACAAAAAATATAGTACCAGTGCCCTCTGCTGTTTACTGAGAATGTGGACTGTTAAATTAACTACTAGGTCAATGTTAAACATTCCTCTTTACAAATTAGGTTAATAATAACTAAATGTACCATTTTGCCCTCACAAAAAGTGATTAATGTTTAATTAAATTGTTCATAATACAATGCAACAGGTTTGAAATTGTAATTTGTTGTGAAATCTTATAAGTTATGAACATTATACATGCACAGCAAACTTGCTAGTTCCGAGGCCTACATTACTGCTAGTGTAATATTACACCAAAAAAACCTTGATTTAACCAATTATAGAGGGTTTGTTTAAATTAAACTTGGGTGCTGAGTTTTGAGTTTTTTCCTCAAAAATACAGATTCGTCTCATGTGTAAACTTTGATGCCGGCTTACCCCTCTGACAAGTCAAGTTTACCTGAACAAATTTCTTGAGTATATGATGTACCACTGTATTTAAACCCCAATATTATGTGCACTGTATTAATTATATTATTTCAGCTTGTCGAGAGCTTTCATAATTGTTTTTGGGTGAGGGCTAATGTTGGGAATGCACATTCTTGATCAGAACATGTTCAAAAACGTTCAAAACCCTGCTACAATGTACCTCATTTCATTCTTCATTCAACAATCAGGCTTTTTAATTAAATCCTGCCTAATCCTAAAATATGAAAATGTGATATTTAAATAGTTTTGCTGGAGACTTCAATCTTGATTTAACTAACTTCTCCCAAAAGACCAAAAGCCATTTATGAACCCGGATCACATGATCATTAGTTTAAGAGCCTCACATGGAGGGGCTGATCAGGTTTAGCTGTGCCATCAATCTGTGAGTATAATATTCTTCATTAATCACGCTAAACTGGGATTTAGTCATTTGTGTGGCTTGATCATCTGGCAGTGAACTCATGTTTAACCAAAATCTTTTCCAGCATTTGGCTGTGTAAGCAACAAATCGCTCATTTCCACTCCTCTCTTCCAGCTGTCAGGCAGTGCATGCAGGGAACTCGGCCAAAGCCCTCTACCTAACCCACACGCCAAAGGCAATTTGTACCTAATGTACACAAGTTGTCCAAGTCCTCCTCCCCATTTAGAACTGAATCTCTGCTGCAACTTGGTTCAGAGGCAAAATGAGAGGCTATTAGCGAATGTCAAACAGTGTCACACTTAGAAACCGGAGCAGGATTTAGCACCGGGGCTCTCCACTCCCTATCAGTCAAATCAAACACAGCTTTAGAGTAGTGCGACCCCTGCCACGGCCCCTGCAGGAAGCCTGGCTTAGGGTCGGGGCTCCATTAGCCACAACAATTTTGAGTGGAAGCTCTTTAAAGGTGCATTTATCAGAGTAGATTTGATGCCACCGCTGTGTTGCTCAGCTAGAACAGTTTAGTGCAAGGTCCGAGATAAGGATGGCGGTCTGTGCGGCCCGGGATGAATACATAGTGTGGGGGGGCTAGAACCTCCGGCTAAATGAAGTGCTGGATGTGTAGGTCTGTGTGTGTGTTGTGGACCCTAAAACAGCTATTTCTTGTAAAGCGTCTCCCCCGCTGCCAATTATAATCAGCCCATGCACAATGGTGGATTATGGCCAGCAAGATTGTGCAGAACAGAACAATCGACCTTCCTCTGTCTGTAACAATATAGCGGATGAGGACTTCAACACTCCCACCCGCTGTCACACTGCTGATGTATAATTATAATTCACATCACTAGCAGAATAGATTACTATATACGTAATAACGGTGTCTTCAGGTACATGTGCAATTTAAGTCAAAGGTTTAAGTACACTTGTAATGGAAATGGATGTCATACCAGTCTTAAAAATTTAATTATTTATGGAAACACCCCCCCCCAAAAGATACTCAGACAAAAGTATCAAAGAAGAAATTCCAATATTTTTACTGACCAATAACATTGTACTTTGTAAAAAGAGGCTAGTATAAGGGGAGTATTGTCATGGCAGAGAGCAAATTCAAAAACAAGAGATTTTAGCTTGATTGAAGTTTAATAAAAACACAATTGTGGATTTTAACTCTAACAGAATAGAGTCCTATCAAAGTAAGATGTAACCCTAATAGGCAACACCCCCTCTTTGAAGTTGATTTTAATAATGAAACAATCAATATTCTTATATTGTAACCATTAAATAATGTCAAAGATTAGCCTAATTATTTAGAACAATATAATTTACTAATTTTGTAACATACATATTAGTGTAAAATCAGCTAAATTTACCCTACCTACACCAATGAAAATGGGCTTGCATGAAAGACAGTACATTCATCCTTGGTTAGAGTGATGCAAGCCGGTCTGTGGTAAGTAATGTAATAAAGTAATAGAGACCTTTAAAAGTCTTTTCAGCTGAAAAGCAAACCAAGGTGTTGACTGCTGTTAGTTCAGAGAAGACTTGGTTTTATCTTCAACAAAACTGCTTTATTAACAGAAGCATCTGTTTGTATGAACACACAGATTTACCATACAAACATTTTGACTTAAGAAAAAGTCGAGGTTCCATTGTATTGAATTTCTTTTTTATTTAATTATTTATGCACTTCTCCCCTTTTCTCTCAATTGTAGCTTAGCCAGTAGTCTTTTGCAGCCTTTTTTTTACTCACTGTATACTTTGGTGGAATAATTCTTGAAACCAGTCTCACCCACAGAGTCATGTGCCCCAGTTTCCAACACTTTTGTAAAGGCACCTCATGCAACAAACCAGGGTCCTTACACAGCATCAAAGACTACACATACCTGAGAATCAAACCAACTTGTCGACTGTGGATATTTCAGAAAATACTTTTTTTTTTTTACCATCAACAACATACAGTTCCAATGCCTCTTGACTATTTCTACAACTACAAAGTGTCCCTAGAAAGTGAGCTTCAGAGTAAATAAAACGCTACAGTTTCTAAGCCTTAACTTCCACTTCTGCCCCTAAATCAGCCATGCGGATTGGTTGTTAAGACAGAGGCTGTGCCATAATCACTGTGATTGGTTCACTGATTTCCAGCCAAAGCCACAAGCAGATCAATGGCCTTTTCACTGAATCTAAGTATTTATACTATACAAATTGGGCATTAGTATAGGTCATTTTTGACCACTATCAAAATTTTTGTTTTTTCCAGATTTTTTCCCAACTCAGCAGGCTAGTGACACATTTTGTCATCTGCAGGCACTGCCAATTGGACCCCAGGTGAGTAGTTGCAAAGCTGAGATTCTGAACTAATAGAGTTACCCAAAACTATGAAAACAACTCTTCCAATTGTTCACACACATATTGCTTTTGCATATAAAATGAACAATATACACAAATGCCGTTTAACACAGTGGTATCATGCATTAATGCCTGTAAAAGTCCTACCTGAATGGGACAAGCTCAAATATACCATGTCACGTACGACTGAATATCAAGTTTTCCCTAAATGTAATTTTAGTTTACTCACCTTTCTGTGCCTCCTCAAAACGATCGTTCTCAGCAAGCCATTGTGCATAGGGCACATAAACATCATCCTTATACTGCGGATGTTTATTCACTAAAGAGAAAGCCTGTATTAAAAAAAAACAACAGACAAGCAAATTAAACAAACTTGAGACACAAACAGAAAAAGGAATGAAATTAGGGATCTTGAAAAGCTAGAATTTGCTTTAAATGTCATTATATACATCTATTTGACAACTATACAAAGTAAATTAATGACAATATTACAATTTTAAAACAGTTGATGTTATTGCTCATTTTGCCACATTTCAAATATTCAACCTTAAAAATATATGGTACAATGAACCCCCAAGCAAATTTGTGGTTCAGGGTTTGTAGACTCTTGGATTTTTCACAACTAATATTGTCCAAATGGTTTTATGGTTTTATTTTTTCATGCATATTAATGTCCAATTATTTAGAACAATATAATTTACTAATTTAGTAAAATTAATATAAGCATGCATATTGGGGTAACATCAGTACATTGATATGACCTGGTCTAGGGTAAGTGGTGTAAGAATGTAAGAGATCTCAAAAATGTTTTAGCTGAAAATCCCCAAAACTTTTTATTTTTCAACAAATCTGCTTTATAAACAGAATAATCTGTTTGCATGAATACAGAGTTTGAGGGCCAGGGACAACATACAGTTCCAATGCCTCTTGACTATTTCTACAACTACTAAGTGTCTCTAGAAAGTGAGCTTCCAAGTAAATAAAATGCCAGTTTCTAAACCTTCCGCTTCCGGCCACGCTGATTGGTTGTTAAGACATCTGCACTCCATAATCGCTGCTTTCCAGCCAAAGCCACAAGCAGAACAACGATGTTTAAACTATATAAAAAAGGCATTTATAGGTGTATTTTGACCACTACCAAGATTTTCCACAATGTTGGGGGTTTACTGTACTGTTTGTTGTAAAGCATGTTAACATCAAGATTAAGTTATGAGCATTGGTAAATGTACCGTTTTGTATGGTAAAAAATTGTGGTTTATTTGCACTGTTACTGTTACTAAACCTAGCTTTTACTTTGAAACATTGATACATTTTGGATTAACCAAGTTAATAAAAGACTTGCCTAATAATTGTGCACAGAGTGTATTTTAGGATAAAACTTGAGGTTGTTGTACTTCTGTATATTCTGACAACTTTCTATCAGACTCAACATCAGACTACTTCGGCAATTTGAGCTAAACTGGCTCGTCTGTTGGATCGGACCACGCAGCCTTCGAACTTCACATGCATCGGGTGCCCATGACCATGTCACTGATTTCTACTTCATTTGATTTAATTCCATGTTATTATTTATCTAATCTTTCAATGTATTGTGTTAATTTAATATTATTGTGTTAAATAGATTTTAAAAAACAACTGGACCACACCCCTTCTGCTGGAAACGCGTCATATTATAACAGCTTCCTCCCAATTGTTATAATCTTTTGTTTTTAATACTTTATTCAACGAAAATATTGTAATATAATTTTAAGAACCCCCATCTAACCTCATGGGTACACTGTGTTCTGACCCAGTCGTCTGGCCATCACGATTTGGTCCTTGTCAAACTTGCTCATATTCATACACCCATTTTTCCTGCTTATAACACCTGAACTCTGAGGATAAAATGTTCACTTGCTGCCTTGTATGTCCCACCCACTAACAGGTGTGGTCCTTAAGAGATATCAGGGTGTTTCATGTCACCTGTCAGTTGTCATAATGTTATGCCTGCTCTGTGTAAAATCCAACATTATATTAACTTAAACTTTTAAATTTTGCATGTCTTTGGGATGTCAGAGGAAATTCTCGTAGACACGGAGAGATCAAGCAAAATTCACACAGATAGTATTTGAACTGTTCCACTTCTTAACCAAATCCACGACCTCCTTGCTGTGAGGCAACAGTACTACCAACCAAGCCTCCCCTTCAACACATGCTTACAAGATTTCCAGGGCATTTGAGTGAACATATAACAGGATTATTATTATTTTTTTAAATCATCCTTCCTATAACAAACCTGTAATAAGTTTGTTTTATTATTTTATCTCTAATTAATTTTCATTCTGGTATGATTCCACAGATGATTAGATTTGTAATTACATGGAAAATAAACGAATGGAAATAATTTCTGGCATAAATGAAGTTCAAATTCTCTCACAGGTCTTGCAGTTCGTTTCATGTCACTGTTGTTCATTAATCATCATCATTATATTATGTTGATAAATATACAGGGACATTTGGCCTCTGTGTTGCATGATATCCAAATCCCCAGGAAATTGGGCATGATGGATGACGTCTGAATTCTTAAAAACGCAAGGGAAAAAGCAAACAGGAATGTGTTAAGTAATTTGTGATGCATTATTTCGCTAATCGTAGAATACCTTAGATATTTCCACAGACATTTTTTCTGACCTGTTACTATTTGTTACACTTTCGCCTCACAGCCATAACGTCCTGTGTTTTATTCACCGGTCCAGGTCTTTCCATAGACTTGAAGATATGGTATGACTCAAGGCAGGTTGTGTTCACTTCTTATCCTAGACTTAGGTTAGACTTTAGAGGGAGTTAAATTATATTTTTAATACTTTAATTGTGGAGTTGCATTTATTCTGTGCTGTATGTATTTCTGGGAGCTCCAGTTTCCTCCTACAGACCAAAGACATCCAATACAAATGCAAAATTGTTCATGTGTGTGTTTGATATAGTCTTGTAAACAGATGAATCTTGTGTAACCTGTAACTAAATTTTTTGTAAAACATGACATTAAAAATCTATGAAACAAACAAACTTTAATTCCCGGGTTGGATAGTCCAAGTCCTTTTTGTGTGGTCTACTTTTCTGGTGTGTCTACATGGGTTTTCCTATGAGAGCTCTGGTTTCATCAGACAATCCAAAAACATGCAAGTGAATTAAAGTAGAGCTACGAATTTGTACATGACTGTGTTTGACATTAAAGATTTAAACTGATGGACCTTGTGTAATGAATGACTACCTGTCCTGTCATGAATGTAACCGAAGTGTGTAAAAAATTATAATAAATAAATAACCAGCAATCCAAATACAAAAACGATCTTTAAAAAGTTTTCACATGTTTCTGTTTCAGTATAGCAACTTCTTTGACTTTTTCCTTCCAGTTATGTCTGCTTCATGCAACATAAGCTTGGCTTAACCCCAAACAACTTTTTTATATTATATTCTCAGGAATTATGCATAGATAAAGTTGCCAAATCAAAACATCAGTGTGCAGCATTTAAAGATTTCCTATTTTGGAACTTACCATTGTATATAATAGTAGGCAATTAGTAAGCAATTTAGTAAATTAGCAGTTAGGAGTTAGTAGTTAAGCAGTTAGTAATCGTAAGTAGTAATTAGGACTGCAATTCAAAGTATGTGTTAGAAAACTCTTGATGATGACGAACTAGAGTTTCTTAGTCTAACTTAGACCTAATCTAGACACGCACCTCATCCCAGTGCCTGGCTTCCACGTGCAGCTGCACCAAAGCTTTCAGGTCACCCATTTTCGAGTAGGTCTCGGCTGCGTAACCATGGTGATTCAACTTCCTGAAGAAATCAGCACACCTGGACAGAGGCTCCCGCTCTGCTTTGTCAAGCTTTCGAGCCAGATCGATCAACCTGAACAAAGAGAGAGAGACTGGTAGAATTGATTCAAGATGACATCTGGTTATCTTATATGGAGATAAGACAGCAATAAAATAATAGAACTGCCTGAACAATTTGGAGGTTCATTTTCCACAATATGTACAGCTAACGACCCATGAAATCATTCCTCATTTTCTTGGCAGCAGCTTAATTATATGTTTTCCTCCATACCGTTGCTCGTATCAGGCATGGTTCTAGGCTGTAATACTAAACAGCTTTAAATAGTAACAAAAGGATGGAATTTGGAACAGTAATCCAAAGGTCACTGGTCCCCATCCCATCACTGCAGTTTTGCCACTGTTGAGCCCTGGGGAAGGTGCTGAACCTTTGATTGCTTGGCTTGTATCCAAACACTATCGTAGGTCAGTTAGAATAAAAGCATCTGATGAATAATTTCACTTTAAAAAGGTGGTGCCACTTAATATTGTCCTTCTTTTGTTTTTATTAGAATCGGTGAAGAAAAGATACACAAAACTTTCTGCCTCCATGCTTATTATGTTACTGGTTGAGTCCTAGAACCTTAGGAATCTTGACTGAAAGAGATGGTATGCTATGGTATGACTCAATGCAGGCTGTGTTCATCCTAGACTTAAGTGAAATTACATTTTATTAATGTAAATGTTTGTATTGTGGACCCACAACATGCCTCTTTAGGATGTGAACAGTTGTTGGCTTTCCAGATATGTACATATGGTCTATTTATTTGGTATGTATGTGTCTATATAGATTTATCGAGTCTGTTCTTTCTTGAGATAAGGCGGGTTTTGCTGAATGTGAGCTTGCCATAGTGGTCAAACAAGATCTAACATGATTTATTTCACTATAGCAAAATCTAAAATCTAGTGTCTCTATAAACCAAATCCATGCCCCTTTTTATTTTATAAAGTATATATAACAGTGTCAAATTTTGAAATGTATCTGTAGCTCAAATCCACGCCCATTTCTGAAATGTGTCATCCAGCAGGAACACCATTGGGTGTCGACAGGCATTTGGAAATGCATTGTCAATGCAATGTCTAACTATCACATTATTACTCAAACCATAACATTATCACTTTTGGTCATACCTAGTGTAAATTTTAAAGTTTGCTATGTTTGTACCAGACAAGAAGAATGTCTGTCAACCTATTCCTTGCCCTTTTTTAAATGGGATGTCCAACAGACACACAGTCTGGTGTCCCTATTTTCTTTAAAAAAGATATGTTGTGCAACACTTATGCACAGCAAACTTTTAAATTTTTTTTAAATGTAGATTTTCGACCATTCATATACATGCAAACAGCATAAACACTTACTGAATACTCGCCTTTTGCAAAACTCCTTCCAGGACAAAGGTATTTAGAAACTCTGTTTTCAGTATAGTCATGTAGACAGGAGAAACGCAGTTTTAAGCTTGTAGCATCAAGTGTGCGTTGTTATCTCTTTTGTTCACAGTAGCTGCGATAGCACTAGTTTTAAAATTTCCAAACAGACTGCTTACATGCCGACATATAATATCAGTGTTGGTGCTTTTATGTTCTATTGTGATGCTAAAGAACAACTCCACTTCACATAAGATCTTCGTCAGACCATTGTGTAGCAGACAGGTAAACAACTTTTTTTTTTACTTTTGGCTTTATGGTTCGTGTTATATCATCGTCTGCTGGTGTGAAATGTGACCAACAGAACATTTTTGCAGTTTCATTTGGATTAAAAAAAAAACAAATGAAAAAGTTTTAAAAATACTCATATACTTGTGGACTAGGTCTTTGAGGTAAAAACGCAATTTTGAAGTGTCTCAGTAGCCGATGATTTTAGAATGGGGAAATAGGCCAATCCATTTTTTGGATTGGGATTTCAACCGGCACATGATCAGGTGTCCAGAAACATTTGATAAGTTATAGTCCAATATTTTGGTCAATATTTGTGTACAGGTGTGATTTAGGATAAAATCAACTACTTTTGGATTTGAATGTCAAATAGGCACTTGATCTGGTGCCTACATACTTTTGGAAATATATGGTGTTATGTTTCAAGTTTGTGTCTGTGTATGTCGCACATACTTTTGGAAATATACAAAGTTACAC
>JAYDZF010000002.1:14042411-14060028 GCA_034509105.1 Microcambeva barbata
AAGATGAAAAGTTGTAACTTGCAAAAAACATGATAAATAGGAGCTCTTGAATAATCAGTCCAGTTTTCTTAAATAGTGGGTAGTAGTCATCTAGACAAAGATTCCAGTTCCTCCTTTTCCTTTTGTTGCGAGTCACCATGAGAAGTGAGCTATTGTGGCTGTCCTCAAGTTCCTAGTGGTTGGAAATAGGCTATGGATGGTGTCCCATAATTAATTCCTGATGTTGCTTGCACGTCTGAATTCCTATGATTAGTGTTAGCTAAACCCTCCACCTGGGTCAATTTGTGTTTACCCTCAATTCTTAATAGTAATGCTCGGATATCGCCCAGGCATAAGGAGTCTCCAGCAGTAATTAGGAAAAATCCAGAAAATCACAATGTAGGATTTTTAAAGAATTTATTTGTAAATTGTGATGGAAAATTAGTATTTGGTCACCCACAAACAAGCAAGATTTCTGGCTCCCACAGATCTGTGACTTCTTCAAGACTCTCTTCTATCCTCCACTCGTTACCTGTATTAATGGCACCGGTTTGACCTTGTTATCTGTATAAAAGACACTTCTCAAACAGTCAGACATCAAACTCAACCATGGCCAAGACTAAAGAGCTGTCAAAGGACACGAGAAAAAAAATTGTAGAACTGCACCAGGCTGGGAAGAGTGAATCTACAAAGGCAAGCAGGTTGGTGTGAATAAATCAACAATTGTAAGAAAATGGAAGACATACAAGACCATTGATAATCTCCATCGATCTGGGGCCCCATCCAGGATCTCATCTCATGGGGTCAAATTATGAAAAAGGTTAGCAAAAATCCCAGAACTACACATGGGGACCTGATGAATGACATCTGGAGTCAATCAGCACAAAAAGGTGTGTTTATTTTTGTCCACAAACCCTTACACAAAATAAGTGTATGTATACTAGACTAAACTAAATGATACACATTTAGTCTGCTTTCACTTACATGCCATTATATGAACATATTGATATTTGTGAAGTTTTTTGTTGTGTGTGTATGATTTTATTCTGTTCTGAGCTACCTGTGTTGATAGTGAATAGGGTTTGAGTTTTATTCTTAGTGGTCGGATACTTGGGGAAATTCTTCTTGTAATTGGACAAAGTGTATTTATTTGAACATTATAGGTGGACTTTATGTGGGTAAATTAAAATAGTGGTTAAAAGGGGGAAATAAGCAATATACTTAGCGTATGAACTAAATAGTTTAAAAACTTGGGGTAGTGTTCAATTTAAAAGGGAAACATAAGGGAATTACGACAATAGTAAATGAAGAAATCAAAATACAGAAAATAATTACTCCTGTTGATGTAGTTCAAAAGAATAATCCATTGATTAAATAAGTTGCAAACATGTCAGAGAAGTGGAGCAAGCAATGGCCTGACATTAACCAACCATGACCAGTAGAGCGGATCAGAAGAGGGGCAGAAAGCGACAAAAACGTAAGGAAAGGAGACAAATGGAGCTTGGGGTTCTTAGGTTATTTTAAGATGAGGGACAGAGACTAATAAAATCAGCAAAAGATAAAATGGATAAAGCTGTGTAGGAAATAGGGAAGAATGCAAAAATAATAGAAAAACATATGGCGGAGATAAATGCACCTGACATTTGGACCCAATCAAAAAACCCCACCTTATGAGAAGGAAGTTTAAAGAAGTCTATCCTTAGCTCCCAGTGTTAAGTCAAGAGGGTAATTATCACATCAAAGATGAGGATGATTGGGTGATTGAAATGGGACAAGCAGAGACAACAACTAAGATTCAAGTAAAAGCAAAAACAGAGATGTTGGAAAACTAAAGGTGAAGTGGATGGACTTTGAAGAAGAAAGTAATGAAAGTGATCTGGAAGGAATTATGCATGGATGCAACCCTGCTGTCAGAAGGATATTGGAGAGAGCGGAAAAGAACAAAGAGGACAGCTGACAACAGTTAAATGAATTTAGACAAAATGGTGAAATTAATTTGGACAAAATGGTTAAATTGATTGTGCAAAAATTATGAATTAAAAAGCGTTTTGATTATTCATTTTCTCAGAAATCCCTTGGCTTTGCGGATGATAAACTTAATGTGCTGGAAAATCATATTGTTAAAATTTAGTGATCCATGGTGAACTGATGGAAAATGTAACGTTTTTTTTAGTTTTGACATTCATTTTGGTGGATGTTTTTGTTATTGGGGGGAAAAATAGGGGGCTTTTAACATAGTGAGATAATATGAAAGCATTATACTACTTTCACATTTATTTAGAGTTCTTTTATATTTTTATATTATTCACTTATATATTTTTTTATTATTCATCCATTGAGGAATATTAAACGTATTTGATGTTTAATCTGTGTTTGTTGTTGTTGCAAAGATACTGGTTGTGGTTTTTTGTTTGTTTTCCTTCCCTCTAGAGCAATATTGGAGCAGGGGTGCTGAAAGGTTGCATAACTCAAATGTGGACAATGGACATTAAAAGTGGACTGGAAGTGTGGATACTGTGGTGCTGAGAGTCAATGCATCAGCAACATCACACTGAGAGAGGACATGCAGTGTGAATCATATGTTTTCTGGAATCTGGTGGTTTATTTGCCTAGCAATGGGTTATATTGTAATTGATGATATTGATAGTTAATGGGATAGTGATATTTTGTTTAAGCATTAGTTTAATTTGGGGTTTGTAAAAGTTTGAGTAATACTTAAAACTATGACACTTTGTTTGGGGATGATCTGAAATTGAGGTGAGTACATTGGGACCGCAGATTTTTAAAAATATCATTGGAAAGTCTAGTGGAAGAACAAAATGTGGCAGAAGATGCACCAGCAAAAGAGACTACAGTGGGCTTCAGTGGATTATCAAAAGGTGAAGATTCTAGAATCTGGCAAAGCTCCAGAAAGAGTGTAATGGGGCTGGAGTCACAGCTTCAAAAACCACCACTTTCACACGCATCCAGGAGAGGAGCTATAACTGTCGGGTTCCTCGGGTCAAGCCACTTCTGAACCTGAGCCAAAGTAGGAAGCATCTCAACTGGGCCAGGGAAAAGAAGGGCTGGACCTTCTATTTTTTTGGAATCCTGTTTTCATGGGCATTATGAACTGTAAGCCTGAATTATGTAAAAAATAAACAAATAAATACTTGAAATTGTTTAAATTGTGGGCCCTGAATCTACAATCTATGAAAGTTTACCTTTTTGAATGAAATTATGGGAAAAAAATAAACTTTTCCACAATATTCTATTTTTTTGGAATGGGTCTGTATATATTTAATGATAATTATTTTTTAATGATACTTAAAATCATCAGAATGTGCTTCCATTGTTATACAGTGATACAGACCAAAAATGAGCAACCCCTATACATATATTCTGATGATTATTTTAAATGAGAATACATAGATAAAACTTAAATATTTTGTATGATGAATACCTTTTAATAAGATAGGAGACGTTGACAGATAGATCTATGGTGTGTAGATACATCTGTGGATAGATCTATAAATCTAGGTTACGGTAGGAAATTCGATAATGTAGGAAAAATATGCAGAGCAGCCCTCGTTTTGCCATGTTCAAAGCCGGTGAAGTGGGCGTGGCTTGGTTCCAGGATGAGAAGTCAGAGCGCTGTGTCAGTGACCAATGGTAAACGTCTTCGTCTAAGACCCGCCCAAGCGTCAACAGTGTTTTTTTTGTTTGTTTGTTTAGTTTTATTGTTATATTTTTGGTTCAAATCATTTGCCTGCAGATTTCACATTTGACACAAAATTAAATCCATATTTAATGCTTCAAGATCATTTTCAGCACAATCAGGAAGAACCTTCAAAAGCCTCGTCTGCCCATCAAGACTTATTTAAGTAGTGATACCTGCTGTAATGAATAATATAATTTGTTATATTTTAAAATAATTTATATTCATAATAAACGCACATATAATTGATTGAGATGATTCAAACCAAAGCCACGGCACCGCCAGTTCGCTGTGCCATTTGCGCATGTTCTTTCTTTGTCGCTTTTTCCGGTCCGGATGCTGCACAGCAGGAAGTGCTTGCTTATTCCCTCGAAATAGAAGATATTTCTCTTCTATGTCATTCGATTGAATCATTGTGCCATTAAATTTCTGGGGTAATAAAATGATTTCTTTGGACTTTCTAGACGATGTCCGGAGGATGAATAAACGCCAGGTAGGTATATGTGTGAGTTAGTGCAGAAGTCGCGGTTTCAGCGAGCAGCAACACACACAGAGGTGTAGAACACGTCAGCTCAGCAGTGTACAGATCTAAATACATTCTCTTCATCAACGTGTACTTAAAAACAGTTGTAACGTGATGAATAATTCTGTTATAACCATACAAGCATTGTATTCGTATTTTTATTGGTCAATGACAGCAGATTTAAGAATAACATGAATGTTGTTCTGCTATTACATCACATTCTTGTACATTTTCAGCATTTAGCAGAACAACATTCATGTTATTCTTGAATCTGCTGTCATGGATTATTGACCAATAAAAATACTAATACAATGCTATAATAATTCTATAATATTGTGAGTGTTGGTATAGATTTCAATACCTTCACCTCTACAAAATTTATTCGTGGATAAATAACTTTAAAACTATGAAATTATTGCCATTTCATTGACCTACTTAATTTCAGTGTCTTTACAGAATGTGCAAACCATTATCTGACTATCCTAATCACTGACACTGTTTTCTTTTATTTGTAGCTGTACTATCAAGTGCTGAATTTTGGCATGATTGTGTCTTCAGCCTTAATGATTTGGAAAGGCCTAATGGTTGTGACTGGAAGCGAAAGCCCAATTGTAGTTGTTCTTAGGTAAGGCCATTTTACTGCTTTCATTTGTTTTTGATTATTGTCCAGTATAAAATAATAACTTTAGATGTATAACCTTATAACTTTAGATTAATAATCTACTTTTGCTTTTTATATTTTGCTTCAAAGACCCGATAATTTTATAGGATCCTTTCTACCAAAATTAATAATTAAGGCCACATATTTAAATGCATCCCAAATGGCATGTATTATGTATGGATTTATTTTAGTTTTTCTTATTTTTTTGTTGAGTCTGTTTTATGGTATGTCAGTAGATAATCTGAAAAAGTGGGTGTTAAATGATTTATTATATTGTTTCATGAATCAGTGGGAGTATGGAGCCTGCATTTCACAGAGGAGACCTGCTGTTCCTCACGAATCGAGTAGAAGATCCAATTAGAGTGGGAGAAATTGTTGTGTTCAGAATTGAAGGAAGAGAAATCCCCATTGTGCACAGAGTCCTCAAAATCCATGAGAAGTAAGTGGTCTGTTTGTATGTACCCCAGTAAAGATTAGGGCATCGGCTGATGTTTACATTTGTTATTTTATTTTTCTATAAATATACAGTGTATCACAAAAGTGAGTTCACCCCTCACATTTCTGCAGATATTTAAGTATATATTTTCATGGGACAACACTGACAAAATGACATTTGTATGTACTGTAAAATACTGAAGCAGAGCATGATCCCCTCCGGAAACTGGGTCGCAGGGCAGTGTTCCAGCATGATGACCCCAAACACACCTCTAAGACGACAACTGCTTCATTGAGGCTGAGGGTAAATGTGATGGACTGGCCAGGCATGTCTCCAGATCTAAACCCAATACAACAGTTCTGGAAAATAATGTGTGCACACAAAATATTGACACTTCAGGAACATTCACTAAGGGGTGTACTCAATTTTGTTGCCGGTGGTTTAGACATTAATGGCTGTATATTTAGTTATTTTGTAGGAAGAATAAATTTAAACTGTTATAAAAGCTTCAAACAGACTACTTTTCATTGATATAGATATACTTAAATATCGGCAGAAATATGAGGGGTGTACTCCCTTTTGTGATTGATATATATATATATATACTTTCTTTAATGTTTTTAGAGAAAATGGCAACATCAAGTTTTTGACCAAAGGCGATAACAACTCTGTAGATGACAGAGGCCTGTACAAGAGGGGGCAAAACTGGTTGGAGAAAAAGGATGTGGTGGGCAGAGCAAGAGGGTAGGCTTTTGTATATCAATGTTTACACCAGCACATGTATGTATATTATCCAGTGTTATTTTTTTGTTTAAATTCAAAAACTGTGGATCTATATTTGTGGATTTGTTACGGTCTTAGAAGCACAAAACACTGAATAGTGTGTGGACACCAAGATTTAAAAAATCTTACGTAAACAATATTCTTTAACATTGTGGTATTTCACTGTCAGCTTTGTATAAGAAATGAATGTAATTTTGAATGACTGCAACACAAAGTGGGGTCAATGGATGCTGATGTGCAAACTGCACAGAGGCCAACAAATGGCTACTGAAATCTAAACCTAATGCGGCCTTCAGACTAGCTCTAGAATAACATGTAGAGGGCTCCATGGAATTGCTTTCCATGGCAAAGCATTTGCATCCAACCTTAAATCACCAAGTGCAATGAAAAGTGTCAGATGTGGTGGTGTAAAGCACATTGCCACTGGACTCGGAGCAGTGGAGACGTGTTCTGTGGGAAGACAAATCTTTCTTCTCTGTCTGGCAGTCTGTTAGATCAGTCTTGATTTGGTGCTTGTCAGGAGAATAGTTCTTAGCCACTGTGCTGCCTGGTCAAACTGATAGAATACCGTTTTGGGTGAATTAGAGTCTGATTTTCTTGTCCAACATCAGTTTCTGACCCCACAAACATATTTCTGGATGAATAGTGTACACACATAAACACACTCCTAAGCTTTCTGACTCATAAATATATCCAGTAGAGTTTAAGCTGTTATAGCTCTAACTACAGAGTAGGAGTTAGTTTGAATTTTTTAAAAAACATTTTAGTATCTCCTTAAAACTATATTTTTTAGAAGACACTACTTATTTTATTTCTGGTTTTATCATCACTCAGTGTTGCATTCATATAACACCACTCTTTGTTTTTCTTTGTTTAGTTTTGTGCCTTACATTGGAATTGTTACAATATTGATGAACGACTATCCAAAATTTAAGGTATGATATAACTAATTCAATGTAATTTTATCAGTTTTTTGTAAGTAACAGTACATTCTACATTATGTATTATTGTTTTACAGTACGCTGTTCTTTGCCTGCTGGGACTCTTTGTTTTGGTACATAGAGAGTAAACCTTCTCCACTGGAAATCATGAAGCATCAATTTCATTTTGTGTTCAGGTCACATTGGTTTCAACAGTCTATAACTTTGTATGGAATAAAAAATTTAAACTGTTGTTGCAAGTGTTTTTGTCCAAGTTTAATCAGTAAATGACAAGGTCTTAGTGACCAATTAAAACATTAATTATATCATTTAACAATCAGGTTGTATTGAATAGAAATAAATCCTAAACAAAGAAAAACATAAGACATAAGAAATCCACATACTGTAGGATATGTAATTAAGTATAACAAACCTGTATTTAACTGGTAAATGCTCTGAAAATAAGTTTTGCTGAGATTTTGCCACAACGTAGTCGGTGTTTATATGAGGCAATGTTATTTTATGATATCCAATAACTTTGATTCAGTTTTCACATATTGGTTACTTGTTAAAATTATTGAAAGGGCTTTTAGTTGCATCAAGTGTGCTTAAGACAAAACACATCAAATATTTGCATTAGCTACGTTTTTGTTGACTGATGTTTAATTGCAGGATACCAATAAGAGATTTTTCTAAAGAGAGTGGTCCAATTAAAAAGATATAATTTCCTTGCTCAAGCAAGAAAGTTTTCTGAAGCTTGGGCATCAGAGACCTATTAGCATTTCACCTAATTACCTCTTAGAGTTAAAACGTACATTTCTTGTGTTCTAACATTGTGTCTGCTAAACATCTCCAAACCATTTCAACTAAAGCAATTGAAACACTCAAAAAAGCGATGTGTTAAAAGTAAAATACATATACTATAGTATACTTATGTTTAATTGTATATACTTGAAAATTTTCTCAATTTAGTATATTGTAGTTGTTAAAGACTTTGCATACGGAACCAAGAGTCCAACAACGAGACAATGATTTTGAGGAGAATGAATGAATGAGCAGTGGGCAGGTGGAATAGAGAGGCTTGACCTTGGTAGAATGCGCTATGGGCGACGGTGGCACGATGGAAATGGATCAAAAGGAACTGGACTGGTATGCGTGGCTGCAGAGAGTACTGGAAGAATCCTATGGTGTCAGATCGGTGTCAAAACTCGGGGGCACACATTGGAATTGTGAGCGCAAAAACTTGGAGGCACAAGTTTTAACATTTCGTGCTTGCGAGATCTTTTTTGTCGCTTTTGAGAGTTTATTTACGCTCGCAAGATCCTTTTTTGCGCTCACGAGAGAGGTTTTTTTGCACTTTAGAAAAATGAAACACCAGAATTACCCTTCTGCACCGGGTAGATTAGGGACACTGATGCATCTCTATGAAAGTCTTTATTTTGCTTTAGATCCTGATGTGTGAGATGTAATGAAAATGAAATATGAACTATGATATTTCCACCCATAATTACCTGATTTTAATTATTATATATAGTTTTTCATAGCCATGATTACAATTGTGGTTAGTACCATGCTTTTGATAGGCATGTAGTATACACTGCCCATTTCTGCAAAAAAAAATAAAATAAAATAAATACAAGATTTTGCGAGCGCAAAAAAAGATCTCATGAGCGTAAAAAAGCTCTTGTGAATCCAAAAAAGATCTCACGAGTTTAAAAAAAAAACAAAAAAAACTCGTGAGCACAAAAGATCTTGTGAGTGCGAAATGTTAAAACTTTGCTCCACCGACTTTTTTGTGCTCACGAAACGCCGTGATGTTTTGAGATGGATCTGACCCCATATAATCCAGTCAGATGGTGGAATGTAGTGAGACGGCGAGATTGATATGTCTACTACGTGTACTATGTATCCTAAAAAGCATTTTGCCCTAGCCCCATCTGGGATAACAGCTGCATTAAAAAGCATACAGAAGATACAGACTACACATATGAAGCTTGTAAAACATTTTGCAGAGATAAATATGTATTTGATCTCCTACCAAACATTAAGAGTTCTGCCACAGACTCAATTAATCAGTCAAGAGTCTAACCTCTTCAACATAAGCAGGACCAAAGAGCTTTCTAAGGATGTCAGGGACACGATCATAGACCTGCACAAGGCTTGAAAAACCATAAATAAGACACTGAGTGAGAAGTAGACAACTGTTGTTGTCATTGTAAGAAAATGCAAGAAATGCAAAATGATGATCTTGGGCTCCATGCAAAATCTCACCACGTGGGATATCCTTGATCACAAGGAATGTGAGAAATTAGCCTAAAACTACAGAGGGGGAACTTGTTAATTATCTTAAGGCAGCTGGGACCACAGTCACCAAGAAAACCATCATTGGTAACACATTACGCCATAACGGATTAAAATACTGTAGTGTCCGCAAGGTCCCCCTGCTCAAGAGGGCACATGTGCAGCCCCGTCTAAAGGTGCTGTGGTCAGATGAGACAAAAAATGAGCTCTTTGGCATTAACTCGCTGTGTTTGGAGGAAGAGAATTGCTGACTATGACCCAAAGAACACTGTCCCCATTGTCAAGCATGGCGCTGGAAGCATAATGTTTTGGGGGTGTTTCTCTGCTAAGGGCACAGGACTACTTCACCTCATCAATGGGAGAATGGATGAAGCCATGTACCGTAAAATCTTGAGTGACAACCTCCTTCTATGTGCCAGGACATACAAAATGGGTCATTGCAGGGCATAAATCGTTTAAGCTGAGTGTGATACACTAATCATCTACTTCAATATGCGGAAGACTGCAGACCTAACAACTGACCAGAAGACCATCATTGATACCATTGATACATAGGATGGGGAAGCCACAAAACTTCACAGAGTGCTGTGTTCAAGCATATTGAAAGTCTAGTGGAAGAACAAAATGTGGCAGGAGAAGATGCACTAGCAAAAGAGATGACCAAATTACAAACAAATAAATACTTAAAATCATTCAAATTGTTGGCTCTGATTCTGTAATCTATGAAAGTTAAACTTTTTGAATGGAATGATGGAAATTAATCAACTTTTCCATGATATTGTAATTTTTTGGAAAGGGTAAATATTTCTGTAGATATTTAAGTGTACCTTTTCATGGGACAACACTGACAAAATGACACGTTGACAAAATTAAAAGTAGTCTGTGTGCAGCTTATATAACAGTGTAAATTTATTCTTCCCTTAAAATAACTCGATATACAGCCATTAATGTCTAAACCACCGGCAACAAAAGAGAGTACACCCCTAAGAGATTACAACCCTAAATGTCCAATTTGAGCAATGCTTGTCATTTTTCCTCCAAGCTGTCATGTGACTCGTTAGTGTTACTAGGTCTCAGGTATGCATAGGAAGCAGGTGTGTTCAATTTTGTAGTACAGCTCTCACACTCTCTCATACTGGTCACTGAAAGTTCCAAAATGGCACCTCATGGCAAAGAACTCCCTGAGGATCTTAAAACGTGATTTGTTGTGCTACATGAAGAGGACCAAGGCTACAAGAAGATTGCCAGGACCCTGAAACTGAGCTGCAGCACAGTGGGCAAGATCATCCAGCGTTTTAAAAAAGCAGGGACCACTCAGGTGGATCAGACCTCGCATTGGTCATCCAAAGAAATGCTGTCTTTGAAATATAGGCACAGAAGTGCTGTCAGCATTGCTGCAGAGATTGAATGCCCATACACCGCACACTATATCAAATTGGTCTGCATGGCTGTCACCCCAGAAGGAAGCCTCTTCTGAAGTCTGTACACAAGAAAGCCCGCAAACAGTTTGCTGAAGACATGCAAAACAAAGGACATGGATTACTGGAACCATGTCCAACGATTAAATTGTTTGATTCAGATGGTCTCAAGCATGTGAGGAGTACAAAGTGTCTCATGTCTACATTCAAGCATGGTGGTGGGAATGCCATTGTCTGGGGCTGCATGAGTGCAGCAGGTGTTGGGGACTCATGAACTCCAATAAGTATTGTGAAATACTGAAGCAGAGCATGATCCCCTCCCTCCGGGAACTGGGTCACAGGGCAGTGTTCCAGCATGATAAAGACCCCAAACACAACTCTAACATGACCACTGCTTTATTGAAGAGGCTGAGGGTAAATGTGATGAGACTGACCAAGCATGTCTCCAGACCTAAACCCAATATAACATATATATATATATCATTTATTTGTTTGTTTGTTTGTTTCATTTTGATGATTATAACTGAAAACTAACGAAAATCCCATTTGAGAACTAAGTAAATATTGAGTGCTGTACATGCTCATACTTTTCATGTTCACACTTTTCAGTAAGCCAACATTTCTAGAAATCCTTTTATTGCGCTTGTACATGTAAGTATTTTAGCCAGTGTAAGTTACTACATGAATACCACAGTGTTTGTTGATTATTTAGTTTGAATGTAGATTCTAAACTATTTTGTAACCTTTGAGAGTCTTTACAAGAACAAGATAAATAAGAAAAATAGAATAAAGCTAGAAATAAAAGACTAAATATTGAAAGTACTAGGCTGAAATAAAGTTAAGAATTTACAACAATATGTACAATATACAATATATGAGTTATTTTACACAATTACTTGAGGCATAGTGTATCAGTGGCTACCAAGTACGGAGGGTTTAGACTCAATCTCCAGGTGGGGCAGTCTGGAATTTTTCTGTGGAGTTTCCATGTGTGTCTGTGGGTTTCCTCTGGGAGCTCTGTGGTGTTATCCCATAGTTCAAAGACATGCAAGTTAGGTAAACTAAAAATGTCCATGACTGTATGTAACCGTATGATATGATGAACCATAGCGAGTATTGTTCTGTTATTAATATAATGAAAGTAAAATAAATAAATATGAATAACAATTTGAGATATTTGCTTGAGATACAGATCTATCAATATGTGCTACCTAACATTTATACTAATGTATAGACCCATCAGAATGTGCTACCATCACTAAACAGTGACATACAGACCAATCAAAATGAGCAACCTAATAGCTATATTTTGGTGGTGGGTGGGCTCAGAGCTCTGTGTCAGTGACCAATGGAGATTCAAGGTAAAGGCCTTCTTCTAAGACCTGCCTACATGTAAAAAGTGTTTAAAAAGTCAAAAGCAAAAAAAAGGGAAAAAAAACTTTGAACCATTGGTAGTTTGATGTAGAATGCTTCATAAATCTCTGGCGTTGGGCTGAGGGAACACCATGCATAATAAGTGAAAGAAATGAATGGGTTGAATAAGCTGCAGGTGTATCTGTTCAAGAAACCTTCTCCTGTAACAGTGAGAATGTTCCCGTTCTGATCTTAATAGTAGTTCATTTAGTACAATGAAATTATAGCTTTACAACTATTTTTGTACGACTAAACTTTTGTACAAAAACAGCTGCTCCGGACTTCCGGTTTGGCACCACATGGCATGGACATGAGCAAAGTCATCTTTTTTCATTTTAAGGCACATTAACATTCTTTGATATTTTTCAGTTTATGTTTTAGGGTCTGCTGTTTATTTTGGATTGGTTTGTTGTCGCAACGCCTCCTAAGGTTAATAAAACATTGGGACTCTCGCAAGGCCTTCTAAGGCGTGCAGTCCAGACGGCCTTATTGCCTGATCATATTGCTAAGACCCGGACAGAGGCAAGCGCTGCTCCGGCATTAGCTCTAGATGTGGCGGCACTTTCCGAGCTGGTTCAGGCAGTTAAGGAGGAGCTACGTACCCCACTTGAGGACTTTTGATCCAGTATTCACTGGCGTTCCAGGCTCTAAAGGCAGACATTGTTCGAGATAACACTGCTTTGAGATCAGAGTTCACTGTTCTTAAGAAGAATGTTTCAGTAGTGGAGCAGTCTCTCTCCTCTCAGGTTAACAGCAGAGCTCAGCAAATTAGACACCAAGTGTCACGACTTGTGTCCAGATCCCGCAAGCAGAATATCAGAATAGTTGGGGTTCTGGAGTCACAGTCGACATCCAATTCATTTGTCTCTCATCTCCTTAAAGATGTGTTCAGCCTGGACGAGTGCCCCCAGATAGACAGAGCCCATCGCTCCCTCTGCCCTACCCCGAAGTCTGGCGATCCACCGCGAGCTAGGGAGCGGCAGTGGATATGTGTATCAAACATGTGATGTGAAGTATTCGATTCTCTTCCCTAAGTTGCGGAGACAGACACCAGATTTTCACCTCGGCTGATGAAGTGAAGCTATTTGTTGCCTCTTTGAAGTGATTCTGTCACTTGTATTCTTTCAAGATTCTTACGGTTCTGTATGTTGTGCTTTTTTATTATTAAGCTTGTTTCTCATTCCATTGTACGCCGGTTCTGCGGTGTGTTCTTTAACACTACACTTGTCACAGCAAGAAATAGCACACCCGTTTTAGTTGCTGTGGCTAGAATTTTTATTGGATTTCCTGCTGCTGGGTTGTGTTCTAATTACACCTGATGTAATTGATATTACGCACCCTTACTTTTTTTCTGTTTGACCGTGACCCCCTTTTCTTTTATTCAAGTTTAAACTTCAAACTTTTTTAAAATTTAAAATATACTGATTCATTATCATTCATTATATATAAGTTGTTTCGAATTCCTCTCTCCTCCATTGTATCTAAACTAATCAAAATGACTAATTTAAATTTACATAATCCATGTGAAGCTAACATAAAATTCTTGAACTGGAATGTCAATGTCAGGTCTTAACAACCTGGTGAAATGTTTGAGAGTCAATGCCCACTTGAAGTGAGTGGAGGCTGACTGTGTTTTTACAGGAAACGCATCTTAAAAGAGATTACCAAGTTGAAATTTCCTTGGGTTGAGAATACTTTTCATTCAAGCACTCAACTCTAAATCCAGAGGAGTTGCTATTTTGATTAAAAGAGAGATTGAGTTCATTTCTGATTACTTTTTTGCTGATAGGAATGGCAGGTATTTAATCATTTGGGGCTCTCTTTTCAATACACCAGTGCTACTGGTAAATATATATATGCCAATTTTGATTACCCTAAATTCATGCAAAATCTCTTTCATTCTGTTCTTTCTTTAAACACTCATCTTCTGAGTATGGAAGGATATATGAACTAACTTATTATACCATTTTTAGATCACTCAAGCTGTACAAGCTTATTGCGATTCAGTCAACACCACCTCTTCCCAAACAGCGACTTCAATTACAAATTTGATCTTCTTACAACTTCCAAAGCAGAAAAACATTTATTGCGTACTTGTAGTACATTTTATGAACACGGTGACAAACCATCTAGACTTTTGGCCCATCAGTTAAAGAGGCAGACAGCCTCTCATGTAATACCACAAATTATGGACTCGAACGGAGACCTTTGTTCAGACCCACAGTTTATTAATGCAGCATTTTATTCCACCCTTTATACATCTGAATCTCCATCTGATTACACTGAAATGTTTTATTTTTTTCGAGAACCTGGTGCTTCCAACTATTGATCCGGCGGTTGCAGATGACCTCGACTCGCCGCTCCGTTTGGAGGAGATTACCCAATCTATTCAAGCAATGCAAACTAATAAAGCTCGTGGCCTAGATGGTTTCCCTACCAATTATTTTATAAAGCTTAATAAGCTTGCACCTCTTCTTGTAGCTGTGTTGGAGGAGTCCTCTGGTTCTTTGCCCACTACCATGACTCAGGCATCTATTTCCCTGATTTTAAAGAAAGACAAATACCCTAATATTTGTGCTTCATACAGACCTCTTTCTTTATTAAATGTGGATGTAAAGATTTTGGCCAAAGCTTTGGCATTACGTTTGGAAAATGTGCTTCCAAACATTGTCTCCCATGATCAAAATGGTTTCATCAAGAGACGTCAGCTTTTCTTTACTGTTCATACACTTTTGAAATTCCCAACCTTTTGTATTACTACTGGTCAGTTAATATTCCCATGGTGATATACTGGTTTCACTTTCCTGAACTATTATGGTGCAGACTCAAATTTATCTCTTGCTCTCCTCTGTAAATATGTTACTAACAGCTCCAATTCCACTAAAATTTTCAAAATTTACAAATAACCCATTGGTTCTCTCTTCTCTTTGTATCTGGTCACAATTTAGATCTCATTTTAAATTCACATCCCCTATTTTGAAGATGCCCATACTGAATAACCATTTATTTCCCCCGGGTTTGACTGATGTAACGTTTAAGTTGTGGCATAAGAGAGGCACTACATCTCTTCCCTATTTTTGAATTACACTCAGCTTTCCTCTGCTCGGAGCTGTTATGAATCCCTCACAACTATCACTTATATCTAAGATATACTCACACCTAATTGATTTTAACCCACATTATCTTAATAAAATAAGGCAGGCTTGGGAGGATGAACTGGGCTGTGATTTACCAGAGACATGGTGGGGAAAAGCAATCAACAATGTGCGCTCCAGCTCACCTTGTGCCAGACTACATCTAATTCAGTTTAAGGTGCGTTCATTGTTCTAAAATGTTTTACCCTGGTACAGTTTTTAATAGGTGTTCTATGTCCCCATGTAATCTAACCAATATGTTTTTCTTCTGCCCGAATATTCATAAAGTTTGGTTAGATTACTTTGATATATTGTCAAAAATTCTAGGCGCCACTATCCAAATTTGGATCGCTCATTCACTCTCTAGAGCCCAATTAAATGTTAACGCCTTTACATCTTTGCTGGCGAGACGGCGTATCCTTTTGCTCTGGAAGTCCTCTAAACCCCTTTCAATGGTAATGTGGCTCCATGATATGTTATTTTCTAAAATTAGATACAATTAGATTCACTTTGAGAAGTGTCTCTTCAAAGTTCTATTCGAAGTGGAACTCATTTTTATCGTATTTCGACCGGCTTCAAACTATGCCATCAACATAAAGTATAAAACTCTCCTTCCCTACCCCACTTCACCTCCCTTCTTTCTTTTTTTCTTTCTTTTTTTACTTTTTAATTATTTAATATTATGCATTTTATTTTTTATTATTGTACACTATTATCCTTATTTAACATATCTTTAATTGATAAGATTATCTATTTGTGTACTACAATTGGTAATATTAAGACATTATTTGGATACTGTGTTGATGTTGTGTGAATGGGTTGTTTTTTTTTTTAAGGGGGGCATTTAAAATGTAGAAGTCTTTCAACTATTTGAATATCATTAATTATTTCGTTTATGTCTAGCTGTATTTTGACTTCTCAATAAAAAAATAAAAATGAATAAAAAAGTAATGCTGGCGTTGTGTTTGTTGAAAGCAAAGGCCCCAAACAGTGTTGAACTGCAAGGATCTGTGAATAAGGGTGCAGGATTTTCAAAGATACGACATAAATATCGTTCTGCTGTCATCTCAACTACCTCATAAACATCTTCCATCTTACAGAATTACAGCATTATCTGGCCTCCTGTAATTTACTGCATCCATCCTTTAAAAAAATTCAGATAGAACTAACTCTCTCATGTACAGCATGAAATGACGGAGGGAATACAAGAGGCAATACTGTGCCTGAGAGAATTGAGTCTAACACTCACTTCCTTAACTGGCCTGGCAGACATTTTCATAGCACTGGTACTCCCTCTTTCGCCTCTGACCCATATCAGTAATAGCTTCCGAATGTAGTCAATGGGAAATGCCAAAACCATGTCAATGGGTAGCTCACTGAGCAGTGTGTGTCCATGGTGGTGATCAGCTTGCCTTCTTTCCCTGAACAATGTGTCTGTACGTAGGGTGATATTTTCTGTTTCTACATAGAGAATGCTTCCACTTATGTAGCGGCCTTTGTGGTTGTCCATCAACATTTGTAGAGATTTTAATAATTCGTAATGCTGATGTGACCATGGTGGGGTACTTGGAAAGAACTTTCTTAATTTCTTCTTCTAGGGGGACATGGACATATTGTATCCCTGGCTTCTTCAGCTTCATAATGCACACTTTCTTCTTTTGTGTTTACAGGAGATGGATCAGAGGTCCCATAATGCATTTCTGATTTATGACATGAAAAGGTATCAGTGGCTGTTTCATGAGAGTTAGTGCTACTAGGAGTGCTGATGGGATTAGTGAGTAGAAATCTCTGTGTGTTTTGGCTGCCCTCCATCGTCTGATGTATTCTCTCAAGCTTACGAATAATGCACCTCTTTGACAAAGAACATGATGCAGCTATGCTTCGGATAATATTGGCAGAATGGTCACTGCTTGTTTCACTTGCTCTCATTTCACTTACTCTGTGGTCTGATTGGTGGTCCTGAATGTCAGTCAAATCTTCATCTGAAAGTAAGTGCTTCTTGTCTGCAGCGAGCTGTAAAAAATTAGTTCTCCCTTTGTAGATGAGGTGAGTATTATGAATCGTAGAACTTTATAAAGTAGTGTAATGTAATTACACCTTTAAAAAATGTCAGTAATGTAAATGTGTTAGTTTTTGGTAAATGGTTTTAGTTTTTTATGGTAATTGACCAGGATATTTCGGGCAATGTTGGCTAGTGTCAAAGATGAATCTTTTATTTGTAAACTGAATGATCAGGATACACTATTGAGTAATTCAAAAAAAATTATTTAGAATTAATCCGTGTATCATTCGTTCATTTGATATTCAACTGAAAGTCTAAATCGGAAAATCAAAAAAACAATTCATTATTTT